>QEPC01004346.1:577768-617538 GCA_003113815.1 Sphenodon punctatus | reverse complement strand
AACCTCCTCCTCGCTGGCCTTCCCCGCTCTCACCTTTCTTCCCTCATCTCTGTTCAAAACTCTGCTGCCAGGATCATCCACCTAGCCCGTCGCTTTGACCATGTGCAGCCTCTCCTCTCCTCTCTCCACTGGCTCCCCCTTTCTGAGCGTATTGTGCACAAGCTCCTCGTCTTCACCTACAAAGCCCTTCACAACATCGCTCCCCCCTACCTCTCTGCCCTGATCTCCCTCCGAACCCCTGTTCAAGCGCTCCGCTCCTCTTCCATCCCCTCCCTCACCCTCCCACGCCTCCCCTGCTCCCCCAACCGCCTTTGTCCCTTCTCCCTCGCTGCCCCGCATGCCTGGAATGCCCCCCCTGCCCTCGTACTCCTTGCCCCCTCCCTTCGTACCTTCAAGTCCCTCCTCAAAACCCACCTCTTCCGCTTCGCCCTTCCTAACTTCTGCTAACCATCCCCACCCAGGATTATCCCCCACCTGTTATCTGCAAACTCCCAATGTACTGTAACCAAGCTAAGAACGTGTACCTGAGTTCTCGCATCCTCATGAATGTTGCATCCCTTGTTTTTCCCTCTGTTCCCCCTTCCCTGTCTCCCCATCTCCTGGCAGGGTCCGTGTCTATCTTATTCTCTGTAAAGTGCCAGGTACATCACTGGCGCTATATAAAAGCTTAATAATAATAATAATAATAATAATAATTAATGAATAATATGTTTCCTAACATGCTCTTCATTCTTTTTAGAAACACAACATTGCCAGAAACTGATGGAGAAGACTCCAGGACAGCAAATATCTCAAAGGAATTGGAGACCATAGAAAAGTTTCTTTATAATTTAAAAGACTTGCAACAATATTTTAATAGCACTGAATTGGAGAACCTAAAACTATTAACAGTTTTTGAGAATGAAACCATATCAAGATTGGCTGAAATTCTGAAACTGAGACTGCCCAAACTGATAGTCAATAGCCACAATGACTATAAATTAAAAGATCCACTGACTAAGGAAATAGTTGATGAAGTCTATAACTTTACATCTCTGATATTTCAGAAGGACCTTAATGAGTTTTCCTTTTTCAATAAAATGGCCCTTTGGAAAAAAGATCAAAATATTTTAAAATTAGCTACAGAGATTTTGTATCAAGTATCTTTAAATAAGACTAATATTAATACAACAAAGACCTGGCAAACTATCAAAAGAATAATGTCTCGTAATATTCCATCCTTTCTTGAAGACATTAAAAGTTACCTAAATGCAACACAGGAAATCCCTTTTCTAATTTCAGGTGTACTGCATAAACCTTTAACCAGTATCAATTTTCAAGAGCAGCTCTTAGCTGCCCAGAAGGTTCTTTTCATTGCAACAAATGTGAAAAAAAGTTATAATTATCTGATGCTTGCTTTGATGGCTGAATTTATGAAGACAGTCCAGAAGTCTGTTGATAAGTCTACGTGGAATACATTCAACATCTATTGGTATCTTGGTGAGAAACTAAGGTCAACAGAATTGAATGGCACAGGCATAAGAGCCTATGGGAAGCTTCTAGATGTCTTACACAGACATTTATATGCACTGAACAATGGATCACCTGTTCTTTTTAGTAAAGAACTGGAACAATTGACAGATTTTTCGAGCCATTTACTTCAAGAGTACAGTGGAGAAGACTTTAGCGAGGCCAGTATCTCTGTGGTTTTAGAAGCCATACAGAAGACCCTGTACCTGTTAAAAAACCTGCAGCAAAAGTATACCAGTGAATTAGAACATCTTCATTTATTGACTTTTGTAGACAATCATACCATCCAGATATTATCTAAAATATTCAGAGGAGGAATGGATATACTTTCTGACACCAGGTTGACAGAAGCATCCAATAAAGAAAAAATTGTCAGTCTCTACAATTTCTTTCATCTGCTACTTCGAAAAGAATTTAATGTTACATCGTTCTGGCACAATACTTCAGTGGAAACAAAAGAGCTGGAAATATTGCATTTAACCTTGAGACCTTTTCTAGGGGAAGGGAGCTATAGCAATGAAACGCTGCACAACTGCACTGTCCGAGACATGCTTCAAATTGTGACTCAGTTGTTGTTTAAGAATGCCACACTAAGTGAGTCTTTGACAGAAAGCCATTGTAAGTCTCTTTTTGCTTTCATGGATTTTGAGACCAGAACAAAGGAAAATCAAACCTTTACTGAATCATTTCAGCTTGCAATAAGAAACCTACAAATGACTCCAGAATTTGCTAGCCTCTACAAAAACAACAGTGGATACATTTCTGACAAGTTGCTATGTATTATAAGGTCCTTACAGCTTTCTTCGGAATTTCTTTCAAAATTCAATAATCTCTTAAACTTCAAGAATCCTTGGATACAAGAGAAGTTTGAAGCTCTGACAGCCATCTCTCGAAAGTTATACCAGGGTAATGCAACTTGCCTAATTCCAGCCATTGGCAATGTGGATAGTGTAGTCCAGTTTCATTCATTAGATACTTTAATTCCTTTTATTTTGAATGAAACATACTTTTACTCCCAGAATTTCTCTGGCAGTTCAGCAATCTGGAATAAACTGTTTGCATTGTCCAACCTGCCACAGACTGATCTGCTGTGGAACGTCACTATGTCCGAATTACTACAGATGACCCAAAATGGTGTCAACCAATCACAGTGGAGTCAATTTTCAAAGGTCTGGAATAGTGTTGGAAATCTATTGGTCACCAAATGGAACATGACGGAAGTGGAGCAGTTTGTGAAACTGTTACAGATGACAAAAAGGGCTGTAAATCTTGTTGATTATATATTGACTCCTGAACAAGTAAATGTGTATCAGTTCCTGGAAAAGTCCAACAAACAAATGGAATTTTCAAACTGGGAGGATATATTTAGTTCAGTAAAACACTCCCTAAACTCAACCTCTGTTACAGACTATAGACTTGATTTGTCAGCGTTTAGACATATGCTTCCATCTGTTGATGTTATTGCTGGAAGTTTTTTCTATATGACTCCCTATTGGGAAGAAACTCTGAAAGCTTTAAACTTAGCTGTTATGATTCAGAAACAATTATTTTTAAACAAGACCAATTTTAATTCATCAAAAATCTGGCAAAATGTCAAAAAGATGGTAGTCCGTGCTATCCCTAAAGACCTGCAAAACTATCTCAGGACAATCCGAAAAATCCCATTTTTTTCACATGTTCTGCTTACACCTACCTCCTCAGAAAACTATCAGGACCAGCTTTTAGCCCTTCAGAAACTCTTTGGTATCATGGCAAATGTGAACACAAATCACAATTACAGACTGATCTCCTTCATAACTGAAGTTATGCAGAGAATTCAAAATTCTACTAATAAATCTCAGTGGAATGAGTTCAATGCTTTTTGGCATATTGGTGAAAAACTAAGATCCTTGAAATGGAATAACACAGGTATAGTTCCTTATAGGCAACTTTTGAATATCTTGCAGAACTATTTAGATCTACAGAATAATGGTACAGATATTCTTTTCAAGCAAGAATGGGAAAAATTGGCAGGGCTTTTATCGCATGTTCTACAAAAGTATGATGGAGAAAACTCTAGATGGGCCGATGTTTCAATGATCTTAGAAGCTGCCTTGAGAAATCCATTCATTCTGAAAGAGTTCCCATACAAATTTAATAGCAGCCAATTAGAAAGTATTTATCTCTTGGCTAATGTTAGCAATGAAAACATCCACAGATTGTCTGAAGTACTGAGGAGTGGGATGATAATCCTTTCTGACAAGACATTGGGTGAAGCAACCAGTAAAGAAAAAATTGATGCACTCTATAATTTCTTATATTTGCTACTTCAAAAGGAGTTTAATGAGACTTTATTCTGGAACAGTACATCACTAGAGGCAAAAATCATGGATCTCTTGCATTTAGCTTTGAACCCTTTCCTAAATGATAATACAAGGCCACAAAACTGCACTGTCCAAGACATGCTTCACACAATGCTTCAGATGTTGTTTAAAAATGTCACACTAAGTGAGTCCTTAGCTGGAAATCATTGTAAACACCTTTTTGCTTTCATGGATTTTGAGAACAGAACAATGCAAAATCAAACATTTACGGAGTTATTTCTGCTTGCAATCAGAAACCTGCAACTGGCTCCAGAATTTGCTAGCCTCTACAAAAACAACAGTGACTACTTTTCTGACAAGTTCCTATGTATCATCAAATCATTACAGCTTTCTTCAGGATTTCTGTCAAAACTGAATACTCTCTTAAACTTTACAAATCCTTGGATATATGAGAAATATAAGATTATGACAGCCATCTCTAATGAGGTAACACGGACTAATGCAACGTGCCTAATACCAGTCATTGATGTTATGGATACTATACTAGAGTCTCCACCTTTAAACATTTTGATTGCTTTAATTTTGAATGAAGCAGACTTGTACTCAAGAAATGTTTCTGGCAGTTTAGCAGATTGGATTAATTTGTCTGCATTGTTCCAACTTCTACAAGCTGATGTCCAGCCAAACTCCGCTCTCTATGAGTTATTACAGATGGTCCAGGGAGTCTCCAACCAGTCTGGATGGAGTTATTTCACAGACGTCTTGAGCGTGGTTGGTGACTTGCTGAGTTCCAAATGGAACCTGACAGAAGTGGCTGAGTATGCAAAGCTGCTGAAAGAGATTGAAAGGACTGCTGCCCACAGTGAGCAGGCTCCAGAAGTAATAGAAGCCACTCGTCATGTTCTTCAGAAAATGAATGTTTTAGATTTGCTAAATGTATTGAAAAGGAGATTGGAACCCAACACTGCAAACAAGACCATTTTGGAGAATGGATTTGACAGTATTGCACATCCATTGCTTGTTATTACAGAAACACTTTTCAATAAAACTCTGCCTTGGAATGAAGGGGAACAAACTCTCTCTCTCAACAGTTTTATCGCACAGTAAGTATTTTTCCTGATTTCTTTTATAATTGTCATGATTTGAGGTAGGATATAATATGTTCT
Organism: Sphenodon punctatus; assembly: GCA_003113815.1. NCBI lineage: Eukaryota > Metazoa > Chordata > Lepidosauria > Sphenodontia > Sphenodontidae > Sphenodon > Sphenodon punctatus. The sequence continues at coordinate 612,560 of QEPC01004346.1, read as the reverse complement.
TCTGGTTTGGGCTTTATTTTGCTTGTCTACAAAGCAAAATTATACTGAACTCTTGCTCCGAATTAGTTGTGAACATCCCACCTAACAGCACTGACCTCCTTAGCTTCCCGTTCTACCTCTACCATGTGACTTCTACCATTTTTGCCTTCAGATCATATAATCTCATTCACTCAAAAACATGTCCCTTAATCTACGTTTTCTTTTGTATGTTGTCTCCTTATGAATATTCACAGAAGAATTATTGTGCTGCTTGTAAGTAGGGATCAGCAAAGAATTTTCTCCCAGGTCAGATTGACAGGAGATCCTACAGGTTTTTTACATTCTTCTGCAGCATAAATGTTTCACTTGCTTAGATCATCTGGCAGGGGCTACTGGCAGTAGTGTGCACCTTGATCCCTCCTGTTTTCTGCCCATAGAACACATTAGTTTTCAGAGGGCTATACTATCTTTATCTAATTTAGGGTTTGGGCATCTCTCTATGGGTTGATAGTGTTTGAATTAGTAGCCTGTTGTTTACATGGTGTTAGACTAGATGATGTCCGAGTCTCTTCTGACTTTGGACCTTGTTAAATCAGTGGTGACTTCACCACATACTAGATGATGTCTTAGGCCCTTTTCACACACGTGTGGGTGCGTGGGGGACTGGGTGGGCGGTCCGTGGGGGTGCGTTCCCATGGACCCACCTCCACCCATCTGCATGCATGGAGCAACTGGCAATGCGTCCGTTGCTCCATACGTGGATGACGGGAGAGCGCGAGAGCGCGCACGCACCCCCACCCACTGTCCACGGTGTTCCCACAGGCACCTACCCATCAACCCCTGCACCCACAGTGGCGTTTGCATGGGCGGCCCCCACCCGCACACGTGTGTGAGGGGGGGCAGCATCCGTGTGAAAACAGCTTTAGCCCCTCTGACTTTGGACCTCTTGAAGTCAGTGATGAAAGCAATACAAAAGTAGAGGCATGCCTGTTACTAAAGGTTATGAGCAAGAATCTCAATTGTAAATCAGCATTTATCCCAAGTGAGTTTCTGGCCCAGAAGTTGTCATTTGTTACATGTTGTTCAATAATGTCTCTTAATTCACCCAAGCAGAAATTTTACCTTTTCTTATATTATAGGTTTCTGTTCTCAGAATTTGAAAATGCCTTATTACAGCTGTCAGCAGATAATGGTTACAAACCTTACTTGACCTGTTTGATGAATATGACAGATGGTCTAGGTGATGATTTCACAGGTAATATTTAATTCAGTAAGGCCATAGATTTTATATATTAATTTCCAAAGTCTAGATATCTTTTAAAAACACTGTCTGAAATTTCAGTGCAACTTAGTTATAGCACGTATCATTATATTAAATCACAAATAGATTTACATGTTCAAAATACCCTCATTATAACATGGGTTTGTTTATAATCTGGTGTGAGGCATGCTTACCAAATACATTGTTATAAATGTGGTTCAAGTCTCTCTCTCTCTCTCTCTCAGATGAAAACTTTCAGCTCCCACTGAAGTTGCTCAGAACTGTGAGAGCTCCAATCCACTGAAAATCAGACTTGTTTGTTTTGGCTCATGAATTTATATTTATTGGTCTTTTGATATATCACATTATCAGGACAATGTGTCTATACAAGTAATCTCACAAATATGTAGAGCTTGATTCTCATTTGCGCTAAGGCTTCTAAATGTTCTAGTAGCATGAAGCGACTTGCATATCTCCGAACAGTCCTAAATAAGGAGGGGCAATGAGTCCATCCTGGGGTGCAGAATCCCACTATACCACTTTCAGGAGTAAAAAGGCCGGTATTTTATGCCTCAGGCACCTCTTTCATGGTTGTCTCCCAGGAACAGCATTTGAGGGGACAATGGGCAGATAATAGAATGACAAGAAACTAAGGCAACTGTTGGGGTGTGGAGGAGCATGTGTGCTCCTCCTACCCACCTAACAGCTGGTCATGGGGGAGGAGGGCCTGGGAGGAGCTTGCGTGCTCTTCCCAGGCCCCTCTCCCCCATGATCAGCTGTTAGGCGGGTGGGAGGAACACACTCCTCCAGGCCCTACTGTCCTCAGACGCTGACTTGTGGCGGCCCGTTATTCCACTTTGGACAATGCTAACACGCAATATGTCTCCAGCCTTTTTCAGAGGATGCATCACGTGTTAGTTGGCTGCCTGCCCCCAGACCACTTGAATATCTGGCAGCTGCTGGTCTTACGATTCACTGCATTGTGTGTTAAAGTTGCCCAAAGTGGGTTAACATCTTGTGTGGCTGCACCAAGTGTTGCCCACCAGATGAAGGGCTTCTGTGAATGCAAGAATAACATCTGATCACAGAAGTCCAGTTTACACCAGTAAATTCCTATTTATAATCCATTCTTTTTACTGGGGCAGATAGTACTAATTATTGGTACAATTATAGCACCTTCCTCGAGTCTTTTAGCGCTGGCACCAGCCATTATTACATTAAATTCAGTTGGACTTGTGTCAGTGCTGAGTGCTTGCAGTGTCTCTAAACAACTACAGGATAGCATCCTTTATCCATCATTATGTTGATCACAGCTTAGAAGTTGGCATGGAAAACGAAGCTGCAGCTAGAAAATACAACATACGCTTTGCTCTGTACCAAAAGGAGCCAACATACCCCTTGCTGTACAGATTTGGCAAACAGCACTTAAGCTGGCTCTCGTTAGTGCAGCACACCATTGTTTGTTCCTGCCACATCAGTGCCTGGTGACACAATATTTTCTGCTGCAGGAATTGTTATTAACACTAGAAGGCAGACTTCCTGATTTTTCTGGAGCATGCTCAGAGGGGATTTAGCCCCTTAGTCTCCAGTTATTCGTTGGCCTCCACACCGATACGAAGCAAGCTATTCAGCCCCCATCCTGGACAGGAAAAGTTTTTCAACAAAAAGAGTTTTTTTCAGGGAACTGAGGTCCTAAACCTCCACCTTGGTGGCAGGGAGGGAGGATTCTGTCCATGTTCACCCCGTTCCTCATTAGGAAGGGAAAGGAGGATTTTCAAGCCTGGTGCTCCCCTTCCAGCTGGTGCACAGCCCTGGAAAATCAGGCACAGCAGAAAGACAGGGAGCACCTAGCCGCAGGACCACTGAGATCTTGCTCCCGGCTAATTCCTTCTACAGCCTCAGGAGAGGCACCGGCTCACTTCCCGCTCTACAGGCCTCACTCAAGCAGTGGCAGAGAAAGTGAAACTAAAGCCAGCAGTCCCTTTGATTCTCAGCAGAGATCTTCCAGTGGCCCCAGCAGGGAATCGGCTGATCCAGCACTTGCGGCAGAGGGGAAACCAAAAGCTAAGGGCAACAGGCCTTCAGAAACCCTTTCATCAGCCGCGCCTCCAGCGCAGCGCATCCAGCAGTCCCAGCTGGGTGCCAGCTGAGTCAGCGCTATCAGTGGCAGGATCCATCAGCCTGAGGGATTTCCTTGATTTACAGCCATGGCCACAATGACGAGGTGCGCCCAGGAAGCAGAAGCCGAGACCGCAGAGGTTGCAGTAAGTCCCCTGTGTGCTGAGCCCATGGCTCCTGCCCCCCATATGATGGCCCTTCAGGAGATCCTGAGGGAAAATAAAAGAAAAAGAACCCCGACAAAACCAACAGGGAAGGGGCGCCGTATAAGGGTAGGTCCCACCCAGTGGGCAAAGGGAAGCTTCCCTTTTCAAAAAAGCCCCACAAGGTGGCCAGGCCCCTGTACTCTCCCCACTCATCTGGGGCAGCCTCAGAGGAGGTCATCTCAGCTCACTCCTCAGAGAAGGAGGAAGGTAAGGGCTCAGCTCAAGCCAAAGCCTCCAAATCCCCTAACCGACAGGGAAAGAAAAAAGGAGGAAAAACCCCTCCCAGACAAGATAGTGAAGGGGAAGAGGAAGCTTCTGAGGCCCTAGACTCAGACCACTTTTACACGAGGTGCTGAAAAAGCACCTCCAAGGATAAGCAGGGAGATAAACATGCGCAGGGATGTTTAGATGTTCCCCTGCACTACCAGAAGTGACGTTGCTCCCATTCTAAGCAGCAGCCACCGAGAACAAGCACAGGTTTGAAGACGCGGCGTTGTAAAACCAGTTTTACAATGACGCTTCTCCAAACCTACCCTTGTTCTCAGCGGCCGCTGCTTAGAATGGGAGCGATGTGTTAACAGTGGACCCCCTCCCACTCGTGACTATTGGGGGGTGGGTACCCCAATATCCACTGTTTCTTCAATTTAGGGGAATTAGCCAAATTCATTAAACTAGGGGTCCCTGAGTGTCCCAAGGATCAGTCTGAGGACAGATACGTGCTACAGTCAGTTTGGGTACCTTCCCCCAAAAAGTAAGGAAGGAGAGGGAGACAGGTGTTCAATAAAATAAAGAAATGTTTATTTAAACTGGGGAATCAAGGAGAACACATCATAAGGTACGCACACACACACATATACTAACCAGCACAGCCCCGGTCTGGCTGGCAGGTTCGAGGGAAAACACAAGCATCGGCAGAGAAAATGAAAGTAAGGTGGAGAGAGAGAAAGAGAGAGGGGGTGGGAGAGAGAGAGAGATCGAGTGAGAAGGAAAGTCTGGACCTGTGGTTACCTCTCCTTGCTGGTTGAAAAGGGACAGGTGGCCCGTGGATCCAGGGAAGTTCAGGGGTTGACGAGAAGGGGCAGACCAAAGTCTGGGAGACCCCTTAAGATACAGGCACACACAGAGAGACCCGCACTTGTCTACATCCAAAGCTTTCTCAGTCTTTGGAGGGGAGGGGAAGAGCAGTTATAGGGTTCAGGATCATACAGTTGGGATAGGCTATGGGGTGTCACAAAAGGTGCACAGGGAGGACAAAGGGAATCTGCATATGGGAGCCATGGCACAAAGGAACACACAAATGACCCACCAACATATCTGGGTAGGTAACTAGGTGCACCAAAAGGGAAGATGCATATGAGAGCCATGGGGACAAAAGGAGACACACCTGGGCCTGAATGGGACAAGGACTTTCTGGTGATTTGGGAGGAGGGGGGACTAAGGTTAATGGGCGACATCCCTTCGCATTTCCTTTATGGTTCTGGTGGGTGGGGTTGGCTTTCGTGGGGGATACTAATCTTCCATGCCTTTGGGGCTGTTGCTAACCTGGGCTCTATTCACCAGTTGTTTCTCAAAACAGGGAGGATACCCTTTCTCCCCCTGAAGCAGACAGTCCTCCGGCTGGGTAGCTCTACCTTGACCGGCAGGAGGCAGAAGAATCCAAATCTTTCATTGCGTGTGTGCCTCCTGTGCTACCCTCCTCTCGCCAGTTTTTTCTTCTGCCTGACCGGCGGGAGCGTCAGGAATGGGCTCTGCAGAAAAAAGAGAAAAACAGAGTGTAAAAGATTGAAGGGGCTTAGAAGGGCTTCCCCTGCCTTGGCAGCAGCCAGTGGCAGCAGCGTGCTCAGCCCAGCCGGCTCCCGCGCAGTAGCCTGCGAGCAGGGAGAAGCAAACTGCGGGACTGCAGAAGCAGGCTCTCCCCCATCCAGATCAGCCTCCTGCAGCCACAGTGAGCCTGTTCAGCCACCCCGCCCCCCTTACAACAGGGGGCGAAAGAGAAAACAAAGGGGAACGCCGAGGAAAAAAGCTTCTCGTACTACCCCCCCCCCCCGCAGCAGCATCGGGAGAGCGGAAATCAGTTATGGAAGGTACCGCCAGGCCAGAGGTAAGGTTCCACGCAAACGGGGGTCGGGGGGAGTTGCCCTGGGCTAGGGGATCTTCCCAATGGTAAGGGTGGCTAGTAGGCTAGAATCCTAGCCCCCTCTCAGGTTCCTCATCCCTCTTCCCTCCCTTCTCTTTTCCCCGGAGGCAGGAGCTGTAATATGAGCCTTATGTTTACAGGACTCCGGGCAAGGGAAGACATCAGCGGCCTCTGTGTTGACCACCCCGGGGGGTTGGGATTCACAGAAGGAGGCTTTTCAAACCCTAAGTAGTAGTATGGAGAAAATACTACTTGCCATCTCGGCTCTAGGTTACAAAAAAGGAAAAAAGAGGAAGCAGGCACAGGGGGAAAAAGCCTCCATTTTGAAGAAGAGGCGATTTAAAAAGGCGGGAAAACCCCAAAGAGCCACAGGGGGCGCCATTTCCTGCCTACTACACTCCCTGCCATCTTCTGAGCATGCGAGCTCAGCAGGGGCTGGAGAAGGGAGTATGGCTGCAGCAGCTGCTATCCAGTCCCTGGCTTCAAATTCTGATATAGATTCAGAGGCTCTTCCCTCAGAACTGGAAGAGGGAGAGTGGCAGGATACTCCTCTATCAAACAGAGACCAGGAAAGGTAATTTCCATTGATCTTTAGGTAGGAGTTGATGGCCCAGGTTATTAAGACCCTGTCCCTAGAGGAGAAACAGAGAGTCAGTCATCAGACTCAGAGGAGGATGAGCGTCGGTTGATTCCCTCCCTTTCGGGCAGGGATGTTGGCCTCCCACTGGATAGGACATTTGAGAAACTGATCTTAGAGGAATGGAAGTTTCCTGCCAAGTCCTGCAGAATGAATAAGACCCAGGAGGCGTTATATTCATTCTCCCAGAGAAAAGAGGCATTTTTTAAGAACCCCAAAGTGGATGCAGCCGCGGCCTCCCTGACGAGGCAGACGGTATTCCCCACTGGGGGGGATTGTTTTCTGAAGGACCCTTCAGATAGGGCCATTGAGGGGGCCCTCAGGAAGGGGATAGATGCTTCAGCAAACTCCCTGCGCATAAACATCCTGTTCTCATATCTGGCCAGAGCAAATTTGCCTTGACTGCAGGAGATGCATTTCAGAAGAAAGATCCAGGGGTCATGCTGACTACCGCCCTCCTTTCTGACACCACTACAGATTCACTTTCGTGGTCAGCCCGGGCTGTTTCCTTGTCGGTGGTAGCCAGAATGAGGGTCTGGTTGAGGTCTTGGCAGGGGGACACTACTGCTACGACCTTATTGGTGGAAGGCCCCTACAAGGGCCTTCAGCTTTTTGGAACCTGTTTGGAGAAACTCCTAACAGAAGCCAATGACAAGTCAAAGATCAAAACCTTGCAGCAATTTGCAGCAAAAAAGAAACCTTTTCGTGCCCCAACCTTTAGGTTCGGGGGAGGGGGAGGGGCTACAGTTCCTTTCAAAAAAACAACCAAGCCGCTGACAGGGATTATAGCAGACAGTCCTTTCATTTCCGAGGACAGCGACAATGCAGATCTGATAGAGGCAGACTGCGAGATCCCCCTTCTGCACAGTCAGCAAAGCAGGCATGACTCGCAAGGGGAGGAAGACATTGGGGGAAGGCTGTCCACTTTTTACAAAATTTGGGAAGAATCAATCTCAGACGCTTGGGTCTTGAAGATTGTGGAACAGGGGTACACTCTGGAACTCCGAGGGCGTCCAAGAAGCAGATTTCTTCCCTCCCCCGTCTCCAAAAACCCTCACAAAATAAGGGCAATGACAACAGAGATAGACAGACTGTTGTCCATAAAAGCAATAGAGGAGGTCCCGATAGGGGAGAGAGGTCTGGAATTATACTCCATAATGTTTTTGGTCCCAAAAAAGACTGGGCAATGGAGAGCGGTGTTAGATCTAAAACTGCTCAACAAGTGGATAAGAGCCCAAAAATTCAAAATGGAATCAGTCTCTTCCATTTGCCACAGCCTGTCCAAGGGGGATTGGCTAAGCTCCATAGATTTGAAGGAGGCCTATCTTCATGTGCCCATTATTCTGGGACACAGAAAGTGGCTCCGATTTGCATTCAACGGCTCCCACTGGCAGTTCAAGACTCTTCCCTTCAGCATCTCTTCAGCTCCAAGGACCTTTACCAAGGTTCTCATCACCCTGATAGCGAATCTGCTCAAGGAGGGGATCCACGTGTTCCCCTACTTGGACGACATCCTGGTCAGGTCCCCTTCTCAGGAGAGGGCTACCAGGGACATGAACAGAGTGATGACTTACCTCGGGACACATGGATTCGTGATGAACCTAGCCAAGAGTCAGCTTTCACTAACTCGCAGACTACAACACCTGGGAGTAATCATAGATACTTCCTTAGACGCAGTGTTTGTTCCAGATCTGAGACAAGAAAAGATTCGGTCGATGATCTGCCTGTTCCAGGCTGCTCATTGACTGAGACCAAAATCTCTGGCAAGGCTTCTAGGACTGATGGTGTCATGCTCTCGGCAGGTCCAGTGGGCCCGCTACAACCTAAGACCCTTGCAGAGGCTGCTGCGTCCTTTCCAAAGAGAGCTTACACAGGGAGGAAATCCTTGGGTTCGGGTGCCCACGTACATAAAGTCCTCCATGTCTTGGTGGCTAAATCCAAACATCTTCCAAAAGGGGGTACCACTGACGGAGCCCAATCGAAGGATAATGACCTCCGATGCCAGCTTAACGGGCTGGGGGGCCCACATGGAGGAGAAATGCGTCCAAGGGACCTGGTCCTCAGAGGAGCAAAGGAAACCCATCAACCTTTTGGTGGCTGGCTCTTCTTCAGTGGGCAAACCTCCTCCTCGGGGCTCATGTCCTGATATACACGGACAATATAGCAGCAAAAGCCTATGTAAACAACCAGGGGGGTTCAAGGTCTCTGGCTCTTTAGAGGGAGGCCTCGATCCTCTTCGATTGGGCCCAGAGACGGGTGTCTTCCCTAAAGGCTCTTCACATAAAGGGAGTGAAAAACCTACAGGCAGACTGGCTCAGCAGAAATAAGGTGAACCCGCACGAGTGGGCTCTCAACCAGGTGGTTTTCCTTCTCATTGCAAAGAAATTTGGGGATCCGGTCATGGACTTGGTCGCCTCCCAGGACAACTCCCGGGTGGAACTTTTCATGACAGTGTCTGGGGGCTCGGGAGTCACGACTCTGGATGCTCTGAACCAGGCATGGCCCACGGGGCTTCTCTATGCTTTTCCTCCTTACCCCTTACTGTCAAGAACAGTGACAAAAATAAAAAGAGAAAGGGCTCAGGTAATCTTGATAGCCCCTTGGTGGCCCAGATGGCAATGGTTCTCCGACCTAAGGGAGCTGAGTGTGGAAGAACCATTCCGGCTTCCCGAGAGGGTGGATCTTCTCTCTCAGGGGCCCCTGCTCCACGAGAACCCAGTAGGGCAAAAATTGACAGCTTGGAAATTGAGAGCCTAGCCCTCCAAAAGAGAGGTTACTCAGGGGCAGTGCTAAAAACCCTATTGGCAGCCAGAAGACCGGCTACTAGAGGATCTTATAGGGCAACTTGGAAGGTTTTTGCTACATGGGCCTTGGACAGAGGTCTGGACCCCTGTAATCCTTCTATCTCACACATTTTAGAGTTTTTACAGGCAGGACTTGATAAGGGTCTAAAATATAATACTTTGGCCAGACAGGTTTCAGCCCTAAACTCAGTTTTGGGCACTCTGTCCTCTGGGGAAATGTCTAATCATAGACACATTCGCCAATTTTGGGGGGCGGCTAGGCACCTATTGCCTCCAATAATCCACAGATCCCCATCTTGGGATCTGAATCTGGTTATTGATGCCTTAACTAGGCCTCCTTTCGAACCCTTAGCTCAGGTGTCACGATACATGCTATCTTTAAAGGTGGTGTTCCTAATAGCAGTCACTTCGGCCAGAAGGATGGCAGAGTTAGGGGTGCTTTCGGTTGAAAAGAACTTCTGCATTTTCCACAAACAGTCTGTCACACTCCGACTTGATTTGGCTTTCGTCCCAAAGTATATTTCCATCTTCCATAGATCACAGGAGATCATTCTCCCATTCTTCTGCCCAAACCCTGTTCACCTGAAGGAAAAGTTATGGCACACCCTAGATGTACGTAGGGCTCTTAAGATTTACTTGGTAAGAACTCAAAGCTTTCGTAGATCAGTGGCCCTATTCGTTAACCTACGAGCAACCATAAAAGGTACAAAGGCCTCAAATACATTAATTTCAAAATGGGTAAAACAGGCCATTATTGAAGCATATAGGGCCAAAGGTAAAGTTCCCCCTCTTCAAATCTGGCCTCACTCAGTAAGAGGAGTGGCTACGTCCTATGCTTTCAAGGCAAGAGCCTCATATGATGAAATCTGTAGGGCAGCTACCTGGTCATCGATCCACACATTTGTAAGGCATTATAAGATCGATGCTTTTCAATCCGCAGATGCAGCATTTGGTAGGAGAGTTCTGCAGGCGGTAATAGAATTGCCTGAGTCTGTCTCTTCCCCCACTTAGAAGTAGAGAGCTTGGGTATATCCCAGCCAGAGGACTGTCTGCTGCAGGGGGAGAAAAGGAAATTGGTCACCTACCTTGGTGAATTCCTTTCTCCTCTGCTGAGCAGACAGTCCTCCGGACCCACCCAGAGACAATGTGGGAAAAGGGGAACGTAGTTTAAGTTCTGAATAAGTAATGTGCTAAGAGCCTTGGGGGAGTTTTCCCTTCAGCTGTTACTAGAAAAATGTTAGAATTAATAGTGTTGATTGTTTTTAATAGTTACTCGTGTTACAGCCTCCTTGGGGTTAAGTTATTGGTGGTCAACACAAGGCTGCCAGTCTGGCGAGAGGAGGGTAGTGCAGGAGGCGCATGTGCAATGAAAGATTTGGATTCTTCTGCCTCCTGCTGGTCAAGGTAGAGCTACCCAGCCGGAGGACTGTCTGCTCAGCAGAGGAGAAAGGAATTCACCAAGGTAGGTGACCAATTTCCTTTTCTTAACGGCCCCATACTTAGAGAGGGCTCTCTCCATTTAATCACCTTCCTCCCAGATCAGGCTGGTTTCTACCTGAGCAAGCTCCATTTCCCTAGGCTCCGTGGTGGCTTGGCCCTACCCCCGCTCCGGTTCCCTAATGCCCACCAGCCCATATTTCACATGGTCTTGCCAAGTATGGGGGGGCTGACCTGTTTGGGGAGAATCCTGTGTCTCTAGCAACAAACATCACTTCCGGTAGCACGGGGGAACGTCTAAACACCCCCCACACAGGTTTCTCTCCCTACTTATCTTTGGAGGTGCTTTTTCAGCGTTTCGTGTAAGTCTCAGATGGCCAGCAAGCTTCCAAACAGGGAGAAAGTAATTCCTCCCCCGAGGAGGGTGAGTTAAAAGAACCAATGCTTGAGGCCTCTTCAAACCCAGACAGATAATCCCCCTCCAAATATAGGGACCAAATTTTTGAGATAATTAAGGTCCTTCAACTTTGAGAGAAGAAAGACAAATGCGACTCCTCAGAATCTTCTGGGGATGAATCAGAGAGAGAATACATCCCCAAGCCTAGAGCCAGGGACAAGGGTATGCTCTTGGATAAGGCATATGAGAAGATAATTTTAAGAGAGTGTCAGCTCCCTAATAGGACCTGCAAAATGAATAAAACCCAAGAATCCCTGTACTCGTTTGAATAAAGAAACCCTCTTAGCCATCCTTAAGGTGGATGCTGCAGCGGCCTCCTTGGCCCAAAATTCAGTCTTTCCCACTGAGGGGGCATGCTACCACAAAGACCCTACAGATAAGGGGATCGAGGTGAACTTGAGGAGAAACTTTGAGGAGATCTCCTTGGTGATTAAAATGGCTACCATTACCTCCTACTTCTCGAGGGCTATTATCACATGGGTTAAAAGAGCTAGGGATCCTACTGTATCTATGAAAATGATTAGGATCCTGGCCACTCGTATGCATCTGCTCTACGCCTTCATAGCCGACTCCGCTACAGACATACTGTGCTGGGCAGCCAGAGCAGCAACATCCAACGTGGCAGCACACAGACACCTGTGACTCCAGTCCTGGAGAGAGGACAACAGCCAAAAACACCCTGGTGGGGGGCCCCTTCCAGGGAACTAAGCTCTTTGGGCTCTGCCTAGATACGATCCTAGCTGATGCCTCTGATAAAACCAAAAAGCAGACCTTGCAAAATTTTGGCAACTCTAAAAAACCTTTTTGTCCCTACAGTACTGCCTACTCACCAGCAGGTGGCACCAGAAGGCCATACTATATCTATAGAGGGACCTCTCAGAGAAACAAGCCTAGGTGGTACAGAGAAAAAGGAGCTGGGAGCCACCTACCAAAGCAGTCCCAGGGGTTCCACTCATTCCAAAACCGACACATGACTATGAGCCCTTGCCCGCACTGGACCCATCTGCCCTTGGGGGCAGACTACAGCTGTTTTCAGACAAATAGCGCACAGCAGCATCAGATGCCTGGGTCCTTTGCACAATCCAAAAGGGCTATGCAATAGAATTCACGCAATTTCCACTAACCTCCTTCTGTGTCTCACCAGTCTCACGCAATCCAGAAAAGCAGCAATAATGCAGGCAGAGATAAACAGGCTTCTGTTCATCCGAGCCATACAACTAGTTCCACGCAGGAAGGAAGGATCTGGCCTCTACTCCAGCGTATTCCTCGTTCCAAAAGAGTCAGAAGACTGGCGGGCAGTGCCGGACTTGAAAACCTAAGAGTTCTCTCCTCCAGTGGCGCACCGATTCCCTTCATGGAATCTAAACCTAATTTTGAGGGCTCTTACCAAAATCCCATTCAAACCTTTCCGTGAGGTCTCCCCCTACTACCTCTCCATAAAGCGAGCTTTCCTGATAGGGATCACCTCAGTCAGAAGGATGTCCAAGCTAAATGCCCTCTTCATTGACCCAGCCTTCTGCTTCTTCAATCTTCAGTAACTCTTAGGCTGGACCCAGCATTCTTTCCTAAAGCTGACACTCGCTTCCATAGGGAACAAGACATAATACTACCCTCATTCTGCCCTAACCCAACCCACCAACAGGAGCGGGTCTGGTACAAACTAGACGTTCAAAGGGCAGGACTAAACCCTTCAGAAAATTGTCGACCCTCTTCGTTGTTTACAACCATCAGCGAAGAGGCCTTTGAGCATCCAAAGTGGTAATTGCGTGCTGGATGTCCCTCTGCATCACAGAAGCGTACAAGGCAGAGGATAAACCTCCCCCTCAAAAGGTCTTTCCTCACTTTCTAAGAGGAGCAGCCATATTTCAAGCCTTTAGAAGTGCAGTTTCTTAAGGAGAAATCTGCTGAGCAGCCACCTGGGCCTTGATCCACATATTCACTAGACACTATAAAAACCCCGCTGCAAGAGACTCTACCGATGCAGCTTTTGGGAGACTGGTGTTCCAGGCAGTGCTGTAATTTACCCTTCAGGGTTTAATTCCACCATGCATCTCTCTCTCCTTCCCTCCGTTTTGAAATTTTCATGGGACACTGCTTTGGAATATCCCTCTGTTCAAACTGGCCGTTCAGGAGAGATCTCCTGGGAGAAAGTAAAATTGGGTTCTTAGCTTGTGAATTCTCCTTCTGTGGGAGATCCTCGTGGATGGCTAGTTCCCACCCGGAGTGAGAGTGAACTCTGCGGGGGTGTAGAATAACCAATTCTGCACATTGTTCTAAGGACACTCGTTAAACCTCACCCAGTTGGTCGTGGTAGCCCACTCATTGGGCTTGGTGTCAGCGTTTTTGTTATTTTCTCTTAACAGATAGATAGGTCTCAGAACCTTAGAATAGTGATAAGTTAGGCCTTGTGAACTACTAGAGACTAATGGGCTAGATCCCCTCTGAGCATGCTCCAGAAAAATCAGGAAGTCTGCCTCCTAGTGGTAGTGGTGGAGTTCTACCCTCCATTCAAACTGGCTGTCCAGGAGGATCTTCCGTAGAAGGAAAATTCACAAGGCAAGGAAGCAAATTTCCTTTCTCTGTATTTTTAAAAAAAGTCTTGAGGCATTTGTTAAGTTTTTAACATATGCTAACTGGAGCACCTCTGAAGAGGATTAGCAAGTGTTAGGATACCCATTGCATCCCAACACAAGCGAACATGTTTAATCTGTTTGAGCAAAAAGGCCAGGGTTAGTTACTTCCCCCGAGAACATGGAGGGGGAAAGACACAACTAGGGCCGGCGCTACCAAGGGCGGCAAGTTGAAGGGGGTGATAAAAACTGCAGCTACCCCTGCTGCCAGTAAGCCCTATGACCGGATTGGGACTGGGAGGGTAGGGGGAAGCCAGTGCTGCCTAGGGCAGCAAAAATCCTTGTGCTGTGTCTGGACTCAACTTGTGACTGGTCCATGCTGCTGAGGCAAGAAGACTGTGCGTCATCCTTTACTTGGGTTGAATTGCAGGACACGTTGGCTCTGAGACCTGCTCTTTAGAAGTGATGGACACATCCCACTCCAGAGAAATTTGAGATACTCAGCACTTGTAAGACTCTTGTACATAGTCTAAAGTATTTGTTTCTTCATTACAGAGAGTACAACCCTTCCAGAGGATAGAGCGTGGCTGAAAAAGACCTTTGTCACCCATAATGACACCTATGAAAAATATTTATCCATTCCAGAGATCCTCCACTTAAAAGTAAGTATCCTTATACTGGTAACCAGTGGCTGCTTGTAGTGCCATATGATTTTTCAGAGAACCTTCACATTATTAGGAGCATGCAACATATGGAAAATAATTGTTCCTGGGAGGGGGTCTTGAAATCTTTCCCTTTTCCCAAGCCCTATGAAGAGGGCTTAAATGCTCCTGTCGTTTCTTTACACCAGTGTCCCTGCTGTTATGTCCCTGGGCTACTTTAAATTTGTATAAATTGGTGAAAATTTAAATATGTAAATTTTATGTGAATGATGCCCTGCATGGTAGGTGATGCAAATCTCCCTCTTGCCAATTCTTCTCCCCTGGCAGTTTTAGATATGGATAACAAGAATGTCCAGAGTTATGATAGCTAATGCTCAAATTAATCATAATGCCACAACCATGATGGGGAACATTTGTTCTCCACCGTCACAGAAGGCAGAACCGCCCCGAGCTGCATAACCGCCCCGAGCTGCATTGCAGGATGGGGCGGTATAAAAATCTATAAAATAAAATAAATAAATAAATAAATAAACAAGAGGGAATGGACTTAAATTGCAGCAAGGTAGATTTTGGTTAAATATTAGGGAAATTTTCCTAACTGTTGGGCAGTGGGATAAGTTGTCCAGGGAGGTTGTGGAATCTCCTTGAACGTTTTCAAAATGTGGCGGGACAAAGTATCAGTCCGTGATGCTGTAGACGGCAGACGATCTTCTGCCTTGGATCAGGCAGGGGTTGGACTAGATGACACTTGAGGGTCTTTCTAACCCTAACATTTTATGATTTGATAATAACCAAGAGACTTTGAAAGGATATAAACACTTGTGGTTTATGGTTTAAGCCAATTTAGAACACTAGGCTTATTCCACTGCCCAGCAGTTAGGATATTTTCCCCAATATTTAACCAAAATCTGCATTGCTGCAATTTAAATCCATTAACTCGTGTTCTAGGGGATTACCAGGAATCTGTTCAATAGCTGTCTCCTACACCCTGTTCAAATGCACCAATGTGTACAACATTGTAGGACACAGGACATTGGATTAAAGGTCCTACTGGTCTGTTTCAATATGGCAATTCCTGTTCCTATGCCCTGCTAATGGATGTTCATTATCTTACTTGGTATAATGATGATTTTCCATTCTGCAGGCACTTTGACAGAAAGTCCATATTTAGGACTGCATTCAAAAATGGTGTGGCATATATTTTCCCTTTCCTTCTAAAAGCAGGTGTTCATTTGATATGAAATTTCACATTGGGTTAATTTTTAGACCCTTTGAATTTTCTATGTGGTTTTGCTTTCTCTCCAGAAATTGCAGAAGGATTGAAATTTTAGCTCTGGCTGCAATTTTGCCTTGGCAGTACGACCATCCATTGTCAAGGGCTAGCTCTTAAAAATATATGTCCTAAAACTTAATTGCCTATCCTGGAGACACCATAAGTGGGCCTTATTTCTAGGGAGCATGTACTAAACAGCAGAGCGCATCGAAAATTTTGAATGGAAAATAAATTGTATAAAAAACAGCATTTTAAGTTGGAAAATAATTTAAAATGGTTTTTAATAATTTTTCAGTTGCTAAAATTTGTCATAACTTTTTATCTGAATCAACAATATTCAGTGAACTGAATGCCCCTTTAATAAGGTGTGTCATGTTGGGCATCCGAAAACAAAGGCCCTAAACTGCCAAGTAGACGTCTATGTGCAAATTTAAGCAGTTAAATAGTATTATTATTATTATTATTAACAAACATTTATATAGCGCCAGCAGTGTACCTGGCACTTTACAAAGTAATAAAATAGACATGGTCCCTGCCCCTAGGGCTTACAATCTGAGAGACAGGAGCTGGGGGAGAGACTTAGGAAGGGGAACAGAGGGAGAGACAAGGGGTCTAACATTCATGAAGATGCGAGGTCTCAAGTGCACGTACTTGGCTTGGTTACGATGAGAATGACATCGTAGTAATGAAATAGTAATGAAAGATCTGACAACGCTGACTTGAAGTTGATGAATTGGCACATAACTTTTATTAAAAATAAACAAGAGTTCATGGGGAAAAAATACTGTGAAAAATCAGACTTTGCAATTGTGTACAGTTGTTGTTGTTAGAATTTGTATTACATTGGTATAAGCCACATTATGCTAAATTTGGAACATAACCAAAAAAGTCGCTTACTCCAAAGGGCATAAATTAGATAGAAAAAGAGTTGAAAGTAAAAGGGGAAACAGACCTGAAATGACTTGTTGAGAATCCTACAGCTTGTCAGCAGCAGAAAGTGGATGAGCCTTGCCTTCCTGAAATCCCTGTAAGCCATTTTTTGGCCCATGGTGCCTCCTGTGGGCTGGAAAGATTTCTGAATTTCAACTACAGTTTGAGAGCTTTTAAAGTATGGCCGTTTTCAGACAAGATGCCCCCCCTATGCCTATGTGTGGGAATGGGTGTGGGGCGCCCATGTGACCGCTGTGAGCGGTGGGTGGGGATGTGTGCATGCTCCTGCGCTCCACCTATCTCCACCGATAGCCCATGCACAGAGCCATCAGCCAAAATGGAGATAGCTCTGTGCGTGAAGATGGGTGAAGGTGGGTGGAGATGGGTGTGTGTCCGTGTTATGGCCGCCCACATAGCACGCATGCACCCCGCAGCGCACAGCCATCACCCCCACCCACCGCAGCCCATTTGAAAAGGGCCTATATGTAATCAAAGTAATATCCTGAATAAAAGTAATTTTGGGCTTCATTGGGAGCTTCCTGTTTCTAACTTCTGTGTGTCCCTCTTGTTTGTTTTTAAAGTTATCTCGCCTCCGAAACTTGACAAATCTTCTTTGTGATTACGAGAGCTTTAGCATGTTGCAGCAAACCTGCCAGCTCCCTGACACTAATTTTGGAAGCCTATGTGAACAAAGCCAGTTTCATGACCGACTCCTTCACGGGATTGAACTAAGTGAGCGCATTGTCACAAAGGTGATTAATCACAAGAGTGTATCACAAGAACTTCAAGATATACTATTTGGGGACTTCAAAAAACTTCAAAAACAAATGAAATGGTAAAGCCTTTTCTCAGTTCTTCTGCACCAGCATCTCATTTCTGAAAATATGTGATTTAATTTCTTATCCATTATCATATTTTTTTTTTTTTTTTCAAGGTTTCATGAAAATGTGCCACATATGAATTATTTTCAGGATATTCCTCAGTATATAGCTTCTGTGGATTCCATGATAAACGCCACTGAAAAGGAAGCGGATTCTGAAAAGCAGGGTATTTTTACATCTTTATTCTAGAAAGTGTATTTATTATTCCAGCTAGCTGAAAAACATCTCAAAAATTGTATTAAAATTGTTGAATTTAAAATTTTTGAGTAGATTTATTTAACATGATGAATATGTTGGAAATACATTTCTTTGGTTGCATCCCCCCTAAGCACCTCGTCCTGTTTGTTTGCTAGAAACAGCAGGAGTAGACAGACAGATCAGGGAACCCTTCCCCCATCCTATCTGTCCTACTCCTGTCAGGACCTGATTGGTCAATCTCCTCCCCCAGGAGATTTCTCATCTCTTTGTGTCTCAGAGAGCTTCCTTCCTCCCTCTTGAACACACCTAGTCTTAGGACTTAGCATAGATGTAGGCCTTTCCTATCCTACATGTATTTCCTAATAAAGCTACTTAAGCTTAAGTATGCTTCCTGCCTGCTTATTGATGATTAGCTACTCACACTCCTCTGTAAACTCTGCATTGGGCAAATGGATGCAATGATCTCACAGTCCTTGCATTTCCAACAGGGTTATGGGCCCAGACACCCAAAAGGCAGCGCAGAGTGAGTAAAATTGAGTGCTAGCATTAATCTTAAAGGCAGAAAAGAAAAGAAAGATTTTAGTCTCTGTGACCATGGATTCTATGCTGAAGGTCTCCATTCCAGAGAGGCTCACTGGAGCAACAAACTATGAAGCTTGGAGTCATAATGCAAGGATGGCACTGGGAGGACAAGGCCTAAGGAAAATGCTGGAGTCCAACAGACCTACAGATGCAGGGGCAGCACAAGAACTCTGGGATGAGAAAAATGACAAAGCTATGGCAATCATCTCAATGTCGGTGAGTCAGCGTTTACATGTGCACATACGTGACAAGTTAACTGCAAAAGATATGTGGGAAATTTTACAGAGACTGTATCAAGGGAAGTCAAATATATCAAAGATACAAATGCTTAAAAGACTTTGTAATATGAGAATGGATGAGAGTGAAGATTTTTCAGCTCATGTTAATGGCCTGCTTGAACTAGTCAGGAGACTGGAAAATCAAAAGCTGAATTTACCAGATGAATTGATAGTGGCATTTCTGCTGAACTCTTTACCACCAACTTTTCAAACAGTATGTCAGATAATAGAAATGCAGGATAACCAATCTTTGGAAGTCGTTATTCAGAAACTTGAGGAATTTAATATGGCTCAAACTAATGAACAGCCAAACATCCCTTCAGAGTTTGCTTGCAAGGCAGCTGGAAATAAAGAGGTTTTTGCAAAATCTGCAAGAGTTAAGCGTTGCTTCAATTGTGGGGAAATTACCCATCTTGCATATCAATGCAGGAAGCAAGATACTGCAGAGAAACCAGTTAAGCAAGTTCCCAGCTCCTCTGCAAAGAACAAAGGGAGCCATGATAGGGCTTTCAGCCTGGTTGAGGAAAAAGCATCTCAACTTAAAAATGTGGAAGGAATAGAATGTGAGACTGCTTCACATGATTTCTTTGTTGATTCTGGAGCAACTAAAAATCTTATAAAGGACAAAGACAGATTTATTGATCTGGATAGGACTTATAGAACTCCTATAAGATTGGCTAATGGAGAGAAAGTTTATTGTCAAGGAAGAGGCAGGGCTAAACTCATATGTCATCTGGGAAACGGTGAGGAAATGAAAGTTACCATTGAAGAAGCTCTATATGTCCCAGAATTGGATCATAATTTTATAAGTGTCAAGTATGCTGTACAGAAAGGTTTTGCAGTGCATTTTGAAGGGAAATATTGCAGAATTTCAAAGGAAAAGGAGCTTTTTATGCGAGGAATGCTGGATTCAAATGGCCTATTCAAGGTAGATTGCTTGCAACAGGATCAGTATGCAAATGCTGCAAAAGATTGCAGACATAAGAACTGTGAAAGCAAATGGCACAGAAGGATGGGCCATAGAAATGCAGATGTGTTGCATGCACTTCCAGACCTAGTTAAACATTTTAAAATGAACTCATGTGCAACTAAAGATGAGAGATGTGTTTGCTGTGTAAAAGGAAAGGGAACTAGGCCCTCCTTTCATCAGAGCAAGGAGGAAGCCACACAGCACCCCCTACAGCTCATTCATAGTGATATCTGTGGTCCTATGAAGACAAAAACAATTGCAGGAAACCAGTATGCATTGACTTTCATAGATGATTTTTCCAAGTTCACGTTCACTTACTTGATTAAAGAGAAAAGTCAGGTGCTGGAGAAATTTAAGGAATATGTTGCAAGAGCCAGCAATAAGTTTGGAAGATCACCTCAGATCCTAAGGTCAGATAATGGAGGTGAATATGTTTCAAAACAGATGAAAGAATTTTTGAAGCAAAAAGGAATTGAACACCAGACAACCATCCCGCATACACCAGAACAAAATGGAGTAGCAGAAAGAAAAAATCGCTCTCTCATAGAGATGGCGAGATGTATGCTTTTGGATGCGAATCTGCCAAACAAATACTGGGGGGAAGCAGTAATGACTGCCACATACCTGCAGAACAGGCTCCCAACCAAAGGTGCAAAAGCAACACCTTATGAACTATGGCATGGGAACAAGCCCAGTGTGGGGCACATTAGAGTGTTTGGCTCTAAAGCCTATGCTTATATCCCAAAGGCCAAAAGGACCAAACTTAACACCAGATGTGAAGAAGGGATACTTGTTGGCTATGCACAAGGATGCAAGGGATACAGAGTAATGGACACTGACACTGGAAATGTGAAGATAAGCAGTGTGGTCTATTTTGATGAAAATGAAAAGGGAAGCACTGATCAAATGCCAGACCTAATGAGGCCAAGTTCATCAAGACAGAAAAAGACTGCAGAACTGCAGATAAAAGAGGAAGCTGAAGTTTCATTTGATTTGACCATGTTCAATCAACCTGAACCAGAAGGGGGCACTGACACCAACACTGATGCTGATGCTGAAACTGAAGCAGAACCAGAACTGGAACCAGAAGATAACACTGATGCTGATACTGAAACTGAAGCCGAAGCAGAACCAGAACCAGAAGTGAGACGTTCTGAAAGACACAACAAAGGAGTGCCAGCAGCGAGATTCTCCTATGCGGCAAAAGTGGAGGAACCACAGGAGCCCTCAACATGGCAAGACATTCAAAAAATGCAAACCAGTGAGGCGCGCAAATGGAGAGATGCTGCCAAGGAAGAAATTGAGTCTCTTAATGAAAATAAAACATGGACACTCACAAAGCTACCTGAAAACAAAAAGGCCATTGGATGCAAATGGGTCTTCAAGACCAAGCATAATGCAGAAGGGGAAATCACGCGCCACAAAGCGAGATTAGTGGCCAAGGGATATTCCCAAAAATACGGCGAAGACTACGACGAAACCTTTGCTCCAGTAGTAAGGCACACCACAATAAGAACACTCCTCAGCATAGCAGCTGCAAGAAAAATGGAAGTGCAGCACTTAGACGTGAAGACTGCATTCCTACATGGTGATATCAAAGAGGATATCTACATGCAGCAGCCGCCGGGATTTAAAGAACCTGGGAAGGAGGAACTTGTGTGCAAACTTCAAAAGAGTATCTATGGTTTAAAGCAAGCAGCGAAAGCCTGGAACGAAAAATTGAATCAATTGCTCCTTAAGGAGGGGTTCATACAGGGAGAAGCTGACCCCTGCCTATACTCAAGGTTCAGAAATAAAAGGAGGACATACATTCTAACTTATGTGGATGATCTGATTGTATGCCATGAAAACAAACGAGATTGTGATGAAATCGTCAGGAATCTGAACAAAGAAATAGAGGTGAAAGACTTGGGAGGTATCACTTACTATCTTGGAATACAAATAGAACGAGAAAAAGATGGAAGTTTCCTTCTCAATCAAAAACAAAAGATAAAGGACATTTTAGAATGCCTAGGCATGACAGAGGCTAATGAAGTGGGGACACCTATGGAAACAAATTTCCTAAGCCAGGAAGGCAACGACGAGCCCCTACCACAGGACAACCAGTACAGAACTGCAATTGGCAAAATGTTGTATGTAGCCACCGTCACAAGGCCAGACATTGCCGCTGCTGTAGGAATACTAAGCAGAAAAGTAAGTGCACCAACCCAAAGGGACTGGATAGCAGTCAAGAGAATAGCACGGTACCTGAAGGGCACAATGCATTTAAACTTAAAACTACCAGCAAGCGAGAACCCCAGATTGATGGGATATATGGATGCGGACTGGGCCGGAGACAAGACTGACTGCAAATCTGTGAGTGGAAATGTATTTCTGTATGGAGGCGGAGCAATCAGTTGGACTAGCCAGAAGCAGTCATTAATTGCCCTTTCATCCACAGAAGCAGAATTTATTTCAGCCACTCAAGCATGTCAAGAGGTAGTATGGCTACACAGACTACTAAAGGACTTTGGAATAGACGAACCAAAGCCAACTGAGATGTATGAGGACAATCAAAGCTGCATTCAGCTTACGAAAATGGAAAAGATAAAGCCAAGGTCGAAGCACATCAACACCAAGCGTCACTATGTGAGAGAAGCGCAAGAAAAAGGACTTGTTGAACTGATTTATTGTCCTACAGAGGAAATGATAGCGGATGTGCTGACCAAACCGCTACCCAGAGACAATTTCCAGAGGCTACGAGAAGCATTGGGAATTGTCAGCAGTGCACATAAATGATTCGGTGCACGGGACGATGAGAAGGGGTGTTGGAAATACATTCCTTTGGTTGCATCCCCCCTAAGCACCTCATCCTGTTTGTTTGCTAGAAACACCAGGAGTAGACAGACAGATCAGGGAACCCTTCCCCCATCCTATCTGTCCTACTCCTGTCAGGACCTGATTGGTCAATCTCCTCCCCCAGGAGATTTCTCATCTCTTTGTGTCTCAGAGAGCTTCCTTCCTCCCTCTTGAACACACCTAGTCTTAGGACTTAGCATAGATGTAGGCCTTTCCTATCCTACATGTATTTCCTAATAAAGCTACTTAAGCTTAAGTATGCTTCCTGCCTGCTTATTGATTATTAGTTACTCACACTCCTCTGTAAACTCTGCATTGGGCAAATGGATGCAATGATCTCACAGTCCTTGCATTTCCAACAGAATATTGTATATTTTATACAATGTGGGACTTCATATATATTTCATATTCATATGGGACTGTGCTTGTCCCCATTGGCATTAAAAGGCAGACTTCAGTAGCACTGCTGTATGGAAGATATCTGATTAATACTTTTGTAGGTTCCCAAACCATGGACCATGGCACTATTATTCTAGGCACTGCATAGAGAGGTGGAACACAAGGAACCAATAAGGCAGTAGTACATGATAGTCAGAGTCCAGTGCACAGCAGCTGCCAATGCATACAGCTTGTCTTCACAAAAATAATGTGTGTTCAGTGACTTATGGTCTGCCTAGGCTGGATTTGTTGTTCACTGAGCTCAGATGCAAAGCTCAAGGTTGCCAGCCTACATCTGTCAAAATTCAGGACAGTAGCCCCAAAATTCCAAATAAATTGCTTTTGCAAATTATAATCTGGATATTCAGTTCCAGAACCAAATCCTTGCTTTCATATTAATTACAGTTCTGAAATTCATCAGGTTGTTATTTGTAACTTACTTCACTTTGTAATTTATTGTTTCATTTTTCGGTGCTTTGTTTACTTCGTTCACTTCATTGTTTTTTGTATTTATTGAAATATTTCATTATGAAATATTTGGTATTTGATATTTCATTAGTTAGTGACTTTCTCCTACATAATATCACACAGCCAGCTCTATAGATGGGAAGTGTGGATAAGTCCTTACAGGGTCTCCCCAAAACCCACTCTGTGAACAGACACACACAGGCTCCTGAACATCAGAAAAACATCTTTAATGGTAACTCCTCCAGTACAATAAATCAAAGATCACCAACTAGAACTGCTCTCTAGTAAGCCCTAAGAGGGTGCCTATATAATTTCACGGCCACAGCTAACCAGTACACTGTCACTGGTCACCTGAGGCCCAGTTATTGGTAATAAGTCCAGGTGTGGACATTTGAGGTTCAAGTGAACAAAACGCTGGGTATAAAAGTATGGGAGATCTTAGTCAGTAGGAAGAACCACCAGGGAGAGCATCCTTAGGGGCTGATATTTGCCTCAGGTATTCCCCAGGCAGGAGAGAAAAAGGCTGGGAACTTGCCATGGGGCCCTGCACTATATGGGTTAACCCTAGAGCTGGCTAGTCAGCAAGGGGACTTGATCAAAAAGCCAGTCCTGCATAGGCCCTTTTCAAATAGGTTGCGGTGAGTGGAAGGATAGGTGTGCATCCACGGTGGGTGGAGGTGAGTGTGCGCCTGTTCCCATGGGTGCACACCGATCTCCACCCATCTCCACACACAGAGAAACTAGCATTGGAGCCCATTGCTCCATGTGTGGGTGATGGGTGGAGGTGGGTAGAGCGTGGGAGTCTGCACGTACCCCCACCCACCACGGGCGCCGTTCCTATGGGCGCCCACCCATCCCCCACCCACCACAGGCGTCATTCTCACAGGCACCCCCCTCCCACTGCACACATGTGCATTAGGGGGACAGACTTTACAAATAAATAATAATAATAATATAATAAACCATTTATTGTTTAGCCAATGGCCATAACAAGTTCAAATTCATAATTAAAATATTAAAATTATACAAACGTGGCGTAAATCACCATTACCAATTATACTTTCATCTAAAAAAAATTTAAAATACACAATCACAGTTAAGAAACGGAAAGAAGTAGGAAACCCATCACCATAAAGCCTTACCAACTTGAGAGGTCTTAATTCTCAAACAGTCTTAGCACCCAGTTAAAATATAATTCACCACCTATGGGTTCAAATCACCTTCAAATCATTCCATTACTTCTTCCTTATACAAACGTACAGTAATACAGAGAGACTGAATGGGCTGGCAACCCTCAATGGCCATACTATTATCCTGGGGGTTAGGAGCTGGGGCCTAGCAAAAATTAACTAAAAACTAAAAGGCTCGGGCCTGTTATCCAGGAGCTGTACAAAACAATTGGATCCTGGTTTGTGGGCCGCCTTCTGCAACCACGTAGGGTGATTCCATTATAGGCCCAATCAAATTCAGTAGTTCAAAAAACCTACCAACTAATAGCACCAAAGACATGAAGTACCAAATAACAAAATTCTAAAGCAAGTAAGCCCCTTGAGAAAGGGAACTGTCTTTAGTTAATCATCATCCAGTGCCAAGTACATTCCTGGTGCTATATAAAAACTTAGCAATAATAACAATGTGAATTAAGTACCAATAATGCCCTGACAAATACCAAACTAGGAAAAAAGCGAAGTTGAAACTGGAGTGAATTATACCAGCAAAGGGTTTAGAATCTGACCCCCAAATTACCTTAGCACTTCTGAATTTAAATAGGCAAACTCGACAGATTTAAATTTTGCTTTGAATGTATTTGTCTCTTCTACTGCTTTCTCCCTTGGGACAGTAATAGGAAAATTGGGACCAATCCGGATAGGATCTCAAATTGACCTCAATAGTGCAAGACCAAGTCCTTTCTGTAAAAGGGGTCCAGTTGTTCAAGTACAACACACTGAAGGGCCCTGAGAATGAGACAACCTCTAATTTCTTGGACTATAGGGAGCCAGTTGAGTCACAGAATGACAAATGATTCTTTGGATGTTGATGCACTCTCCAGCTACCGACCTGTCTCTAACCTTCCCTTTTTAGGGAAGGTTATTGAATGGGCGGTGGCACTGCAGCTCCAGGCTCATCTTGACAGCATCGGTTTCCTTGACCCATTTCAATCAGGGTTCCGCCCCAGCTATGGCACAGAGATGGCGCTGGTGGCCTTGGTGGACGATCTCCGCCAGGAGATGGATGCAGGACGCTCAACACTTCTGATCCTGCTAGATCTCTCAGCCGCTTTTGATACAGTGGACCATGAGCTGCTGCTGAGACGATTGCGAGCCCTGGGGGATCTGGACAGAACCGTCTTAGGGTGGTTCCTCTCGGGGAGAAGCCAGCGGGTTGTCCTGGGGGCTGAATCTTCCAGCCCCTGGGCCCTGGAATGTGGCGTTCCGCAAGGTTTTATTCTGTCTCCATTATTGTTTAATGTGTATATGCAGCCCTCAGGGGAGATCGTGAGAAGGTTTGGTGTGCGTTGCCACCAATATGCGGATGACACCCAGCTATACCTCTCTTTTTCATCCGACCCAGGTCCTGCCGTCTCAGTGCTGTCCCAATGTTTGGAGACCATGGCGGATTGGTTATGGCAGAGCAGACTGAAGCTTAATCCTGATAAGACGGAGGTGATGGCAGTGGGTAGGGCGAGGGAGGTGTTGGCTCCCCTCATGGAGGGGGTCCGCCATCCCGTAACCCAGCAGGTTCGGAGTCTGGGAGTGTTATTGGACTCGCATCTCCGCCTAGATCGGCAGGTGGAGACAGTGGCTAAGGCCGCCTTCCGCCAGCTGTATCTGACCACCCTCATCCATGCCTTCATCACCTCGAGGCTGGACTACTGTAATGTGCTCTATGTTGGGCTTCCCTTCACGCTGGTTCAGAGGCTGCAGCTGGTGCAGAATGCGGTGGCTTGTCTCCTAACAGGGACGAGCCGATGGGAGCATATCACTCCCGTGCTCCGCATGTTGCGCTGGCTGCCTATAGCGTACCGAGCCAGATTCAAGGTGTTGGTTTTGGCCTATAAAGCCCTACACGGTCTTGTCCCGTCATACCTAAGGGACTGCCTCACCTTCCACACCCCAGAGCGACCCCTTCGGTCTGCCAGGGGCGCCTTCCTGGAGGTCCCGCGTGTGAAGCAGGGGGCCACAATGGAGAGGGCGTTCTTGGTGACCGGGCCGCGTTTATGGAACTCCCTCCTGGAGGAAGTCCATCTGGCCCCAAGTTTGCTGGCCTTCCGCCGGGCCTGCAAAACTTGGCTGTTCTCCCAAGCCTTTGGAGGAGGGGAAGGGGGGTGGGGTAAATGTTTGGGGTGGTGGTTGGTTTTTAGGATTTTAGATGTTTTAATTTTGTGAATCATTGTTTTCATGTTTTAATGGTGTTATTTTTTATATTGTAAGCCGCCCCGGGATGCCATGGGCATGAGGGAGCAGCTAAGAAATATAAATAAAATAAAATAAATAAATAAATAAATAAATATACCAAATAGGAAATATTTGTAAAGAAAATGGAGTAAACTAATTGTTTTTTGTCGCTGTTCATTTTGTTTTAAAGAAATGCTAAAAGATATGTTTAAAAATGTCTATGAACTCAGAGAGCAGCTTAAAAATAGCGCAGGCATGTCAACAGCAAGTATTAATGCACTGATGAAATTGCCTCTCCCAGAAAATAGAGCTCAGGTAAGTTCTACCCATCATTCTAGTGAGGAGTATTTAAATTGGGGGCTCATAGAGCTGCCTTCTGGGCAGCTAGCAATGCAGTTATTCTCACGTGTGGAGTCTTTCTGCTCCTTGAGAAATGTCTTCTTTTTTAAAAACACCATTGACCATTTATCCCATCAGATCCCATTGCTAGCTGCCTGTATTTTTAACAACTGATTTATATTTGTTACCATTAATTTTCCTCTTTTGATTTATTTCCCACACATTGTTTTATTAATTTACTTTTTATTGTGACAAAGTAGTTCAGGTGATATCTTTTACTGGACCAACTTCTATTTGTCAGGGTATGCAAGCTTTTGGACTCTGTTGGGGTCTTTTTTCAGGCTTGTAACAAATCAAAACTATGCACTGACTTGCCTAGTCTCTTTTAGGCACTATAGTTCTGACTTTTTTAATAAGCATGAGGAAGGGCCCTGTGTAGCCTGAAATCTTGCATACCGTGACCAACAGAAGTTGGTCCAATAAAAGATACTATCTGAACTCCATCTCTTCTGTTTTTGGAGCCAACACAACCACCACACACTCTGTTTTTCTAATCTATTATTGGTAGAAATTCAAGGAAAGCTTTGGTATATCGACCATATGAGATATAGTGAAGGCAGCTTAGCAAATCTGCACTACTGAGATAGTGAAGAAGAAAAAGTCCATCTTAAAGCAGTGCCTAAAAGGGAAAGTTCAGCCATTGCATTTAAAAACTAAGCACTCTTGTACAGGATCAGGCCAAGGGTCTCCTGTCTCTGACTTTGCAGCCATTAGAAAACAAGTACAGAATACTCTCTCTGAATGCCATCGACAGCAAATGGCCAGACATAAGCCATTTTTAAACATGATGTGCCCAATAAGGTCCACCCATCCCCTACCCACCCGAGCGCCCATCTGAACGCGGCATGGGTGGGTGGGTGCGTGCTCCCATGACCCATGCACCCACCACTCTTGCCCATGCACGGAGCATCAGGGGGAAATCCAGAATGCTCCATGTGGGGACAGAGGGGGCGGTGCGTGGGTAATGGTGCACACCCAGCGCACACCCATCTCGACCTGTTTGATTCCCCTACCCCACCGGACGTGCAGACCAGCCCCCCAGCCATGCCCATTTTAAAATGTCCATAATCTGAACTAGATGATATATCAGAGCAATCCCCATGGTGAATGCATTGCAGCAATCCAACCAAGGGATCACAAAGGCATGGGTGGCCTTTGTGTTGTCCACACTGCAGAGATATAGCCACAACTATCTACCTTACAGCTGATGGAAAAGGTACTGTAGGGTTATGGGAGCAATCAGGGATTCCAAAACATCCTCACAAGGTATGAGTCTCTAGCAATGGGATGGGCATACACTCCTTAGCAACCTGGGCAGGTACCACACTATTCCAAATGTTGTGTCCCTGCCCCAGAGCATCACTTGGATGACGCCTGTCACAAACACTTATCTCTGCTTTCCTAGCACCTTACAGAGACTGGGGCTTTGGTCAAAGAGGTGGTATCCTTTACACTCGTGTGAAATGAGTATAAAATGATACTGCGCTCATTTGATCCCACAAGTAGGAATAATGGGAAGGAGAACTGTGTTTCTCGCAATTCTCAGCACTGCAAGATGTCACTGGGGAGAAATTTACAAGAGATAGTGTAATCCAGTCTTATTAGGAAGAACTTCACCATTTACAAACTTGTTTTCTTCTGCGTCGATATAGCTCTTTTCTGAGATTCTCCACCTGGGGCTTTGTGATAACCCTGAAGCCAGTCCAGAGCTAGAAGCTGTAGCACAGGAATTCTGCAATCTGTCACTTCCAGCAAGGGCCCGCCAGTCTTATATTGTGGGGATCGTATTCTTCCGCCACCTAGACGTTTACGTCTTTGTGTCTAAGGTTTGTTTTGGATTTTATGCTGCTTTCTAGGTCCTTGAACAAAAGCTGGGAGTCAGGCTATGTATGTGCAAGTGTATTCTGTTACATTCCCATGTTTAGGTTTGCTTTGAGAAAATGTTCCTAGATTTATCTGGTCTTACTTGGTGTGCTCATTTTAGACACTGAGCTCTGCCCATCAAGGAGTAAACCTGAGGTCTTTGTGAATAAAGGGCATTAGTCTAATTTTTTTTAACTCACTGTACCACTCAGGCTATCCCCCTAAACTCTGGACATTATAAAACTTTTTAAATACCATGAATGTGATAGCTTTGAAGTAACCATGATGATCAATTATATATCCAGTTAGCAAAATCCTACTACATGAAATCTGTATGCCATGGTTTAAAGGACCATTTTGACAACCTCTTCCAACAAGTATGTATTTGGAGTACCTCTAAAAATGCATAAGCATTTGCACTGTTGAACTACGTAATTAAATGAGAACAACATTTTTATTTTCAAATCTCATTTCTCCAAATGAAAATTGAAATCATTTTAACTGTCTTGCTGTGGAATGACATATGCTGGATTCCACCCAGTTTCACACTGTTGATTAACTCTTTGAGTCCAGACAGTACTAGAGTGTATGTAAGCAAATGTGCCTATTTTATAATTGTTTGCCTCTTCTTGTCCTTCCAGATGTTTTTCCCCAAAGACCTGCAGAAATCCTTGAATAAGATAATGGTCCTCCTGACAGAGTTGAAACACTACAAGAACCAGATTGCATCAGGAATATATCCTCTGTTAGAAACAATAAATTCATTTAAAAGTCTACGGCAGTCAAGAAATGTACCGCTTTCAAAGGTTTGTATTAATTATTATAATTAGCTAGCATTTATATAGCACCAGCAATGTACCTGGCACTTTACAAAGTAATGGAATAGACATGGTCCCTGCCCTTGGGCTTACAATCTGAGAGACAGAGCGGGGAGTGGGGGGAGATGAAGGAAGGGGAACAGAGGGAGAGACAAGGGGTGTAACGTTCACAAAGATGCGAGGTCTCGGGTGTACATGCTTGGCTTGATTACATAGAGAATGATGGCTGGCTGGTCCAAGTGGTGCCAATATGAGTACACAGACCTCAGGTAATAGATTGGACAGGATGGAAGGTATCAGCAGGAGTTAGGAGAGGGGAGCGAGGAGTTGGGGAGGGCAGAGCGGAAGAAGTGGGTCTTGTGGAGGGATTTGAAGGTACGAAGGGAGGGGGCGAGGCAGATATGGGCACAGAGGGAGTTCCAAGCATTGGGAACAGATAGGAAGACGGAACGAAGGTGGTTAGGGGAGCAGGGGAGGCATGGGAGGACAAGAGAGGAGACAGAGGAGGAGCGGAATTCACAGACTGGAGTACAGAAGGAAATTAGCACAGAGAGGTAGCGGGGAGCAAGGTTGTTAAGAGCTTTATAGGTGAAAACTAGGAGCATGTGCAGGATTCGTTCAGGAAGGGGGAGCCAGTGAAGAAAGGAGAGGAGGAGCTGCATGCGGTTGAAGCAACGGGTGAGGTGGATGACCCTGGCAGCAGAGCTTTGGATGGAAATAAGGGGAGAAAAGTGAGAGCAGGGGAAGCGAGTGAGAAGGACGTTACAGTAATCGAGGTGAGAGATAACTAGGGTGTGAACAAGGGTTAGAACAAGGGTGTGAAGAATGGCAGAGGAGACAGAGAGAAAAGGGTGAATCTTAGCAATGATTAATCTGGGGGAAAAATCTAAAGGTTAAAAGCCTTTTGAATTGCTACAGAGAAAACTGTAACCCTTGGAGAAGGCCGTAAGCATGAAATTTTCAAAAACACTGAGCGTTTACTTAAGTCTGCTTCCACTGAAATCAATAATAAATCTCCACTAGGAAGGGAAATAACCAAAGTTCAACAAAGGGTGATTTTAGACATGCAGCCTCCCTTCTTGCCACAGCGCATGATCAATTCTTCGTCCCCAAGCGGAATCAGGCCGGCCGGTCAACAGACGTGCCGGCCTGATTCTGCTCGGGGATCAGGGAGGGCGCGGGGCTGTGCGGCGCAATGTGCTGCCGCAATGCCTGCCCCCCTCACACACACCCAGCTGCCCGCCCTCCTGGGCGGCCAATGTGGCCGCTGCGCCCAATCCTGGCTCATGGCCAGGACCATGCTCCGGCCTCAGTGGCGGTAACAGATGTTACCAGCCGCCGATTCCGGACCGTGGTCCAGGTAACCACCGTTCCGGAGGAGAGGCCGGCCTCCCCTCCAGAACGGTGGTTAATTGGATTCCCACCGAGTGTTCATTGTGGTGAACCCCTTCAGATGTTATGGGATCTCCCCCACCACAAGTGGTTCACTGTGGTAAAAGGGAGGCCCGTAACATCTGAAATTACCCAAAGTCTCTTTTATTATGCAACCTTCCTTAGTAGACAAAATAGTCTTAATCAGATTGAATTAAATAGATCTTTTAAAGCTGCTTTATCTTCCTGATGAGGATTTTCTGGTCAAAAGAGTCATAGGAAGACAGAAGCGCACACAGAATAAATATTGGAGATAATCGTGTGAGAACTCAGGAATCTTGGGATCATGTAGAAAGTGATCATCCTCTTGTTAAACTTTTACTGACTTCCATAGGCACTGGAGAAGGCCGTAAGCATGAGATTTTCAAAAACACTGAGCGTTTACTTAAGTCTGCTTCCACTGAAATCAATAATAAATCTCCAATTGACCTCAGTGGGAACAAAGTTAGACCAATTTTAAGAGGGCGTAAATAAGCATGTGGATACGGGTAAGCCAGTCAATAATTTAGTGTGTCTAACTTTTAAGAAAGCATTTGATAAGTTCCCTCATGTGAGACTCTTGAGGAAACTAAGGGTGAAAAGAGACCTGACGCTAACCACCCTTTAACCACCCTTGGTGGTTATTTATGCATGTTGCAGGGCTGTATTGGTGCCCTGTGCAGCCCTGAAACATGCATAAATGACCACCAAGGGTGGTTAAAGGGTGGTTAGCATCATGTCTGTTTTCACCCTAAGTAGTCATGGGATAGGAGGCAGTTTCCTATCAATGGGCATTAGTGGTGGGACTTGGGGCAAAAAATCGGTTACCGGTTTTACTGGTTACCAGTTTACAAAAACCCGGTTTACCAGATTAAAACTGGTATACCGGTACTGGGGTTTTTTCATTGATTTCAATGGGGAACTGTCCCCATTGAAATCAATGAAACCCCCCCATACCTCCCCCCTCCTCCTCCCAGGCTGCGCAGGTGGAAGGGAGGACACCCCCCACCCACCCTGCCCAGCCTGGATTATTTTTTTTTAAAAAAAATTTATTCCGAAGTCTGGCTGCTAGTGTGGGGTCCGGGGCTGCTGCTGCACTGGCGGTGGCGACCCGGAACCCGTACCAGCAGGTACTAGGCGATCCCTGGGGTGAAGGGTGGTTTAACACCCCACCCCAGGGATCGCCCTACCCCCCCCACCCAGATCACCTTACTTGTCCTTCAGGTGGTGGCAGCACGGCGGGGGTCTGGGAGGCTTCAGCGCTAGTGGCTGGCTTCCCTTCAGCCCATCACTAGGACTTCCGGGGAAACCTGGAAGTTCCCCAGAAGGCCTAGTAAAAGGCTGAAGGGAAGCCAGCCACTAGTGCTGAAGCTTCCCGGACCACTGCCGCCACCCAGAGAACAAGTAAGGCGAACTGGGTGGGGGGTAAGGCTCACCCTGGCTGGTGCTGGTGTGGGTTCCGGGTCACCACCGCTGCTGGCGCAGCGGCAGCCCAGAGCCCACACTAGCAGCTGGACTTTGGGTAAAATAAAAAAAATAAAAATCCAGGCTGGGCAGGGTGGGTGGGGGGTGTCCCTCCTTCCACCCGTGCAGCCTGGATGGGGGAGGGAAAGTGAGTGGGTTTTTGGGTTTTTTTTTACATTGCGGCCATTCATTTCAATGGCCGTAATGTAAAAAAATCTGGCACGGGGATTACCCCAGATTACCGGATTAATCCGAAACTGCCGGTACAGCAAAATACCGGCAGTTTCGGATACCGGGGGGAACCGAAATTCCCACCCCTAAGATTGGGAATTTTTACACACATGTTAAAGTTCCGGATTTTTCAGTCTTCTGGATTTACAAGTCCACAAGTAAGTTCTGGATTCATTTTTCACATACACACTGCCCTGAGGCAGTTCCTGGATGCATTATTCACACAAACACTGCCCTGAGGCAGCCTAAAGTAGCCACAGCTATAGATGTGACAGGCTGCCATGGAAACCAAGTGACCACAGCAGGACAACTTTTTACACACAAAAGTTCTGGGAGAAGTTCTATGCAGAAGTTCAAAGATCCAGATCTGGGTGAGTGATTTAGACACACAGAAAGTTCAGGATGTAACAGCAAACATCCAGGAGAAATGTGTGTGTAAAAACACCCATTGATTGATAACTGGTTAAATGATAGGAAATAAAGGGTAGGACTAAATGGCCAGTTTTTGCAATGGAAATAAATAAATAGTGGAGTGCCCCAGGGATCTATACTGGGACCAGTGTTGTTTTATTTATTCATTAATGATCTAGAAAAGGGAGTAAAGAGTGAGGTGAAATTTTCAGATGACACAAAGTTATTTTTTATTAATTATTATTATTATTATTATTATTACTATTATTATTTTATTTCATTAGATTTCTATAGCTGCCCCCTTCTGCCACAGCAGCTCGGGGCAGCTCACAACAGTAGTTAAAAATACATATGAAATATATATATATATATATATATATATATATATATAAATGAATTAATATAAATATAAATACAACAGTTACATAAAATCATAACACTACCCCCAAAGTAGAGCTGAATCCCTTCCCCCCCTACTCCCCCACCTATCACCCGTCTCCCTCACCAAAAGCCTGGCGGAACAGCCAGGTGTTACATGGTCTTCGGAAAGAGGGAAGGTCTGGGGCCGAGTGGACCTCCAATGGGAGGGAGTTCCACAGCCGAGGTGCGGCCACTGAGGACACCCTCTCCATAGTCGCTCCCCAAGATACTCGGGGGATCGCGAGCAGGGTGCTCCCAGCAGAATGCAGGGACCAATCCAGGACACGGGGGGTGAGGCGGTCCTGCAGGTAGGCAGGACCCAAGCTGTGTAGGGTAGTTATTCAAGGTAGTTAAAACCCAAGCAGACTGTGGGGAATTGCAGGAGGATCTTGCGAGACTGGGTGAGCGAGCAACTAAATGGTAGATGAAATTTAATGTTGACAAGTGCAAAGTGATGCACATAGGGGAAAATAATTCAAACTATATTTAGACAATACTGGGTTCTAAATTTGGGATTACCACTTAGGAAAAGGATCTTGGAGTCATTGTGGACAACGCATTGAAATCCTCAACTCAACGTGCAACAGAGGTCAAAAAAGGAAACAGAATGTTAGAAATAATTTGAAAAGGGATAAAACAGAAAATATCATAGTGTCTCTATATAAATCTATGAGACTGGACGTTGAATATTGTGTGCAGTTCTGGTCACCCCATCTCAAAAAAGATAAAGTACAACTAGAGAAAAGGTACAGAGAAGGGCAACAAAAATGATAAAGCGTATGGAATGACTTCTGTACAAGGAGAGGTTTGGTCTCTTCAGCCTGAAGAAGAGATGACAGAGGCGATATGATAGAAGTTTATAAAATCATGAGTGGTATGGAACATTTAAATAGGGAATGGTTATTTACCCTCTTAGGTGGTAGGGAACATTCCAGGAAACTAACTAGCAGCAGTGTTGCCAGGTTTCAAGGTAATATTGATTTATTTGGATCCATTTCCTAATTGATAATTAATTAATAATTACGTAGGTTCAAAACCTGGACACACAGCTAAATTATGCTAATACCCAGAGAGATTAAAATGACTACATAAATAAAGAGAAACACATAATTAGTAATAAGAATATAATTGAAAATATTTATGAAAACATAGAAAAACATTTTCTATGGGACAAGACCCCAAAACAGAATAAACCCTTAATAAGTGGTTTATATAAAAGTATTTCAAGGTACATGTTACATGGATAGAATTAAAGTT
>QEPC01004346.1:553487-567823 GCA_003113815.1 Sphenodon punctatus | reverse complement strand
ACCTAACTCCTGCTGATACCCTCCATCCAGTACAATCTGTTACCTGAGGTCTGTGTACTCATATCCTCACCACATGGACCAACCAGCCATCATTCTTGATGTAACCAAGCCAAGCGCGTGCACCTGGGACCTCGCATCTTCGTGAATGTTACACCCCTTGTCTCTCCTCTGTTCCCCTTCCTTCGTCTCCCCCCACCCCCACCCCATCTCTCAGATTGTAAGCCCTAGGGCAGGGACAATGTCTATTCCATTACTTTGTAAAGCACCAGGTACATTGCTGGCGCTATATAAATGTTTGCTAATAATAATTATTATCATAATATTTTTCCCCCAGTAAGAAATTGCATTTTATATGTAGTATTTTTCCACCCACTTTGCAGGCACTGTTTAAAACTAGCAACCTGAAAATTACCCGAGGAACATTTAAATCCTTTTCACAAACTATCTGCAACCATGAAATTACACCTTTGTTTTTTGAATCCTTGCTTCCTGATTTTGAAGAGCAGAACATGCATCATTCTTCCAGTCATGATGATGACCACATACAGCAAACCATGAAGAAATATGGCATTCCTGAGGATGCCAGTAAGTTAACAATAGTAATGCTTTCTTTTTATATACTCTAGCAATTACCAGCCATAGATCTCTGTGCAATAAATACATTTTCTTCACATTTTCCTGTGAGATAGGAAAGTCATGGTACTTCAGTTTTCCAGAGAGTTAGTCACGGTCACAGAGGAAGCCACTGGTAGAGATGGAAACTGAATCCAGGTATTTCAAATCCCAGGTTAACTCCCTCACTAGCGGGCCATCCTTCCTCTAGGGTAAGTTTGCTTCAAAAGCCACATAAAAAGATAAAACAAAAATGATTAAATTCAAAATAGAACAGGCATAATTCCATTCTCATTCAAGGCAGACAGCACTGGTGGTAGAGGTTTGGGAGTATACTTGGGGCTCTTTTACCACCACTCTCTCTCCCTGCCTCCTATACCTTTAAATCTTTTATTATTTTTATTTTAAAAAAAGAAGGCAGCAAAGGGTAGGGAGAAAGGAAGCAAGGAAATTGTTATCCTGTGCAGAGTGAGCATGTTTGTACTGCATCGAACGAAGTTTTCCATACACTGTGCACCTAATGAATGCACCTAATGATGGGCATCTGGATTGAATTATGGATCCAGGTCTGTTTCAGATTCGGATCTGTAATTTCCGTATCAGTTTCGGATTCAGATCCCACTGAAATCAATGGGAAATTTTCCTACTGAACTCAATAGGAAACCGATCCATGCTCCGATCCGGAGGACTCCCTCCCAGGGCAGTGGGTCTGACCATGCCCAACCTCATCCCCCAGGGCCCCGGAGTGTGCTTACGAGCATTGGGGGACAGGATGAATGTCAGCTGGCCTGCCGCTCCTCTGGGGGCTCTCCTGGCAGGCTCCCTTGCCACAGCGTGCTGCTGAGCCTCCAGACTTCGGAGTGCTTATGTGCAGAATGGCCACCGAGGCAGTTTTGTGCATGTGCAGCCCTTTTCCAAAATGGCAGTGTCAGTTTCCATTTTGGAAAAGGGCAGCCATTCTGTGCATGCACAGCAGCCATTTTGCACATGCAAAAACTGGCTGCCCTTTTCCAAAATGGCAATGACACTGACACTGACACTGCCATTTTGGAAAAGGGTTAAGCATGTGCAGAAACTGCCCCGCTGGCCATTTTGCACACACCCACACCAGAGCAGGTAGCTCAGCATCGTGCCACAGTGAGGGAACCTGCCAGGAGCCCGCCCCCCGCAGCAGGAGGAGGCTGTTGGAGCTTCAGTCAAGATGCCTGAGGTCAGTAAGTACACTTCAGGGCCCTGGGGGGATAGAGGGAAATCCAGATCCAGAAGGATGTAATTTGGATTGATATGTAATGGCCCGATCTGGGCAGTTACAGATGAGTCAAAATCCAGACCGCCCATCCCTAATGAATACACACACTAGTTTCTTATTTTCAAATATTGGCAGGAATACTGGCAAATATTGGGATCTGACTGTAACAGGGTTCTATGGTGTTCTATGCTCCTTCATTTTTCCCCCCCCAAAGGAGAGGGAGTAGTTCTAGTTTGAGGCTGCATTGTCCAATGGGTAGGGAATTGGAGTGGGGGTTTAGGAGACCTGAGTTCCATTCTTGGCTCTGCCCTCACCTGCAAGGTGACTTGAGGCAAGTAATTTCACCTTACCCTTTGCCCATATGTAATGCTGCGTTAATGGGTGCATCCATGCAAGCTGCCTTAGGCAGGCTATCACACCTTTAGCACCCTTAACCCACTCTGGGAAGCTGGACCACACAGTGAAGTGTATTGTGTGGTCAGCTGCCGCCAGATGTTCCCCTGACCATATGGTGGGGCAAGCATCTGGCTGCTACACAATGTGTCCTTGGGGAAAGGCCAAGGATGCGTTGTATAGCAGTGTTACCCCAAATGGGGTAATGCTGCCCAATGTGTGGTAGCCTGTGTGCCCAGGCCCCTTCTGTCCCACTGCGCAGCAAGCTCCACAGTTGTGCATGGCCACATCACAGCCAGAGGCTGGATTTTGTCGGGCCGGGAGGTGGGGAGGGAGGTGGGGATTGGGGAAGGACCAGGCACCTGCTTGTGTGGCCCACCTTCCTAGCCAGGGGTGGTGGGGAACCATCTGTCCTGCTCTCTGTGCTGGCCCTGCAGTGCGGTGGCTGCGCTTGTCCACCACAGGGCTGTGTGGGGATTGAGCCCACTGAAACCCTCCTTTCTCTCACTCTGGGGTTCATCTCACTAAGCTCACTGCTGTTGCTACTACCTCTCAACTTCCCTGCAGCCAGGTACTGCCTTGTGCTTGACTAGAGAAGGCATCCCCTGTTGGGAGCAAGGCAGTGCCTGTCAGAATAGAGAAACTGGGAGGAAGTACAGTGTAGCACTGTCCTCTGCCTGAGTAATGGGGTATCTTTAGACATAATGTCAATGGGTGTCTGAATGTGTGTTTTGACCATGATTTGAACCCTGTTTGGCCCTGTGTTCATCACGTGGCGCTGCTTAGACACACAGCCCATCTTGGGGCAAATCGGTGTTTTGCTTGCCTCCTGATCTCAGCACACAAGTGCTGCCACCTCGTTCCCCATGTTGTACCTACTAACACCCACGCATTATCATTAGACATAACGTTGGCCACATGTTCTGACGAAACACGCTGATATGCCATGGTGTTCACATTGCGTGTTCAACGGGTGGCCAAATTGGTGTTAGGATTGTTTTTGTGCTTACACACAACAGCAAAACACATGCTTAGGGGTTTTGACACCTGATCTTTGTTATGCCTAAAGACGCCCTCTCTGGGCAGGCAGAAGGCAGAATCTGACAGCAGGCAGAAAGGATTGAAAGAGAGTGTGATCTGGGCCAGGCAGGGAGTGTTCATTGCCAAGGGTGGGGGCAGGGGGCCTGGGCTCCTACTGCTGTGCCCCTTTTTCCGATCTTTGAACAGCAATGTATAATGGCTAAGTATGAATTATTCTTATTTTTATATAACTTGGACCAGAACCGCCTCTAAAATGTCTCTTTAATGAGCAGAGATGACTCTCTTTTGGCAGATCCACTTAGAGAAGTGGGCAGTGCAACTTCCTTGGCATTTTTCCCCTCTTCTCTCAAGCTTATAGTAATCCTCCTATAGTGGAGCCAAGCAAAAGTAGATGGCAATGGAGAAATCATGTTTTCCACAGCTGTGTAGGAGCTCATGCAACCCCTTATCTCCATATGATTTCCCCCCCTCACCTTGGGGTTTATCTTGCCCTATATATACATTTTAAAACAAAACACAGATCTAACCTTGATTTGAGAACTGGATTTATTTGGGGAGTTCTGAAAGAGCAATATTGTGCAGCTGTATCCACTCTTTCCTGGGTGAACCCTCTCCTGTGGTGCAAATGCAGAAAGCAAAGCACTGCACTCTTCATGGGGCTGTGCCAAGTGACACCACTGGAATATCTGGCCCTCTCTGTTTCTGGGTGATTTATTTTCACAAAGATTATGCATGAAAACTCACACAACTTAGAGGATCAGTGCAGTGGCTTAATGGTTTGGCATATCCCATGTTGCTGATGAACTGACTTTAGCATTCGAGAAGGTCACTGCTTTTATCTTGATGCGTAGTTTTTCCAACTGTGCTGACATTATTAGCTTCTCTGAATTCACAAAACTACACTTAACCTTAAGGCAGAAGTTCTCTGCTCAAGCAAGCAGTATAAATCTCATTGTCTGAGTTCAGCCAAAACAGACCTTTGCTTGGGTAGATTAATTTTCTCAAGAGGCATCACATCAGCAAGTGCAGAATGGGATGCTGGGGTTCACAGGACATGGCAACAATCTGGTCAGGCAGAAGGAAAAAAAAAAGATAACTTCTTAAAATTCAGATAATCTATTTGTTTGTTTGTTTGTTTATATAGCGTCCGCAGTGCTGAAGAGTTATACTTAGAGACCAGTCCCTGTCCCTAGGAGCTTACAATCTATAATGGAGAAGGGGAGGGGCCATAGGAAGAAACAGAGACATTCATGAAGCTGAGAAAATTCAAGTGCACATACTTAGCTAGTTACAAGGGAGGAGGGGGATCCTGAACTGTGAAATAGTATAAGAAGAAGCATGAACTTCTTCTTATACTATTTCAATAGGTAGAATTTCAGGAGGTATTTGAAAGCTGGGAGGGAGCAGAGTCAGGGAGGAAATCCCAGGCATAGGAGGCAACTTAAAGGAGAGGGTGGTGGCAGCTCTGGGGCAGGTGTGGTAAGGGAGGAGATGTAGCATGAAATGGAAGTAGAGAGCTAGTGAGGGGCAAGGCCATAAAAAGCATTATAATTGAGGAGAAGGAGTTTGTGCTGGATGTGACGGGTGAGAGGAAGCCAGTGGAAGGAAGAGAGGCCAAGGTGTATGACTTTGGCAGGAGAGCGTTGAACAGAATTGAGAGGGTCAAGTTGAGAGCAGGGAAGGCCAGCAAGAAGGAGGTTGCATTAGTCAAGTCAAGAGATGACTAACACATGGACTGCAGTCTAAGCAGTAGAGGTGGGAAGGAAGGGCCAAATTTTAGTGATGTTGTGCAGGGAGAAATGAGAGACCTTAACAACAGATTCATGGGCTTAGTTATAATAGGGACAGATGACGCAGCTCCACCAGGGCCCACGAGTCTTGGGAGGGCACACTCCCAGGTGCAGCTGCATCCCCCTGCCACTGTTAAGGGATGCTGCTGACTCCATTACAACCTAGCTATGCACCTGAAAAGACTGAGTATGACATGTAAAGGAGAGAGAAGAATCAAAGATGAATCCCAGACTGCTTGCCTGAAGCACAGGCTTGATGGTGACACTGTCAGTGGAGGAGATAGAGAGGGAAGTGGGAGAAAGTGATTTAGGGGGGGAAGGTTAGGAGTTCAGTCATGGATATGATGAGCTTGAGTTGCCAGTGAGACATCCAGGCAGAGATGTCAGGGAGACAGTTAGTGATAGGAGACTGGATAAAGGGAGAGAGGGTGCTACTGAATTTGTCCTTTTTTTTCTTTCCTACAGCACCATTCTGTTTATCATTTTATTTGGACTTGGTCAGGACACCGACTGGAGCCTTAATTTGGTCTTTCCTAAAGCCTATGCTTCTTGGGAAGATTCTGTATACACCGGACACTCTGGAAACACAAGCAATCATGGAAAAGGTATGATGGGATCTGTAACGTGTCTTTCTTAGTAATTGGAAGCCCCCTGTTAGGAAGCACTTTGTTCGGTGCTCTGCAAATTGACTTTGGGAAGAAGCAGCAGTATCCTGTTTTCTACTATTTGGAAATATTTGACTTAGTTGGTAAATGCCTTGAAGGAACCTGTGAATCATAAAACATTACTATTAGTAACTATTTACTGAAACAGATGTGATGCCCAATTGGGACTAAACCAAAGAGGAATTGAGATCAATCCTAAACAATATATAGTTTAATTTAGTGCTGTTTAATAAGGGCTTGAGTTGAAGAGTTCATGGTTTTAGTTAATTTATTTATTTATATTTATACACACATACGATATTCCTGTAGGCTTTTTAGCTTACTGGAAAGCATGATCACGTTCTGTGGTCTATCTCCATTTCCTCTTTGTTTGGCAGTAGCTTATGCAAAGTCATCAATACCGTAGTTTGTTTAGGTAAAAAGTTTCTGTAATAGTTTAGTTTAGTAATAGTTTAGTAATTCAGAGAATTTACATTACTCTGTCACGTTTCCTGATGATGGTGCTTGAATGCATTCACTTTCTCAAACTCTTTGCATTAATTACATGTCCAAGATATTCAATTGAAGGTTTGAAAAACTCACATTTGTCTCACCGTACTCTGAGTTCATAATCTTTTAACCATTGCTGGCCAGCATCTAAAGTATGAAATTGATCCTCCACATCCGTCCCTGTAATTAGAAAGTCATCCAAATACTGCGGAACGCTATTTAGGCCCTTCAGAACTTCATCCATGGCCTTCTGGGAAAGGACAGGGGTAGATGTGATGCTGAAAGGCAATCTGTTGTAGCAGGATAAGCCTTTGTGTGTGTTGTTTGTGAGGTATTTATGAGAAGCAGGATCAACATCCATATGAAGATATACATTTAATAAATCCAATTCACTGAAGCGCTGACCTCCATTTAGAGCAGCAAACAAATATTCAATATGATGGCATGGATATAGGGTTGAACATAAAAACCAGATTCAGTGTCACTCTGAAATCTCCAGAGACCTGGACCTAGCCATCCTTCTTGACCACTGTCACAATGAGTGTAGCCCACTCACTGTGTGAAACTAGTGACAAGATCCCAGCGCTCACTAAACAGTCCAAATCAGCTTCCACCAAGGCCTTTAGGGAATAAGGCACAACTCTGGACTTGTGATATTTTGGATGACTATCAGACTTAATGGAGAGCATTACTGACACTTCTTTCATCAGCACAAGTTATTTATCAAGAATTTGCGAGTGTCTAACAAGTATTTCCTGAAGATTGGTCCAGTGCTTTGGCGATTGCTTTGATCTCCATCCAATTCACCATAATCTTCTCAAGCAAAGATCTGTCAAATAATGGTGGATAATTTTGGTCCACCACATATAAGGGCATAATGCGCTTAATAGGTTGGCTGCATTGGTGTTTTGTGTGTTTGATAGCAGCATTCCCAGACCCACCAAGCACCCATAGGCCCGCCGACAGGACAGGCCTACTATGACTCATATAACTATGTACTGTCATCTGTATGACTCTTATTAGAGTTAAATACCTTTCCCCTATTTTGAGAAGGTTTCCA
Source organism: Sphenodon punctatus (assembly GCA_003113815.1). Lineage (NCBI taxonomy): Eukaryota > Metazoa > Chordata > Lepidosauria > Sphenodontia > Sphenodontidae > Sphenodon > Sphenodon punctatus. The sequence continues at coordinate 560,524 of QEPC01004346.1, read as the reverse complement.
GGCCACTCTGACTCTGTGCTCCTTTCCATATTGTTGAACAACTCGGATGTCCAGGTCATTCAGCAGGTAGCGGCCTTTCTCTTACAAGCGTATCATCTTAGAAAGCACTTTGTGGAATTTAAGTCCTTAGATGACAATGAGGACTCACTTGAAACCTACCAAATGGTAGGGTAGTTTTGTTACTGTTACATATTAGATAATTAAGGGCCTAACCCCCATAGGATGTATTAGTCAATTGGGACTTGATGTCTGTTCAATATGCTCCTGCTGTTTGATTATTGGTTGGTATCTTGATTCTTTTAGTACTCTTGGGGGTTTTTATGCTCCCTGTCGGGATTATGTATTGTTAGTGCTGTTTGTGTTTTGCAATGGTCTATGACTAAGCAATAAATAAATTCATTCATTATGCCATGCCCCCCCCCCCCAATAACAATTTCATTTGCACTCCCGGGGCAGCGTGAATTCATTATATGGGGGGCGCAAATGAACTGGTGGGGGTTTCAAGACAGTATTTCTGTTAATAATAATAATAATTTGTAATGCCGCCTTAACAAGCTTCTTAAACCGAAGATTTTTTGTCTACGTAATTCAATTTGTGGCTGATTTTAGGAAGCTGTCAGAGCATTGTCAGTTTGGACAGACCTTAAGTTGGGGTACCTGTTCAACCAAGAAAATACAAAGGAACTCTGACCCAAAGAAAGGATGGAAGCCAGAAATACATTATGTGAAGACAAAAGCTCTATTGACTGTGATCAATATCTAATACAGCACATTTTATCATCAGATAAAGCCAGAGAAGGTATCTGGGTCACACCTTCGATTGAAGGGGTGCCTATGAGACTGGAGCTTGATACTAGAGCTGATGTCTCACTGATTCCTGAAATTATCTAGAAGCAGTCTTTGGCATAGATCCCTTTGAAAGAAACTACCACAGTTTTGAGGACTTATACTGGAGAAAAATTGGTTCCGAAAGGAAAATTTGGCAACCTACCCTGTGAATTTTCCTTCTTCTCTTGTGAGGAGGCAGGCAATCCATGCTGGGCTTTACTCCTCCATCTCAGGAATTAGGCAGGATCAGGTCTGTGATTGGCCGGCAGTACCTAGGGGAGGAGCAACCCTAGCCCTGCTAGCCCAGATCAGTGACTACCCAAGCTGAACTTTCACTTATCCCAGTGGCATAAGGGATAACCTTGAACTATAACTTAAACAAACCTTCTGCTAGCGACCCTGCTTAGGGAACCCCTAGTTGAAACTCTCCCCGTAAGGGTAACAACCCCTCTGAAACTGACGAGAAAGAAAACACTACAAACTAACGAAAAAAACCCTCCTAACTGAATAAGCTGTTAACCTAAGGAGGGATGAGACCGAGCATCCATGTGGGTGGTCTGGACTGCCTGCCTCCCCATGAGAGAAGAAGGAAAATTCACAAGGTAGGTCACCAAATTTTCCTTTCTCTCTCTCTCCTGTGGAGGCAGGCAGTCTGTGCTGGGCTATACCCAAGCAGTGTCCCCCCAAATGGGAGGGAACATGGATGCCAACCCCCACAGGTGAATCCTGGGTCTCATGCCAGGACCCTCTGTAACACTCGGCGTCCAAAGGCTGCCAGGGCCAAGGCCCAGGTATTGATTCTATAGTGTCTTGTAAACGTATGTAAGGATGACCAGCAGGCCGCCTTGCAGATCTCATCCAACGAGGCCCCCTGCAAGAGGACCGTATTAGTGGCAGCACTGCAAAGGGAGTGGGCAGTAATTCCTGAAGGGACTTGAAGACCATTTGCCTTATAAACAAGAGCAATGCACCCTCTCAGCCAGCTAGAGAGGGTGGCCGAGGACACTTTTATCCCTTTTTGGTTCTGGCGGAAAACGATGAAGAGGGCAGAATCTACCCTAAAATCCTTGACTCTGTCAAGGTAGATTTTGAGAGCTCTGCAGACGTCTAGCCTATGCCAACCCACTTCCCTGCTATGTTGGGGGTTAGGGCAAAAGGAAGGCAGCTCTCTGTCCTGGTTGCCATGGAAAGATGTGTTCACTTTCGGAGCGAAGGATGGATGGAAACGGAGGGACACCTTGTCACTGTCGAATCGGCACAGTTCCGGGTCTGCCGACAGGGCTCCCACTTCCCAGACCCTTTTCACTGAAGTAATCACCACCAGAAAGGCTACCTTAAAAGACAGGATCTTCAAGAAAACTTGCTGCAGCGGCTCAAACGGAGACCCCTTGTAGTGCCTCGAGCACCACATTGAGTCTCCATGAAGGGAACTTGTGTCTGGTTTCTGGGTTCAGGGAAGCAGCCACCTTCAGGAATTGCCGGACATGGGGGTGGGCCCCTAGCACCTTGTGACCTGGTACCGCTAGGACCGCTGACAGTGCCAACACCACCGACACCTGTCGTCTGAGGGTGTTTGTCAACAGACCCTTGTCTAAGCCTGGCTGCAGGAAAGCTAAGATTTCTGGGACACCGGCTGCCAAGGGGGGAACCTGATGGGCTGACGCCCAGTCCTGGAACACTCTCCAGGTAGTATCATATATCCAATTAGTTGATGGTCGTCGAGCCACTAGTAGGGTCTGCACCACCTTGTCGTCATAGCCAAACACGCTTAGTTGGTCCCGCTCAACCTCCAGGCAGTTAGATTTGCTTTGCGAGGTTGTGGTGGTGAACAGGCCCCTGCGACAAGAGATCCTCTCTCAGAGGAAGTCTAAACTCTTGCCCCATTTGCATCTTCCTGATGGACGAGAACCATGGCCTGTGAGGCCAGTATGGGGCCACCAAGATGACCTGTGCCCTCAGGCACTTGATCTTCCGTAGAACCTGAGGGATCAAAGGTGTCAGTGGAAAGGCATATAGCAGTTGACTCGGCCACGGGAGGGATAGGGCATCTGTTCCCTCTGCTTGGCTGTCTCGATGTCTGGAGAAGAAGTGGCTGACCTTGTTGTTGTTGCGAGAGGTGAACAGGTCGAAGCTTTGTTTGCCCCACCTCTGTGATATCTGAAAGAAAATGCTTTGGTGCAGTGCCCACTCTCCTGGGTCGATCGTCTGACGGCTGAGCCAGTCCGCCTGAATATTTTCCTCTTCTTTGACATGTAGAGCTATTAAGGAGTGCATGTTGGCTTCCGCCCAGGACATCAGACGGGTTGCTTTGGCCATCAGACGATGTGACCGAGTCCCCCGTTGCCTGTTGACAAAGACCATTGCCGTCATTCTGTCCATGCACACCAGAACGTGCCGTCCCCTCACTCGGTGGCTTAACTGCTGGAGTGCCAGTCTGATTGCTCTCAGTTCTAGGAGATTGATGTGTGATCCCCGCTCCATGCTTGACCAAGTTCCCTGGACCATCTGGGAACCACAGTGAGCTCCCCACCCCCTCAGGCTGGCGTCCGTTGTCACGATTATCCTGGAGGGCTCCTGGATGGGGAGACCTACTGCAAATCTGCGAGGGTCGAGCCACCAGCTTAGTGAAGCAAGAAGGTCGGGTGGGAGGTGGATCACCTTGGTGGATTTCGTGGCAATGAGTTCCTGCCACGGCATCAGGAACACCTGTAATGGGCGCAGGTGGAAGTGAGCCCATCCCACTGTCTCCATGCAGGATACCATGAGACCCAGCACTCTTGCCAAGAACAGAATTGGTGCTGAGCTGCTGTCTTTGAGACGGGAGATCTCCAGTTAAATTTTCTATTCTCGCTCATTTGAAAGAAAGAGTCTGTCTTGCACCGTGTCCAGGAGAACTCCCAGGTGGCGGAGGCGTCGTTCTGGCCCCAACAAACTCTTTCCCCACTTGACCACGAACCCATGACTGTGTAAGCTGTTCACTGTCTCCCTGACTGTTTGCTCACAGCTGGCTCTTGTTGGAGTCCTGCCAGAATATCATCTAAGTATGGGAACACATGTATTCCCTTCTTCCTCAGGTTCACCACCAGTACCACCAACAGCTTGATGAACACTCTGGGGGAGGACGCCAGGCCGAAGGGAAGGGCTTGGTATTGGTAAATTTTGCCTTCGTAAGCAAACCTCAGGAACCTCCTGTGGGATCTCCTTATGGGAACATGCAGGTAGGCCTCCTTTAGATCTATAGAGGCTAAGAATTCTAGCGGGTGGATCGCTTGTATGATTGAGGCCAAAGTCTCCATTCTGAACTTCCTGTGATTCAAGTGTTTGTTGACAAACTGGAGATCCAGAATGGCCCTTGTGTCTCTGCTCTTCTTCGGTACGGTGAAGAAGATGGAATACACGCCGGAAAACTGCTCCGGCAAAGGCACCTCTTCTGTTGCCCCTATGCTCAGGAGATGATCGATGGATTTCTGGGTCCGACAGGACACAAAGAGGGAGGCCCATCTTGGCTTCTTGGCCAGGGGCCCATTGCACCCTACCTACGCCCCTGGTCTAGTGTGCGTGACTGATCAATTTGAATGAGTGTGTGAGATGAGAGCATGTGTGTACTGTGCATGAATGATTATGTGTATGATTATGTATATGATCAGTTAGAATGAGTGTGTGTGTGAGAGGTGAGAGCATGTGTATGAATGTGTGTGGCCTCTTTTACATGAGACGCACCCACATAGTGGTATGGGTGGATGTGTGTCATATGAAAGCAGTCGCTTGTGTGCTCCTGTGTAACACGCACCTCCACCCATCACCCCTGCGGAAAGAAACCTGTGAAAAAACAGGTTGCTCCGTGTGGGGGATGGGTGAGCGCCTGTGTGCACCTGCAGTGTTGTTGTGTCTGGGGCCAGCTTATCCATTAACAAAACTATTACATTTCAAAAGAAGGGCAAAGTACCTAGACAAAAAACCTTCAGTTTAAGAAGCTTGTTAAGGCGGCATTACAAATTATACTCAAACGTTAACATGACAGTAAATTGTATGTCAAGGCGACTTTATTAAATATCAGACCAATCTATACATTTTTCTTTTTTTATTCATTAATTAAAAAATGACAACTGAAATTAAGCTGCATATTGTAGTATGGTGACTGAACAATACTTATATGTGATAAGGAATGTATACAATTTAATTTCAGTTGTCGTAATTTTTTTTATTAATGAATAAGAAAAGAAAAATGTATAGATTGGTCTGATATTTAATAAAGTTGCCTTAACATACAATTTACTGTCACGTTAATATTTGAGTATAATTTGTAATGGCGCCTTAACAAGCTTCTTAAACCGAAGGTTTTTTGTCTAGGTAATTTGCCCTTCTTTTGAAACTTAATAGTTTTGTTAGGCGCTCACCCATTCCCCACATTGAGCAACCTGTTTTTTTACAGGTTTCTCAGTGCAGGGGTGATGGGTGGAGGTCTGTGCTACACAGGAGCACACAAGCGACTGCTTTCATCTGACATGCACCCACCCATGCCATTATGTTGGTGTGTTTCATGTAAAAGAGGTCACACACTCATTCACACGCGTGCTCTCACATCTCTCACACACACTCATTCTAACTGATCATACACACAATCATTCAGACACAGTACACACATGCTCTCATCTCACACACTCATTCAAATTGATCAGTCACGCACACTAGATCAGGGGTGTAGCTAGGGGGCAGGGGGCCCCTAGCCAAGAAGTCAAGATGGGCCCCCCTCTTTGTGTCCCGCCGGTGGGCCTATGGGTGCTGTCCGGCTCAGTGGGTCATATATATAGATATAGATATAGATATAGATATATATAGATATGTTGTACCCCCATATACTCCTAGAGCAGCGTGAATTAATTATATGGGGGGAGGGCGCAAATGAACTGGTTATAGGGGGGGAAAGTTAAAGACAGTATTTCTGTTAATAATAACTTCATTAAGAAGCATTAGTGAAATAGCAGCCATAATAATCTCAGAACCATATTTGCAGATTTTCCAAGATAGAATAGATACTGCTTTACATCCTAAATTCCTACCTAAGATAGTATAAGTAAGACAGTTGTGAGAATGTGGCCCTTTTTACACAGGCTTCTCCCACTCATGAACACGCAGATTTCTGTGTGTTCATGGGTGGGAGAGCCCTGTGTGAATGACGTGATACACGCGTCCACAGTGAGTGGGGTTGCATGCGCGTGCCCACCTAACACGCATCCCCACTCACCCCCCATCTCTTCCCACACACAGAGAAACCGGGGAAAACAGTGATTGGTCCATGGGTGCGGATGAGTGGGGGGTGAGTGGGGATGTGTGTGCAGCTGTGTGCACACCCCGCCTATGCACCGGCGCGCCCACAGACCCACCACCCGGTTGAGCCATGTAAGAACAGCCTGTGAAGAGCCACTCAAAAGGAAAGGAAGGTTGCTGCCTTGTAAACAAGGTTCTTTGAGATGGCTCCAGCCTTGTAAACAAGGTTTTTTGAGATGGCTCCTAACATTCTCACAATACCCACCCTTCCAGCCCCACATGGAATTTTCTTATATTCCTAGAAAGGAACGGCCATTCAGAGGAGGAGAGTGCTTTTATACTAGAGGAGCTCAAGACCATCACGTGGTCTATTATTTGAATAGGGTGAGCATGCACAACCCAGTTTTAAGAATGTTAGATGCCATCTTGAAGAACCTTCTTTAGAAGGCAAAAACCTTCTGATCACTCCCATGGGGAGGAGTTGTTTGTAAACAAACAGATTTATCTCCCAGTCCAGGGGCGGCTAGTGGGTTTTTAGTTTGGAGGGGCAGTAAGGCTGGCAGGACGGCAACCCGGTGGGCAGAGCCAGGGCAATGGTGGATGGAGCCAGGGCAATGGTAGGCGGAGCCAGGGCATAACCCAGCAGCAAGGAGTTCCCAGGGTTAACATCAGATGGAAGAAAACACAGTCTAAAATGCACTTCAAGCTTAAAATGAATAACGTATACCCCCAAGCACAGGGAAACAGTGGCAATACACTGGCACAACCCAGCAGCAAGGAGTTCCCAGGGTTAACATCAGATGGAAGAAAACACAGTCTAAAATGCACTTCAAGCTTAAAATGAATAACGTATACCCCCAAGCACAGGGAAACAGTGGCAATACACTGGCACAACCCAGCAGCAAGGAGTTCCCAGGGTTAACATCAGATGGAAGAAAACA
>QEPC01004346.1:537508-553042 GCA_003113815.1 Sphenodon punctatus | reverse complement strand
CCCCCCTGGGGGTGGGGAGGTCGGGTACAGGGTGGGGGAGGGAAGGGTCAGCTTACTAGCTTAGCTAACTTAAACTTACCTGCTCAGTCTCTGTTGCAGGCAGCGGGAGCGGCAGCGCGCGGCGTGACTCCTCTCTCTCGGGGGGCTGAGGCAGGGAGGAAGCGCGCATGCGCGATGCTCCCCCTTCCTGTCCCCCGAGCCAAGAAGCTATCTCACCAGGGCTGTCAGCGCAACTGCCCTGGCGAGATCTTCCATTGCACCCATTGAGCGCAATGGAAGGCTGTAGCCCCTCCCTCCACAGCATGTCCCATACGTTCTGTGGACAGAGGAGTTCAGCCGCCCAAATCGCGTTTTCCATAGGAAAACGCTTTGGGCGGCTGAGCAGCTGAACCTTTTTGTCCCTTCGGGGACCCACTCCCTCTCCCAGCGGAGTGGGTGGGTCCCCGAAGGGAGAACGGGTTCAGAACTTCAGTGACAGCTACAGCAGCCTCTGAAGCAGCTCCGAGGCTGCTGTAGCTGTCATAAACGGCGGTGCAGTTTTTTTTGTTTTAAAACTGTTGAAGCTGCGGCAGTGCCCCCACAGGGCTTTGGGGGGGCACCGCCCATAATTTCCTGCAGGGGGAGCCGTCCCTGTCCCAGTCCGATTGGTGTCCTGGTGTCCCGCTGCTGGTGCAGCACTACTAGCAGGCAGAGGCAGGTGTGGGATGGGGACCCCCACCACCACCTTCAGCCCCTGGACTCCCCTGCATTGTTTGTAATCACAGAACACGTGTTGCTGGAGGAAAGCTAGAATGGTCACCAACCGGACGTTTTTGCTCTACTGAATCCCATTGAAACAGCATAGGCGCAGTTCAATAAGAGTTTGCTACTGTCTTAACTATAGGGCCACAACTGTGGCCCTATAATAACAGTCTTTGTTCCCTAGCAACTCCAGCAAAATGGCTTTTCTTCATGTTCACTTTCCCAGTGCTTCACCAGCAGTAGCTTTGTGTCACTGTGTGCCTTTAGTTTGGCTTTAATCTTTCCCCTTTTGGTGCTGATTGCTTAAGCAGCCTCTTTAAGCAATGTTAGCAAGAGCTGTAAATTATCTATGCTTCTCAAACTGTTTACCAAGGCTTCCTCTCACAACAAAACAATAGGCAGTTACTGAGAAACCCCTTTTCTGTCTGTCTTGTCCTCCTCCTGAAGCTTCCAGGCAAGCAGGGCTCCAGGCACTGGTGGGAACAAAAATCTTTTGTCGCCCATGTTGTATTTGTGATCCTATAGAGAGGAGGCTGAAGCAGGGGGTCTTGTTACAACACAGCCATCTTTGGCTTACTTTATTGTTCTGGCAAACTAACAGAAACAGAAAGTAGATCTGCCTGGGATAAGTGCAGAGCTACCAAACTTGTTAAAAGGACAGTACGTCACTCCTCCCTCTCTCACAAATCTAATTGGAGTATTGATTCTAAATTTTTTCAGGTAATAGATATGATTCTAAAACTTACATTGTTGTTTAAAATCTGACAGGATTTGTAATTGCCCCATCAACCCACTTTTTCCTTTCCCATCCTTCCTCTTGCCACCCCCAATTCCTGCCACCCTCAGTGGATGTTGTTTTTCTTTACTTCAGACCCAAAGTTTGCTCTCCTCTTTATTCAGTTTTGTGGAGCCTAACAGGAAGATTTCTGCTGTGTACTGGCTAGATAAGAAGCCAAGATCAATAACCTTTAGTGGCTTTGGAAAGAATTTGTATGTTTGTGTTCGTTTGTGGCAATTTAACTGGATGGTTTTTTTTATTATTAAACTTTACATTTATTCTTAAACAGCTTAATCTTGCTTTTTAAGGCCCTAATTCAGCAAAGCATTTAAGTGGAGAATGAGTTCCATTTCTGTTCAGCAAAGCATTTAGACATGGGCTGAATTTCAAGCACCAGCAAGCGACTTATGTGTGTGCTATTAAGCTGAAGATAAGTGCTTAAATGCTGTGTAGAATAGGGATGGGCTGCCACCTCCCAAGCAAGGAAAATTGTGCAACATAATATGGAGGAACCATGGGAATATTAACTTAGATATTAATGAGAATGAAGTCCTGGGTCACAGGACAACTACATTTATTTAAATTTTTGTTTGTTTATTTTGTCTTTTCAGTCTAATATAACTTTGAAGCAAATGGATGATGTAACACAACTATCCCAGGAATGGTTGGACCAGTCCCAAATGATCATGAATTCTCTGACTGCATTGAACCAAACTATTCCAGTTGTCAAGGTATGGGATGCTTGTTTTCTATTGTGTTTTCTCAGAGCTAACAGAGGTCTCTCTTGTCTCTAGTGTTAGCTGAGGGCGTTTATAGACGATCCCGCTTACAAGCGGGATCGCTAAACGCCGGCTTTTCCCGCCGCGGCGTCTCTGCGTGCCGTGTCTGATGTTCAGACACGGCGCAGTGTGAGTGCACATGTGCACCCTTCACGCATGCGCACTCGCCGCGGAACCAGGAAGTGCGGCGTAAAGCCGGCACTCCGGGAATCTGCGTCGGAGGGGCAGGATCACCTGCCCCCTCCGACGCGGATTAAAAAGCAGGGCACGCATGTAGACGAGCGGCAAGAAAGGCGGCTGATCAAAGGATCAGCCGCCTTTTTTGTCTCGTCTATAAACACCCTGACTATTAAGTTCTGAAGCTGTGGCCGTTTTTACCCGGATGGGGGTGGGTGGGGGGATGGGTGCGCTTGCGTGGTGGGTGGAGGTGGGTGGGTGTCCTTTCACGTGAACACACACACACCTCCACCCATGGGGCCTCCTCTGGTTTTTCGGAAGGCCCCATGGGTGTAGACGGGTGGATGATGGGTGTAGATGGATGTGTGCTGGGAGCACGCATGCACAAACACTCAACGCCCATGGTGTTTACACAGATGCACACCCAACACACACACACACACACCGCCGGCCTGTTTGCACAGATACCCCACCACCACCACACATCCACCGGAACACCCAGCGGTGGGTGAGGCAGCCCATGTAAAAACGGCCTATCTAGTTAGTTAGCCTCACTGACACTTGTGGTGTCCCTGTGTTTATGCAGTCACTGTTCCAACCCTGTCACTCCCTCCCCCCCCCCACCCCCGATCAGTCATAATTCAGTCTACTGTTACTATTGGGATGTTCCCCATGCAATACAAATTATTGCACTAATATTTTAAAAGAACACATTTTGAACAGAAAATCTTCAGTCTGGCCTCTAGTTGCGCACACTTTCAAAGCTCTATGACTGCTTGGACATTCATGCAGAAGTGAAGCTTCTAAATGCAAGAGCTTGCTAAGGAAATTGCTCTGCTCTTGATCCAGCTTACATTCCTCTTTTTAATGTAGGGTGGATCTTTACACAGTTTGTCCTAACCTGAGACACCTAACAAGTGGCTGTTTTCACAAAGCAAAAGGCAGTTACCAGCTATGCTAGAAGAATCCCTCTTTTTCCTTTGTGGAAATGGACACGCAAAGCTAGAGGATGAAAGTGCCTTTGTTATCTCAGTGAACAAAAATACTGGAGTTTCAAAATTTAAAAAAATCAGGTTGTCTTTGTAAGAAATGTGTCACTGTTCAAGTCTTGGAAAGCTATAATCTTTCCTTTACTTCTTTCTTCTCTCCATCTTCACTTTGAGCCCTTAGCAGCAATGATTGGTTTCTTTTTCATTAAGAAATTGAACATAGCCCTTTGTAAATATACATGTGTTACACAGAATAGTTATTAGCTCATCTCAGCAGGTGAAATTCTCCAGAGTTCACTTGATACAGCTAGCCTAAGATGGAACACATAGGAATCAGAAATGAAGTGCTCTCAATCAAGGGCACTATTTTTTATTTATTCATAATTTATAACCCACCCCCTCCTGCCTAATGGCAGCTCAGTGTGGCATACAGTGAATAATAAAAACAGGGTATAAAAATACAAAATACAATATAAAACTATAAACAATTTATAAACATATGAGGCTCGAATAACCCAGTACCCCCCCGCCCCCCCAAAAAGAAAACCCCACCCACCCACTACCCGTCCCTCTCACTGAACACCTGGCGAAAGAGCCAGGTCATACATTGTCTGCGGAAGGAGCGGAGTTCCGGAGATAGGTGAACCTACACCAGGAGGGAGTTCCACAGCCGAGGTGCAGCCACTGAGAACGCCCTCTTGAATGTCACCACCCAGGATACCTGGGGGTCCTCTAACAGGGTGCCCCTGGCTGACTGCAGGGGCCAATCCAGGACCTAAGAGATAAGGCAGTTCTGCAGGTATGTGGGGCCCAGGCCGTGTAGGGCTTTAAAGGTAATAACCAACACCTTGAATTGGGCCCAGAAGACTATAGGTAGGCAGTGCAGTGAGCAGACTTCTGGTGTTATGTGCTCACGGTGGTCTGTCCCTGCCAGGAGGTGGGCCGCAACATTCTGCACCAGCTGCAGTCTCCGGATCATTACCAGGGGTAGCCCCACATAGAGTGTGTTGCGGTAGTCTAATCTAGAATGAATGCATGGATGATGGTGGCCAGATTGGAGCCTGAGATATGAGGCTGAAGACGTCAGACCAGATGTAACTTACAAAATGCACTCCTTGACACAGCCGCCACCTGGGCATCCAGGTGGAGCTGTGGGTCGAGGAGCACTCAGACTCCAAACCTGATGGACTATGGAGGGATGCACCCCATTGATGATGGGGGCCTTCACTCCCTCAGCTCTACCTACCAACATCACCCCTGTCTTTTGGGGATTCAGCTTCAGACAGCTTGCACTCCTCCAGTCCCTCGCCGCAGCCAGACACTGAGTAAACATCAAGACTGCAGGGCTTGAGTCAGATGAAAATGAGATGTAAAGCTGGGTGTCATCAACGTATTGATGGCACCCAACTTCAAACCCTCTCACGGTCTTGCCCAAAGGCTACATGTATACATTGAACAGGAGGGGACAGAATGGATCCCTGCGGAACTCCACATGTGAGACCCTGGAGGGATGTGCTGAGTTCTTCTGGCCAAGAAAAAGCGGAACCATTCAAAAACAGTTCCACTCACCTCAGCACAGGGGGGTCACCAGCATCTCATGGTCAACTGTGTCAAAAGCCGCTGACAAATCTATCAAAATCAAAAGAGTAGCCCGACCTCAGTCCAGCTCCTGGTGCAGATTGTCGACCAAGGTCACAAGCACAGTCTCAGTGCCCCACCCCAGATGAAAGTCGGACTGCGTGGGATCAAGGAAGCCGATGTGGTCCAGATGCCCCTGGAGCTGCTGGGCCACCACCCATTCAATAATCTTCCCTAAAAAGGGAAGGTTAGAGACTGGCCGATAACTGGCAAGGGAGTCAATGTCAAGAGATGTCTTCTTGAGCAAAGGTCACACCACAGCCTCCTTCAGCACTCCGCGACTTTACCCTCCTCAAGGGAGGCATTGCCAAACCCCGCCAGCAATTGCTCCAACGTCTCCTGGCTAGCTTTCACCAGCTAGGATGGGCAGGGATCCAGTTTGCAAGTTTTGGCTCTCACAGCCCTGAGCACCTCCACTGCATCAGGTGGCAATACCTGCTGAAACTGATCCCACAAAACCGGACCAGATGAGGCATCCATAACTGGGTACACCTACCGCATCAAGTGCAGCATCAAAGTCATGGTTGATATAAGCAGTTTTGTCTGCAAAAATAGTCATTGAACATGTCACCGCAGGTGGAGAGAGGCCAGACTGACAGCCCCTTCACCACCCAGAAAAGCTCTGCTGAATGAGACTTTGTGGATTATATGATGGTAGCAAAGAACTTCGTCTTTGCTACCTGCATAGCCATGGCATAGGCCTTTAACGCAGCTCTATGCCACAATTGGTTGGCTTCACTACAAGTACAATGCCACTGTTGCTCTAACCGCCTCCCCACCTGCTTCAGCTGATGCAGGTCTTCCATGAACCACGTGGCTGGTGCTGCGTATGCTCAGGGAACAGACGCTTCGGAGCTGTCTGGTCGATGGCGTTGGCTAACAAGGTGTTCCAGAAAACAATGGCATCGAGCAACTGACTGTTGAGGTCGGAAGGTATATCCCCCAGAGCGTTCCGGAATTGTTCCGGTTCCATAAGTCTCCGGGGGTGAACCAAACAAACTGGTTCTACACCCTGCCAGGGGCAGGCATGTGCCGGGAGATTATCAGTCATTGGACAGGAGTCACCAGTTGTGAAAAGTAAAAATAAATCTACAAGGGGACAGGTCACTTCAAGTTCCCTTCCCTTTCCCTATGACAGAAAAGACTAAACAACCCAAAATACAGGGCAATAACCAGGAGTGACGTTTCCAGCTTCAGCCAGCTGAGATTCCTTCAGGTAGCCTCGGGTTTGGCCTTCCCTCATACTGAATTCAGACTATCTTTTATATACTTGTCAAGAACAGTCATATCCAATGGCTGTCTAGGACTAGAGTGGCTCAGTGCCTCTCTGCCACCCCACCCCCGAAAATTTGGTCTCTGCAGGGGAGCAACAGTAGCAGGGCAGGTCACAGAACCTTTCTGGAAGATCAGGAGCCTAGGCAGCAGTCTCCCCTCAGAGCTCTCTGCCCCTGAAGTGGGGGAGCGAGGAAGGGGGATATACCGCTGGTGCAAACCACTGCTTCTTCAGGCAGGCCAAATATAGGGATCTGTTGCTGCTGAACTGTGACGCCAGACTTTCTGTGTTCCTTGATCCTTGTCATCAGGAGCAACAGTCCTCTGTTCTTGACCCCCCCAAATATTTTTACCAGTTCTTTATTAAGGCCATATAACCTCTAACCTCTCACTTCCTCTGGGAAGCTGTCAGTCCCAGGATGTCCCTTTAAGCCCCAAAGGTCTGAACACAGGCAAATGGGAGCCATACATGCCCCACAAGGCCCAGAGCCTTGTAAAAGTCTGAGGCCTAAATTCTCATTTACACAAAAGCCCCCTTTTTTTACAATATTCTGGAAATGCAAAGGGGGCCTAAAATGCAATAAATTATATTTGAACCAACTTTAAGGCCCATTTATTTTGCCAGAGTGATGTAGAGGGAGTTTAGCATGACTGAAAGTAGGCATTTTTACATGCACCTTAAACTACTCGTCTTTCAATCTTTTGGGTTTACAAGTCCACAAGTAAGTTCCGGATGCATTTCTCTCTCTCACTCTCTCACTCACACACACACTCTGCCCTGAGGCAGTTCCTGGATGCACGCTTCACACAAACACTGCCCTGAGGCAGCCTAAAGTAGTTGTAGCTGTAGACGTGAGGGGCTACCATGGAAACCAAGTGACCACAGCTGCCTGGAGCAAAGCAGTTTACCAGGAGAACTTTTTACACACAAAAGTTCTGAGAGAAGTTCTATGCAGAAGTTCAAAGAGCCAGATGTTTAAGATCTGGGTGAGTGATTTAGACACACATTAAGTTCAGGATGTTACAGCAAACAAGCAGGAGAAATGTGTGTGTAAAAACACCCAATGTATGGCCCATTGTATATTTTTATGACCCAATCCACTTCCCAGAAAGCTAAAATGAGTCTTTGATTTCATTGGGTTTTGGTTTACGCTTTTATTAGTCAAGTAGGTCAGAAGCAGGAAATGGATCACTCCATTATGACCTGTTAGATACTTCTCTGAAGTGACTGAGAATGGCCACTGTTGGAGACAGGATGCTGGGCTCAATGGACAGTGATCTGACCCAATATTGCACTTCTTATGTTCTTATGTTCCTATGTTCATACTGTAAGCTCCCCTCCCCATTTGCTAAAGCTATTCTGTCGTAATTGGAATCAAGAGGAGATAGGAGCTTAGGAGAGGGCTTAAACAGGGCTTACTGTACTTCAGAGGTAATTAATTCCAATCATTCTGTTTTTAAGAATGACTTGATTTTTGTGTTTAAACTAGCTTACTCTTATTGATAGAATGCTCTGAAGAATCCTTTTGTGCAAGTTTTTATCAAACTCATGGTGAATCTGGATGCTGCTGAACTGCTCAACCAGCTCAATGATCTGGGTAAGTCACTTCATATATTACTCCTATTATGTGTTGCTGTTAGGAAAACTGGAGCCACCCAACTGGATAGGATTGCTAATGTGTCTAACCTTGTAGGCCAGTTTCTGATGCTTCAGTGCTGGGGAAACTTAGCATATCTAGGTGGGCAACTGAGGGTGATTTCAGATGTTACGGGGTCCCGATTCACCACAGTGGATTCCCTGCGGTGGTGAACCGATCAACCACCCCCCGTGATCCAGGAAGGCCCCGAACAGACGTGACGGGATCGGGACCATGGCAGGGAATTGGGCCATCAGACCACAGCCCAGGGCAGTGCAACAGACGTGACGCCGATTCCCAGCCATGGTGAAAACACCCACAAGGCACCAGGGAGGGGCGGGACACATAATCATAAATCAAAATCATTTATTGTGTGATCTTAGATCATTGCAGATAATAATAAAAGATACAAACAAGACAAAGAACATTTTTATAATACTACTAAAAGGTGACTGAATATTCCAGCATAGATCACATACAAAAAAATAATAATTGGTGTTTACTTACATATAAATCGTCAGGAGGGTACATTAAGAAAGCGGTTTTTGAGGTGGACTGCTCTTATCAGGAACGCAGCTACTTTCTGTATTGTGTCGGGATCCGGGCTGTCCAGGAGTAAGGCCAATAATATTTGGTCACTTCTACCTGGATCCTTTCCCAAAATGGGGGCGAGAAATTCCTGGCGTAAGCCATCATAGAGATGACAGTGTAGAAAAATGTGCCCAACTGTCTCTGTCATCAAATTGTCAAAAGGACAAAGCCTGTAGGAGAATGGGATTCCCTGGATTCTATCCTCTAACACTCGGGATGGTAGTGCGTTGAAACGAGCACTGGAAAAAAGCTGCTTGGCTCTGCCAGAGATGGATACTAGCAGATAGGAGGCAACCTGCCCCACAACCAGCACATATGTCAAGTAATCTTTCATGTGGGGTGATAACCTTATTTTAGCGAGCTCAGTTTGCCAGCCTATATCCCTTGCACGAATGAGAACCTCCCATTTACATGAATCAGGGAGCTTATGTTTCAGGTATTCTGAAGAAACACCCATCTCTTTTAATTGTGCATCTAATTTCAAGGACCAGCGATCCAAAAATGGGTCCTCGGACATGGCCCCCGACAAAATAGATCCCTGCCCTAGTTGCTGTTTGAGCCAGAAAGTCAAGAATGCTTCTTTAGCAGCCAAAGTCCACGATTTCTGGCCCAACTCCACCTTGATGGCTGCCATAGGGGTACCTCTGGGAGCCCCCAGGAGTCTCTGCAGAAATCTAGATTTAATTCTGTCTATCTTACTAGATTGAAAAGGGGCCCATAACTCGGCCCCATAGAGTAGCTGCGACCTGACTTTACCGTTGAAAACCTGAAGAGCTGGACAAATTGCCCTCCTGCCTTGCTTAGCGAAAAGCCTACTAATTGATTGTGTCGCTGCTTGAGCCGACCTCATGGCCCTGTTGACATGTTCATGCCAACTCCCAGATTTGTGGAATAACATCCCTAGGTACCTAAAGACTTTGACTTTCTGAATTGGAATACCCCCCACAGACCAGCCCCGCATTTTTGAACATGAGGAAAATACTAAGATTTTAGATTTATCAGGGTTTATGGTTAACTTATTTGACTGGCAGAAACTGGCAAAGTTCTGCAATTGCCGCATAAGACCCACTCGGGTCTGGGACAATAGGGCAACATCGTATGCGTAACACAGACAACCAATGGCCCGAGCTGCCAATTTTGGTGGAAAGAATCTGGAGTCTGCCATAAATGGAATGATGGTATCTATGAAGCAATTAAATAGTGCCGGGGCCAGGACACATCCCTGCCTGACCCCCATTGAAGTTGGAATCACGGGAGTAATATGGCCGTATCTATTCATTTTAACCACCATGGATGAATTAGTGTATAAGGAGCGCATCAGAACCAGAAGACACCTATCAATAGAAGTCTGCAGTCTCTCCCACAGGGCAGCCTGATCGACTAAGTTGAAGGCTCCCTGAGATCCAAGAAGGCTACATACAGAGCCCCATTACGAGCCCTGTACTTTGCGATATTGTAATATACGGCAGTGTTCAATTGTGGAGCGCCCTTGCTGGAATCCTGCCTGTTCCGGGGAAATTATTTTTGCCTGCTCCAGCCATGTGGTCAATTTCCCCAAGAGTAACTTGGCATAAACCTTCGATATTACTGATAGGAGGCTAATCAGTCGATAATTAGTTGGATCAGTTCTGGAGCCCTTTTTATAAATAGGAACTACCACTGCCATGGCCCAAGCCTCTGGGACCCGCCCGGTGCTGTTTATAGCTGTAAATAGAGCTGCCAAGACAGGTAGCCACCAAGCCTTGTTTGTCTTGAGAAATTCAATTCTTACAAGGTCTAGGCCAGGAGCTCGCCCATTCCGCATGGAGTCTACCGCTGCCTCAACTTCCTCAACCTGTACTGGCGGCCAGACAGGTAGCTCCTCGAGCTCCTCATTTGAGGCATTCTCTGGTTGCGCTCCTTCCTTATCTATTTCCCTGCTGTTAAATATTTTGCTGAAGTGGTCCATCCATCTGATTGCTGGTATTTGTGGGGCCAATGTTGTCTTCCTTCCCCCAGAGGAGATGTTTACCAGGTGCCAGAAGCCCCTGGAATCCCCTGAATTTGCAGCCTGCAAAAGGGACCTCCAACGGGTGTCCCAAAAATCCTTCTTTTTACTATTTATTAAATTCCTATATTTTGTTGTGAGGATTAGATAATCTGAGGGTAAGGCCACCACCCTGGAGTCCCTATATTTGTTATACATAGCTTTGAGCTCAATTCTAGACTGCCTGCACTCTTTATCGAACCAAGGCTGATTAATTTTATCAATTCCAGGCGTTGTTACCCGCCTCATTCCCCTTATACAACTCTGCAGCTCTGATATTATACGATCAAATAATTAGAGGGTCTCTTTGGGACTTTTAGATTCTATCAATCTCTCTCGCCACTCTGCCACCTTCAGTTTTAAGACGAACGCCCCCAACACAGATGATAATCTCTCATCCCAACGGGGGACCCAGACAGATTCACAAGAGCCATAACTGATGTTTAATACATTATTGTGCTTTTGGGATACTCCTGATGCTGCTACAGGGGTAGGTAGAAAAATAGAGAGTTCCGTGGATAAGTGGTCCCCCACCAAAGGGGGTCCCAACACAAAATTTGTGATATAAGGGAGAACCCCTGCCGAGGCTAGGGAGTAGTCTACAGTGCGGGGGCCCTGATGACCTATGAAAGTGTATTCACCTTCCAGGTCATTGAAGCCTGTTCCATTTAGCACATACAACTCCCGAGCCATTAATAACTGGGCCATTCTTATCCCTGCAGAATTTATTCCTTTGCCCTTGGAACACCTAGAACTCAATAAATTTTCTGGAGCATAGGGTAATCCATCACAATAGGGAGCCAGTACTTGGTTATCTGCACCTATATGGGCGTTGAAATCACCCATTAATATTATTTGGCCTTCTGGATATTTATACAACAGCTGCTCTAAGTAACCATCCAAAGAATCCCACATAGGAGGAACGAACAAAACCTGCATTGCAGGGGGGAGCATATATAGTCATAATTATCAGGGTCATTGTACAAAGCCTGGCCACAAATCCTGTCAGCAGATCGGAGAGTGTTAAATTTTCAGAAATAGGAAAGGGTACATCACTAGAAATAAAGCAACCCAGACCTCCACATGCCCTCCCCCTAAGATGCCTATGGGTTGCCGGTAGAGAAAAATAAGTAAAGCCCTCCAGGTCCAAAAGGTCGCTAGACCAAGTTTCTTGGACCAAGATGATAGAAAATCTTCGAATGTATTGGATAAAATCCAGGTCATTGCAATGCCTGGCCCAACCTGCCACATTCCAAGAGCATAATGTTATTTGGTCAGCAAAAATTGGGCAGGATAGTCATGGGGATGGAAAAGAGGCCTGACCACTACCTCTCCGGGCATTCACATGGACAGCTTCGATGTCGCCCAGAACAGGGGCTTGAGGTGAGGTTTCACCGCCATCTGCACCCCTCTCTACCTGAGGAATCCTAGTTTGGACACTGGGTTGCCCATCCACAATCCCAAGTGGGATACTAACCACACTGGGTGATAGGCACCCCTGTGCTTCAAAATGACCCTGTGGTCCTTGTTGTACAAACGCCCCCTGGGATCTGGCCCTAGTACTCAGCCTTAATATTTGGGCAGTGTCTTGAGAGTCACCATTTGTATTAGATGGTACCATGGGTGAACTCTGCAATGGCATCTCCAGCCACCCAAGGGCCACCTGGGAACTTTCCTGGGGGCCTCGAGGACTGCCGTCCCACATAGAACTTCCAAGCCCGGACTCTATTTTTGTTATGGAGACAGGGTTGGAAATTCTGGCATCTATGTCCTTGCCCATGGCTCCCCTGTCTGCAGTGGGCAATAAGGGGAAAATATGGGGGTTCCTATAGACTCTATCCAGATAAATCCCTCTAGCAACAAATAAATTATTTTTTGACCAAAGGTTATCCACAACTAAAGAGTCTGAAAAGAATACCACCAAGCTATAAGAATAGGTTGGTAGCATTGAATAACTGACTATTTTGCTGGGGTGAAATGACAGACCCACAATTACAGACAAATATCTTTGAATAAGAAACTTGGAAGTCCAAGGGGGCAGATAAACATTAGGCAGTGGAGTTACTTTGAAAAATAAGGCCTGGGAGTCTAGGAGCAAGCGTTTGCAAGTTCTTTCCTCGATATGATCCACCCGAGGTTTGCCCCCCTGAGGGCTCAAGTTCTGGGGAGGAATTTCATCCAATCCAGTTTGAGTTCCTGTTGTAACCAAAAGGGGGGAGGAAACCTTACCATGGTAAGATAGCTCGGCCTCTTGTAAATTAATTTTGTCTGTAATTACCGCCAGTTGATGTCTTTGTAATTCAAGTTGCATACTGACATTCTCCAATTGTGTGAATAATCTTGCAACTAGATCACCCACAGCTACACATTGCTTGGCCATATTCTCCCTCAAAAAGGCCTCACTTTCATCATCAACTAATAATGGAGTCCCTTGTAACTCGGCCGCTGGTTCTGGGCGAGGAGAGTCTATAGATGGCATAAATATGGTCGGGGAAGGAGCCCCGGTCAACTGGAACTCTTCGTCATCGGCTGACAAAGTGGGGCTCCCTAAGTCATCAGCCTCAGCGAGACCGGCCCTGGAGTTCTGACGATAATTTTCCAGGGTCATCTGCTTGCCTCTAGTTTGTGAACGGGTTTCCATCCTTGCCTTCCTCCCCCTCTTCCCCATTTGGAGCTATTCAAAAAAAAACCTGGCAGTGTCGCACAGGCCCCACGGCCCCCGCCTAAGCCCACGCACAAGGGCGCACCCTTGTGCGCGATGCCCTTAGGCACAACACACTGGCACGCGCCTACAGCGCTGCCGTAGCCCCAGCGGGGCCTTTGAAGGGCTGCTGGTAATGTTGGTGGCTGCGCAGCACCTGGCTGTCAACAGGACACAGCTGGGCTCGGCGGTGAATGAGGCTCCTTGCTTCTAACTGGCAGGGACAGGCAATGGGTGTAGGTGGTAAGGCGGCCTGGGAGCACAGACCGGCAACTGGGCTGGTGAAAATCCCCTGTGGCTCTCGTCCTGCCGGCCGGGCGGGACACAGACATGACCGACTGAGGGCAAAGGAAGTCAAAAGCACCTACAGGGAATGCCCACACAAGGGAAACGGGAAGGGAGGGGAAAGAGGGAGAAGAGCCGCCGGGGCAGCGCACACAGCAGGCACAGAGACAACGAGGGCACAGTGGAACACACAGCACAAACACACGCCCGGGCGCACTCACACCTGCATGCGAAAGGAAGGGAAGAGGGGACACAGCGGGACAGACAACACATACAGCACAACAGGCACAGGGGGGAGGGGGGACGGCCCAGGGGCAGGGCAGGACACGGGAAATGGCACCCAGAACCCCCACAACAGCACAGTCCACATGAGCACCCCTACAGCTACACAGGCAGTCCGGGAACAGGGGACCCCCAAAAGGGCAAGCCACAGGCACAGGGGGAGGTCACACGGAATAGGGAGTGGCCCGGGAACAACCCAGGGGGAAGACAGGCACCCCAAGCACTGGCAAGGTTGCCATGGAGCGGATGCAGGAGAGTCGGAGCAGTGCATGCAGTCCACAGATGCGCACACACACACGGGCGAATGCCGGGAGGCAGAGTCCAGGCACCCCAGAACCCTGCGGTCACAGAGGCACCCATGGGGGGGGCACAGTCACAGGAGGGAGCCACGGTGGATGAGGAAGGCCAGCAGCAACCCGGGGAGCTGTGCGGAGGCACGGAGAGCAGGACATGGCCACAGGAGAAGGCAGCCATGGAGGGAAACACCGGATGCAGAGGTGACCAGGAGGGGGCTCGGAGCCACAGGCAGGGGCAGAGGATCCCCAGGAAACAGGCAGCACAGTTGCAAGGCCGGAACATCATGGAGGAAGCAGGCACCAGCTCGCGGCAGCAGGAAGGAGGTGGGAGCTCTCCACGGGGCCACCAACTGGGGCATGGAAGGCAAAGGGGGCCTCACAGCCAGCTGCAGGGGGCAATGAAGGGGCCAGGGGCCGGGTGGCCCGCCAGGTGCATGAAGTGGGGCCACTGAAGCATGCTCCAATGGTAGCCCAGCACAGACATGTGGTGGGTGACCAGATAGTAAGTCTCGAAGGGATCCTGCGCGGCAAGCCCCAACTGCACATTGGAACGGGACCACACACCGGACAGCGCCGCCAGCTCCACCTCAGTGGGCTCAGACAAGCCATAGTCAGCAGCCAGGGGCCACAAAAGGTGACTGAGCTCCAACAGCCAGTTATACACCGCCCCACGCGATTGCTGGTACCCACGGGCCCCGTGAACACAGCCAAAGTAGGACACGGCAAGGGCAGGGTCCCCTCATTCAGACAGGCCGTGTAGGCAGCCAGGCTGCACACAGACAGAGCAGACACGGTCTCTGCCGCCAACCACCCCACATGCGAGCACCTCATCTCCGGGACGTGCCCATCGGGAAAGGGAATCAGGCCCAGGGTCTCAGCATGCAGCTGGCAATCGTGGGCATTCGCCTCATAGCCAAAGTAGCACAGCCCCGAGTTCACACTCGCATAGGCACCGGACAGGCTGTCCGGGCAGCTCAGGAGCAATTGCATGGTGGGGGAATGCCACAGGTCACACAGGGCCATGGTCTCGCGGAAGGTCCCTCCCTGTCCACATTTGCCTTGCCCCCTCCCTTCATACCTTCAAATCTCTCCTTAAAACTTACCTCTTTCACTCTGCTCTGTCTGACTCTTTATCCTGCTGAGCCACTATTTCCTGTACCTATGGTCTGTTTACCCTTATCCTTGCCACATGGACCTGCCTGCTGTCATTCTCATTGTAACCAAGCCAAGTACGTGCACTTGAGACCTTGCATCTTCATGAATGTTAGACCCCTTGTCTCTCCCTCTGTTCCCCTTCCTATGTCTCTCCCCCAGCTCCTGTCTCTCAGATTGTAAGCCCTAG
>QEPC01004346.1:468214-521719 GCA_003113815.1 Sphenodon punctatus | reverse complement strand
CACCGATGTTAGATCTTTTTCGGTGGCCGCCCCTGTGCTGTGGAATTCGCTCCCGGAGGAGGCTCGGTTGGCTTCCACTCTCCTGCTGTTTCGGCGTGTATGTAAGACCTGGCTGTTCCGTCAAGCTTTTGGCGAGGGGTAGGGGTGGGGGTGGGGGGTTTCCCCACATTGTATTGTATTTTAAATTGTTTTAAATTGTTTAAATTTTTTTTTTTTTAAATGTTATTGAATGTGTTCGCAGCCCCGGGCTGCCCTGTGGGCAGGAGGGGCGGGATATAAATAAATAAATAAATAAATAAATAAATAAATAAATTTTCACGTACTTTGCTATGATGTGATTATAAAACAATTATCAATAACAGAAACCTGTCATTTGATTGGTGGGGATAGGCTTTGGCGAGGTTGGCAGCAGGAGTTACGTATATACTGTGCTTTGGTTATGCCTGTCCTGAGCCCCTGCTATGTGGCGTGGAGTGAGATATAAGTCCAAATAAATAAATACATGAACGGCTTGGGCCCAACGTATTTGAAAGACTGCCCCTTCCCCAGTGTTTCATTGCAGTTGTTAAGGTCAGCCAAGATTAGCCTCTTGCTAATTCCAGCATGGTGCCAAATGCGTAAAGCCAAGGCCTGCAGTGAGGCTTTCTCAGTCGTTGCCCCACAGCTCTGGAATTCCCTTCCCTTGGAAGTTTGCCAAAACCCAAGCCAAAGCATCAGCAGTGTAAGGCCAGGAATTTGGTGTTGGGGTGTTGGAGGCAGTAAGGGGGAGGATTTTATTGGGGTGTGTGTGTGTGAGACATTTATTCTGTATTTTGTTTGTGTGATGTAACCCACAGTGAGCTGATAAGGGGCAGGCTATAAATCCAAATTAATTTTATTTGTTTATTATTTAATTTATTTATTTAGATTTATATCCTACCTTTCCCTGAAGGCTCAGGGTGGCTAACAATGTAAAATGCATACAAACCCAGACCTCGCACTTCACTCCCAGTCTTCTGACACCCACTAGGAGAGTCCCCCTCTCTCCACCTGGCCCATATCCCCTCCCATACTAACCATTCTCATTTATGAAGAAGTCCCCTTCCCAATCCTCACTTAAACACCCCTCCGGACATGTATTCCTCCCCCACCCTCCTCAGAGGGATGTAGCTGCCCCCAAATCCTGCCATTCCATTTGCTCCTAGAATGCAAAATTAGAAGCCCCAGGTACAACATCTTACATAGACTCAAAATCTCCTGCCTCCCATTTCCCCTTTTCATAAAACACTTCAGTTGTTCACCACAAACCCCTTCTCATAAAACACAAAATCTAAGAGACCAAGGCCACATTTGCACCTGATGCTCTGGTGCTGTTAGAGTGACGCAAGGCACAGACACAGCAGCAGAGAGGAGCCCGATGACAGAAGCAGAGCCAGTGTGAACGGGGATCTGCCACGGCTAGTCTCGCGCATGACAGGGCGCAAAATCCAGCCCTGTCATACGTGCAGGTGAGGTCCAGACCATATCGTGCCAGAGTGGGCACAGGCAGTCTGCTGTCAAGTCTGTTTTATCCAAAGTAGTTAAGACATTTATCAAAGTAGTATTTATTCTTATTTATTTATTTCATCAATTTATGTCCCGCCCCTCCTGAGAACAGCTCGGTTCAGTATTGTCTGAACTATTCTCTATCTCTTATATTTGGAACCAACATAGAAACCATACTCACTAGACTAGAAGTACATTTCTCTTTATATATTCAATAATGTAAATACCATTAAAAGTTCCTTCCTTCCTTCCTTCCTTCCGGGAGCTGTAGTACTCTCAATAATATTATATAACCCTAGTATTAGAACAAAGTTTCCTGTGCAGTAAATGTACAGATTTTTTGTGCAAAATGTAAGTTCTGTGTGGCGTATCTTCTTTAAAAAACTGCTGTTGACATTCCCACATTTTAACAGTAACTTTACACCAAAATTAAGCTTTAAAGTTGGCCACAGAGACTTGTTCACCAGCTGCCATTTTGGATATTCCTTTCTAAGGAGTAAACCCCCAGAGCTATTTATGAAGCCTTTAGATATTCTTTGGCAAAGTACGGGGAATGTATGTTTCTAGGAACCTCGGTGGTAGGTCCAGACGTTATCAGGATAGATCTGAGGACAAAATTTTAAGAAATAACTTGTGATTTGATTTCTGAGCTGGAGACAACTTAGAAGCTTGATTTCAAGGGGACAGTGTTACCATGTGTGCCTTCTCCATGCGTGTCCACTGGGTCACCTGCGGAGTGGGTCCCAGTGTCCAGGCGGGCGCTTCAAAAATAGTCAGTTTGGGGAATTTAGCTTACTTCTCTAATCAGGGCACACGAATGTCCGGGATCTTAATTCTGGAGATGTGCTGCGCTGTGACACCTTGAATCACCCCAGAAAGATAAGATATACAAGGTTTCAATACAGTAGAACTGCTATTTATTAGAAGGGATTAGGGGTACAAGGATCATGAAAAGTGCCCCTTCGCGGCCCCTGTGGCGGCGACGGACATTTGCCGCACCCCCTCCCCCTGTGGAAAATGGGGCAATTCTAGAGGCATAGAGACAGAGACAGAGACAGTTCTAGGGGCAGTTCTAGAGGCATGTTCTAGAGACCTGAAAATTGAGGTCTCTAGAATGCACCTCTGCAAAGTGCCGCGTCTCCAGTCATCGCCGTTGCCAGCAACAGGGAGAATGTCACTTCCGGCAGCGCGGCGTGGCTTCTCTCTTCACGCGTGGCTTGGAAGGCACTTTTCAGTACCTCATCTAAAAACGGTCTTAGATTGTGCCAACAGGAACCACGTGGGTCCTGGGTGAGTGCTCACGACCCTTGTTGTACTGTAGCTGCAGTGCAACAACGTTCTTGGCACAAAAGGGCTGGCGGAACCGATCAAAGGAGTCCTGCTGACCTGGCAAAAATGTTAACAAAGATAGAAAAGAGGAGGCAAGGGGAATCCCTGGAAAGAGCTAGGGGTTCTTTTCTATGGAAAGAGGGGAGTTCAAGCGGTAGCAGATAGAGGTAATTGCAATCTGGGTGATCCCAACCAGAAAAAGGAGAGAAACAGAGACACTGGAACACAAGCCAGGGAGAAAGGAGGAGAGGGTTACTGTCAGGCCCTGGGGCCTGAGGAGGTGGGGGGGCAAACGTACCCTGAGAAGGAAGAGCCCGAGGCCCAGACAGGAACGGCCCCAGAAAGGTTGCCAAGCGCGGCTACAGCCACGCCCCCCTCGCAAGCACCCCAGTGAACCACCAGGGCCAGCTGATGTGGCCGAATCCATCGCGTCCTGCCCCCCGGTGGCCTCTGATGCCAACAAGGCTAGAAAGAAGGGGGCGTTGCAGCGGCAGTTAGACATGCCACAGACGTTACAGGGCTGGCCCCACCCTGCGCTGATGCACGTTTCCCAGCCACGCCCCTCAGGCCGCCGCCCCGTCACTCGGCCCGTTTGCGCCAGAAGGACGCTGCCGCACTGTTTATAAGGGAGAACTCGGCAGAGCTCCCTTGCTGGTGATCACAGCCTTGCCCTGTGAGACTGGCCCCCGAGCGTTATTGCTACCTGTGTCCTTATTGCCCTAACAACCTTGTGCGTGAACGAAGAGCGAGAGAGTGAGTGGGTGAGAGAGTGAGAGAGAACCACCCCAGCATGAACGTAAGTCTTTTGTGTCCCTTCCTTATCTACGTGGTGTCGTGGGAGTCCTGAGAGTGTGTCCTATCCTGGCCCTTCCCTTCTGGTCTCCTGCACTAGCCCTCACGAGTCTGCATCCCCCCCCTCCTTGGATCCCGGGCCCGGTGTGCCTGAACTGCCAAGGCCTGGGGCCTTCTCCGGTTGGGAAGTGGCAAGCCTGTACCCCTGTGATGATCTAGGTGGGGAATGGCTAGTCCTTCCAGAACCACCCTATAAGAACCTGAGGGGTCCTTTTTCAGGCAGTGCCTCTTCCTCACCCGGGGTGCCTCTGGCCTGGGTTACGTATCTTCCATCCCTCGCTGCCCCTTCCCCATGGGGGTTTCCCTCCAGCCCAGAACCCAAACCCTCACAGTTACCTTTCCTGGCCCGTTGTAGAAGGGATGGGGGCACCCCAGAGATCCAGCGGAGGGTCAGAGGTGAAGGCAGGACAGACAGACGCTAAGAGATGCACCTGACTGGGAGGGCTTCTAGGGCAGTGTTGCACAGAATACCCGTGCAACCCCACATCAGAAATCGAACTCTCTGAACCATGGAAAAACTGGGCCAGTTATAGGCCACAAAGTGAGACATGGGCATCTGAATAGGGCTTCCTGCGCACGTGAAAGGAGAACAGGGCAGGAGATCGCTCAGGTATGCGAGGGACCTTGGGGAGAGTATGCGGGATTGCTGAGAGGAGGGCATGGTTTTTGAGGGAAATTTCCATTGTTAGCCTGGTTTCCATGATCACTTTAGGGTGAGGTTGATGACCTATTCAAATTCTGAGGCCATATCTGACCTAAAGAGCAAAACATAGGCCACTTTCAGACATGCCACCCACCCCCTGCGCATATTTGGGCAGCGATGGGGAATGCAAAGAGATTGGCCTGTCTGAAAGCTTCCCCCAGCTCGGCTTTGCCGGCAGAGACGCACAGGGATGCAGAGCTCGATTTCCTGCTCTGCATTCCTGCACGTCTCTGCTGGCAAAGCCATGTGGGAGGGGCCTTTCAGACCAGCCGGTCCCCGTGCATATTCGGGCTGTGCATCCCCCCCCAGCCCAAATATGCGTGGGGGGGGGGCATGTCTGAAAGTGCCCTCAGTTCCTGCTTCCCAGGCTTTTTCCTTAGGTCA
Organism: Sphenodon punctatus; assembly: GCA_003113815.1. NCBI lineage: Eukaryota > Metazoa > Chordata > Lepidosauria > Sphenodontia > Sphenodontidae > Sphenodon > Sphenodon punctatus. The sequence goes on along the minus strand of QEPC01004346.1, from coordinate 516,927 downwards.
GGGAGGCCTCGTACCCTGCCCGCCTGTATGAAAGAGTGAAAGGAGGTTAGATTGGTATTTAGAGAAAACTAGTGCGATTGTCATCAGAATACTTTGCTAAACAGGAGGAACCCAGGCTTTGGTAGTTATGCAAATAGAAGTAGCTTGGCATCTTTATGTCAGCCACTCCTGATTATTACCAGGCCAGGTGTCTCGCATGAGAGGATACAAAGAAGGGGGCTCTCAAAGTTATCATGACCCCAACTAGCAGCACATTCAACATGGGTGACCCAGAATGCTTCTCTTTAGATTGCTCCCTTCATACGAGAGAAGGGGAGTGGGGAGTAGGGTTGTGTGTGTTAGGCTCTTCCTAACAGGTTCTCAGTACTTTTTAAAAATAGACTGTGTGATATTTGTTATCTCCTCCAGTATCTGTTAGGTTTTAAGTTACCTGCGGCCCAAGGGTTGGCCTTGAGCAAAGCCCGTCTGGCTTGGCAGGGAGGTTTTGCAAATTTTAATTAATGTTGGGGGGATTTTTTGTATATGTTGATTAGGAGAGAGCTGGGGGTGCCCCCGTGCCAAGGGGGTCTGGTGCTGGCTTGGGCCACCAATTTTTCGTAACCAGTCACCTTGGTCCTGTCCGCCTGTCTGTACCTCTCAGTGTCCCCTATGCCGAGTCTTTGTTGGCTCGTAGACAGAAGAACAAATCAGGATCATAGATAAATCGTCCTCACATTGTGCCTCGAGGGGCTGGGGTGAGTTGGTGCCATAAAAGGAACGGGTTTAATTAAACCAGCAGGGACCAAGAGTCTCCTGCACTCAAGCTCCGTGGAAGAGCTAGGGACCCCCCCGGATCAAAGTTCCCGACTGGGAAAAATTTACCGGGTTATCCATATTGCAACTTTATAGGCCCACTTTTACATCCTATATGAGGTCTAGAAGTCATCTTATTAAAATATTGAAGCAGCATGGTACCAAGGGAAAGTAAATGGGTTTCATTTGAAAGTATGTTTTACTATTGAACTCAGCCAGGGGGCAATTGCCTTATTGTGAAAGTCATCTTGGATTTGTTCACTGTGAGAGTGTTGTTCTGATGCTCAGTGTTTATTTTGTGTTGTTTTATACAGTTTGTAATGTTGTTAGCACCTTTGGTTGAAACAATAAATTATTATTATATTTTTTAAAATAAATAAATAAATAAATAAAATGATAAAAAAGCTTGAGCACACACACACATACACAAATAATAATAATTAATAATTAACAATAAAAATAATAATTAATAAAAATAATTTAAAAAATAATAAATAATAAATAAATAAATTAAGCACTCAGAATCACAAGTCACTTTTGACCTAAATATATAGTATAAGCAACTGTAGCTACATTAAACCCTACTCTGAGGAATAGTGGCAACAGGCTGCATGCCCAGCAGTGTATATCCAATTAGTTGGGTCCCTCTCATAATAAATGACTTGCAAAAATTAAAAGTTTTGATCTTCTTCTTCCTTGCTGTTCACTACCATGAACTTCTTAAACTGAATGAAATACAGACTGACTTTCCTTTATTTTTTTAAGGTATCCTTTTCAAATTACCTTCAAGCAACAAGAGAGAGAAGTCTGGCAGTCTTTCCCTTCCTCCACTGGTCAATTATACCATCCGCATGAGCAGCAAGATTTCCCAAACAACAAACAGGATAAGAGAGAGGATCTGGACTGTCGGGCCACATAATTCAGCCTCACAGAGCCAAATCTACAGCCGAGCATTTATCTACATCCAGGACAGCATTGACAGAGCAATCATTGAACTACAGACTGGAAAGAGCATTGAGGAAATAGCTGTCCAAATTCAGGCCACACCCTTCCCCTGCTACAAGAGGGATATGTAAGTCTATAGACTTATTTGTTTAACTAGACAATCTCTTGTGGAACATCTTGTATTTTAACAAAACAGGTGAATTGGTGGAACTTACTAGGTGCACCAGTCTCCAAAAATCCATGCACACATGTAAAGAAAATAACAACAGACAGTTAAACCTTTATGAAGATTTTAAAAATACAATATACTGTTTTATGGGACCAAATAACTGTGAAATTGAAAACGTGATAAAGCCATTTTTGACCAGGTCACTAACAGAGCTGATTAAAGCATTTTGCATGGAAAGTATTCATTCCAGGGAAAAAAGAATGGGTTAGTCAAAAATGTTAATTTGGAAGAACTTTGATTTTTGGCATGAAACATCCACATCTATGTGGTTTATTATGTTGTAACTGATTTGGGCGGGATAGAAATTTAAACAGATGAATACACCAGAATTTTCACTTCAGATTGACATTTAAAAATCTGAAGTGAAATTCAGATCTGATTTGAAATCTGAATTGAAATCTGAATTGAAATTCAGATCTGAAGTAAAATTCAAATCTGAAGTGAATTTTTTTTATGTTGACACAAAATTTCATTTTGTTATTTAAGCTGAAATGTTAACTCAAAATGACAGTTTTAAAATTTAATTTGTCACAAATATTGAAATTTTTCATTTTGATGGCATTGATCGGAAACCATTTCTGATTCCATTAAAAAAATAATAATAATTCACTGTTTTGATCCAGAATGGACTTTTTCAAAAGTGCCAATATTTTCATATAATGAAATATAACAAAAACAACAACCATCACCTTTCTTTTTATATAGTGCCCCCCTGCCGTGGCACTCGGAGCACTTTACATAAACATAACTTTTTTAATCCCCACCACAACCCTGTGAGAGAATATTGTGACTGGCACAAGGTCACCCAGTGAGTTTCTGGCTAAGACGAGACTTAAGCCGGGCTCCCCACTCCCAGTCCAAGTCCTGCACACTTTTCCATTTTACGAATTGCTTCCGTTGCAGATATGGATGTGATCCTACAGTATGGGAACTGAAAGCTATTACCAACCAACCGTTTTTCAGCGGCCTCTGTGAAATCCATTCATCCACCATAGCACCCAGAATAGGAGTATCGAATACATAAATTATTTAAAATTACTAGTAATTTTGCACTCCCAACATGAGACACCTTTCAATGCTTAGCACTTACCACTGGAAGTCAGGATCCATTAAAGCAGGGGTGGGGAACCTCAGGCCCGGGGGCCAAATGCAGCCCGCTGCAAGTTTAAATGCAGCCCCTTTCCACTTCCTGGATCTGGCCCCTGGATTCAGTTTTTACCACCACCGCTGAAAAACTGAGCTCAAGGGAAGGGAGCAGAGATGAGGTCATGCAAGCAAGGACAGGAGACAGTTCCATGGTACAAATCCATGATTTGGGCCCTCCTTTCCTTGAGTGCTTCCCTTAAGCATCCCTACCCGAACTTCTGCGCGGCCCTCGGAGCTTGTGCAAGCTTTCAAAGTGGCCCCAGGGAGGGAAAAAGTTCCACACTCCTTCATTAAACATCTCAAGTTGGGCACTCAACATCACTAGTCACTTTTCAAAATTTTGGCCTAAAGGCTTATGAAATGGTGATTGCAGTTCAGAGGCTAATGTGCAAGTACTAACCCACCATCTAGCATGATTACATGCGGTGTATCAGAGAGTCCAAAGATGAAAAGGGCATGGTCAGTGAACCAGCCCCTTATTCTCCGGAGACACGGCCAAGTGATGCATGGACGCTTGCTGTGGCTGGCCTAGCCTTGCTCGGTCTATTGTGTTGCTCAGTCCAGAATTTCACCAGCCGTTGTTACCAGCATTGCACCTCATGCTCTTTTTCCTTCCTTCAAAACCTAAATTAATCCCTGTGCTTCTCTGCCTGCATCCTGTTAATTTTTAATTGACAATCAGTAGGACATCCGGTTGTGCATAATACCTTTGGTTGCTGTTGAGAGAAGAAGCAGCTGTTTTAGAAATGCTGATGCTTCTTCAAACAGGATTTGTTTGATTTACTGCTATTCATAATTATTCTTTAATTTCAAATTTGCTCCTGTAGTCCTGCTCTTGATTCTTTCTGCTCATCCTAGCTCCTTTGATAGCAAATATTTCCAATGATAAGCAGGTAACAGTAATAGTCAAAAATTAGAAGAAGAGTAGAAAAGGGGGAGGAAAGCGAATTTTACATTGATTGTCACTTTCTAAGGAGACCCACTCAGCATTGTGTCCAAAATTGTGGGTTGCAGCCTCTAGTGGGGTCACAACACCTGCATGGTTACAAGTGCAGCAGAGAAATAGTGGAATTATTCTGAGCTGCTGTTGCCATGGTTTGAGATCTGACTGTGGCAGCAGCTTCGGAGCATTCCTGATGAGTGCTTTCCCCTGCTGACTTTTGTTTGACAGTCTGGGGAGAAGACAGAACCATTGCTGCCTGGTGTCCTCCTGAACGTAAGGAGGGGGAAGAGAAAAGCTGGAAAGGGGCTAAGAGAAGAGTGGGGAGAGTGGTGGAACCCGCTTTGGGGGTTATCAGATGTCAGTAGAGCTAGGAGGAAAGGCAGTGAAGCACACAGAGCAGACAGGAGAGTAGATGAAGCTAAATATGCTGGTGAGAAGAGCAGGGCAGGGGTAAGTGAAGGAGACAGGGAGGCACAAGTGAATCAGAGAGTAACGGTGTTTTTTGATGGATGCGAAGCAATCTCATATATTAAAATCGATCTTTTTAGGAGCATCCAGGATATTGACATCCAAGAAGACCTGTCTGTAGTGCATCAATGGAGGCTGCTCCCTTATTCGGGTTAATAAAGTCATCCCATTGCTTTGAACCTTACCTGGACCTCCTAGAGAATTATAAACTCAGGAGATTCTATACACGCCTTCATTTCAAGATGCTCCAGCTGGCAATAGTGGAGGGCAGACAAAAGCACATGCCACTTGAACTCAGAGTCTGCACTTGCAGTATCAAGATTGAGTCAACCGAGCATTTTTTGTTGAGGTGTCCCTATGTCCATCTTCTCTGTATTACCTGGCTGGCTCCACTGCTGCCAGCAGGCTACTCTTTTCAGACAGAGGATTGCTTTGTCCGGCTCCTCTCCCTATCTCATAAGGAGGCCATGGTGGCACTTGCCTCCTATACCTTATTGGCATTTACGGGAAGAGCCTTTATCAAGGAGTGGTTCAGGGCAAAAGCAAAGCAATCCCCACAGAATACCCCTCTAACTCCACCACCACCACCCTTAGCCTAGGAGGGGTGCTAGCATTAAGACCTGGGTTTTACCCCTCCTTGTCTACAATATCTGGTTTTCTTTGGTCATTAGTTCCACCTTGCCCTCATACAGAATCTGGCTTCTGACTTGTACCCCGAGCATTGTTTCCTTCTTGGAGCGTTTCTCTTTTACCAGGCTGTATGATACTATGTTGGCTGATTTTATACTTAATATATTTCCTTGCTCTACGACTGGTTTTAATTTGTTTTAAATTTAAGACATTATTTGTCTTGTTCTTGTTCCTTTTTTGTTTTTGTTTTCTATGTATGTTTCTATGTTTGTTTGTTGAGTCATGACGTGGGTCCGTACCCGTAAATAAATAATTGAAAAATATGCTGGTGAGAGGAGAGCAGGGCAGGGGTAAGTGAAGGAGACAGGGAGGCACAAGTGAATTGGAGAGTAATGGTGTTTTTAGATGGATGCGAAGCCTGGCTGCCCCCAGAGCTGCTCTGGATATGCACCCCCACATCTGCCTGCTTCCGGCCCCACCTGGGTTCGCAATAGATGGACAGGAGGTTTCTCTAGGACATGGACCACCCACCCCCGCACCACAAAGTTGCAGGTACTCGCCCAACACTCTAGGCTGGTGCCCACAGCCCACAACTCCATGGTGCTGGATGGAGCAAGGGACAGCCGGGCGTGGAGCTGGTGCATACCATTGTGGGTCCGCCCAACAGATGGGCAGCAGCTCCACGTTAAGTCATTGCCCCGGGTTTACTGGTGTGCTCCAGGATGTTCTGGAGCACTGCCGAAGGGGCTGCCCTGGAGTAGCCACAGCCTGCTCCTCTTTGAACATCCGGTGAGCGGCTTTACATGGATTGGCCAACCCAGGGATGAAACAGGCTGGCGTGGGAAGAAGCGGAGTTGCCATCCGTCTGTGTTTACAGCCTAAGTGAGTGTCAGAGAGAGAGAGGCGAGGAAGAGAAGTGAGGTGTCCGAAAAGAGGAGACAGAAAGGGAGTGTCAAAGTGTGCAGGGGAGAAAGAGAAAAGAAACTAATGCTAAAATTATATTTTTCATTTTTGGAATTTATATTTGTTTATGTTGTTTTGTAGTTATAGCTGTCCAGAGTCAAAGGAACAGACAAAGGAACTCCAAAAATGAGGTCACTCAGCCAAGACGTTTGGGAGCCCCCCTGCCTACCAGAATGTCTCAAGAGTCTGATTTTCCTGAACTTTCTCTATACCTAATTGAGAATAGATTTCATTCTAAGTGGCACACTCATTTTCTGTAGATGTATGTCAGGGCTAAGTTAGGTGCAAAAATGGGTCATTTGTATGCAGAGGTATTTGGATTGCACTTGTGATAGCTATGCATACAAATTATTATACTTGGAAATGTGTAGAGAAAAAGCAACCAGTCAAGTAGTTATTTTTCTGTATTCTTTTGCATGAATTCGCCATGCTGTTTGGTTAAATTTCTCACCAAAGTGGTCTGCTCTAGTGTTCAACCCAGCTCCTACTGAAGTTAATGAAAAGGCTTCTGTAAGTTGACTTCACTGAAAGAACATGGTATTTATTTCAGTATTTAACCCACCCTTCCCTGAAAGTTCAGGGCAGGTAACAACGTCTGTAACTATATATATAATTTTATAAATATGAAACACACTCATTAAAAACTCATTAAAATATATAAATATATACAATTCTCATAAAACGATGCCTGTAATGTACAGCACCAGGCCACACGACTGGCGCTATATAAATGTTTATAATAAAATAATAATAATAATAATAATAATAATATTCCTGCCTGTTAGATGCCTGCCCAGATAGATAGGTCTTGAATATGCTTGCTCAGACTTGGGTGATCCTTCAGGAAACGAGTTTCAGAGCTGTGGAGCACACACACCAAGAATGTCTCTCTTCACACCCTAGCTGTATGGACATGGTGCAAACATGGGATTTAGAAGAAGACACTCCTTGCTAACCTTAGGGATCATCATGATGAAGCATAAGGAGGAGGGTGTTTTTTAGCGACACTTTCTGTACATGGATGCAGATGTTATTCTCTGAAGAAGTGTGGGCAAGAATTACTACCCCTTTTGTATACATATAGAAATCAAGGCACACAAGGCCAACCATGAACTTCTTCCTCCCATTAGCGAGCAGTAATTCACATGAATACACCACTGTCTTTAATTCCTTTATTGGTAGGACTGTGATTGAACTGCAGGAGTACGGTCTCATTCCTTCAGCATATGTGTAAATGCTGCTGAGTAGTATATAGAGACAAAGTTGTACATAAATATCTTTTAATAGTACATTTTTATTTTTTATCAGTTCACAAGACTCACACAGTATTGAGTGGATAAGTGTTGTCAGGATCCGCACTCAAGAGTCTGAGTCACACAGGGAATTAGCATGCAACCAGTTTATTTACAGTTCTCCACCATAACAGTCTTCACATATACAAGTCTGTATACAACCTGGGTTTGCAACTCCTCTGACCCAAAGGCTATCTAGTTCCCAAACCTAGCCAGGTAACAGTCCACAGGCAGGCTATTCACTTAATTTCTCTGGTTGTCAGTGCTTCTCTTGCCTCTCCAGCAGAGACATATCTCCTTCATCATCCAAGCAGCTATTGCCTCTTGTCTTCAGTCCTTCCTTTTATATACAGCCGGGAGTGGGTGTGGCTTCAACCCACTCTGTACTCTTAAAGGGCCCAGAGTCCTATTGTGGCTCAGCTCTGCCACACTTTCATTGGACCAACTACAGTTGGTGAAGTAGTATGTCAGAGGTGGAGAAACTCCTCTGGTGAGTATAAGTCCCTTACCTCATAAGCCTAATGATGGACTTACCAGTTATCTTTCTCAAGTAACATAATTTATTATTTGTTCCAGCCTTTTCTAGTATAGACACAATTCCTACTATGAAGTTCTGCAATAGACACTTGTCTCTCTCAGCTATCTTAACAACCGTAGAGGAAATAAGCATGTAACCCTCCTCTTAGTAACGATGAGGGAAACTGATGGGATTTGGGAGCAGGGAGTTGTCAAAGTTAAGTGCCTGTTATACAGAACTTTGCAGTATGAAGTGTGTATGTACTAGACAGAGGCCTGAATAATAAAGAGATCAGGGAAAGAGCTGGAACTTTTTAATTGCATCTGCTTTTCTGCATACCTTAGGCAGATCATCAGCTGCCATACATTAGCATAGTTCTATTGGATTCAGTACACCTACGCCAACTTACACCAACTGAGGATTTAGTCCTTTATTGCTGTAAATGTGGTAAAAAATGAAATTCCAGGACTGTAGTATCTCCTCGGAGCTATTACAGTGGCCAGATTTGACAGTCAAACAGGTAAAAGCACATGTGAAAAAACCCTGAAAATTAATCAGAAAGCAATACAGAATGTTCAGCAAATTGAACATGGTTGGCATTGTGTGCCTTGATTTCCATATGTGTACAAAAGCGGTAGTAAATTGAACCTTAAACCTGTGACAATCATTTCACAGTCAAACGACCAGCTGGCTCTACTTGGGCTAACAGTGCAGGCTGAACCAGGAACCCTCACACTCAAGCTTATCTCCTCTAACTGGTTGCTACAACAGACTTGAGATGCAGCCCTCTACTATTGAACTCAATAGCAAAACTCCTACTGACTTTAATGGGAGAAGGCTTGTCCTGCCCATAACCTCCTGCCCTGAGCAGCTGCTAGAGAAGGAGCAAGAGTGGTATTCTTTTAGCCAGAGCTGTAAATCAAATAAAGGGTCCTATACCATCTTATTGTTGATGACAGAGAACAGGTGGAAGACTTCAAACATCAACTTTTTTCAGTAAAAATGTGGATTGTTACCGTTAAAATCCATATGTGCTGTGATTAGCAAGTTTCTTCAGGAGCAATTATTAGTAGCCTAGTGGCTAATGTGCTGGCTGTGAAGTTGTGAGACCAAGGTTCAAATCCTAGCTTAGTCATAAGTTCACTAGGTGTCCTTAAACAAGTCACTGTCTCTCAGCCTCAGTCGCCATGTATTCTTGTCTTTCCCTATATTCCCCTCTCCCTTGTCTGCTCTTCCTTATCCAAATCTAGATTGTAAGCTCCCTTGGGGCATGTGCCTGTCTCTAATTAAAACTGTTCAGCACCAAACATATTGCTGGTACTATATAAGTAATAATTAGTCATATATTGTCTTCCTTACGCTGCTAAGGAAACCACATGACCTTACAGTCTCCTGTCCACCAGCTTGAACATTCGCATGACTTGTTTCTATGAAGACTTCTTTAAAAAACCCACCTGAATGTTTTAATTTCCTTTGAGGTTTATGATAGAGAACATTTATCACTTTCTAAGCAGCTCTAAATGTTATAATGTTAATTATGTTCCATGTTCCACAATCCATATGTGCTTTTTCTGTGCAAAGGTACAACATATGATAATTATAAAACCCCTATTTTAGCACATTTTTATCTAGCTAACTCCTGAATTTACTCTCTACAGGTTTTTAACCAGCGTGACCTACTCTCTTCCATTTACTCTGATGGCTGCCTGGGTACTGTTTATAGCTGCTTTTGTGAAGAAGCTTGTTCAGGAGAAAGACCTGAGGCTGTATGAGGTAATTTGAAGCTTTCTGTGACACATTTAAATGATGAATAGATTTCTCATAGAATACACAGTTGACTAATGATATTGATTATTGATATTAGAGCAACACATGTACTAAAAGCCCTATTGTGAATGTATAAAAAGCTCATATAGAAAATGTAAATGTAGGTAGCCAGTGTATTAATTAATTAATCATAGGCTGGGTTCCCACCTGCAGCAGCAGTGGCAGCAGTGGGAGGGGCGAGGGAAGACATGGCAGCCCAGAGGAGCCGGCCGACGAGAAAAGAGCCGGTGCGAATGGGGATCTGCCGCGGCTTCTCTCACGCATGTCAAGGTGCAGAATCCTGCCCTGACATGCGCGAGAGAAGTTGCAGCAGATCCTCGTTCGCACCGGCTCTTTTCCCGTTCGCCGGCTCCTCTGGGCTGCTGCATCTTCCCTCACCGCCTCCCGCTGCTGCCACCTCCACCGCAGGTGAGAATGCAGCCACAGAAAAGACAGCACTTGAGTATGCGCTTAACTTAGGCCATGTTCGCACAAACAATGAAATTACATCCTCCTCAGGACAATTTACCATGGCAGGTTTATATGGCTCTGCAGGGCCCTAGCTATAACCCTGAGGGTAGCTCTGCTTCACAGTTGCCTTGGGGTAAGCATTTCTTGAGGACACCTTACCACAGAGTTACCCTGAGGGGCTCTTTACCCTGGTGTAAAGACACTTCTACGAAATTTGGGAAATACGTATTATGTAAGTGCCATGAGACAGTGATGGGAGAAGAGGTTACCCCAACTAACTTCCATTTCCTTTTGATAACTCTGGGATAACTTTTTCATGGAATAAGCTCCACATTGACTAGGATGAAGTGTTGCCCTGATTAGGTATGTGCTTCGGTGCTTTCCTGGGCCAGGCCCTTGGTTTAAGATTCACCTGCGTTAGAACTGTGTTACGACTGCAAAATAACCAGCAAAGCTTTTTGCAAACTCTTCTCCCTGTGGTTCCTCCTGTACGGCCAGCTAGTACAGTAGGGTAGATCCCCGTCACTACCAGTAGGAGGCAGACATACATTTTTTGTATTCCTACTACGGGGATCATCCTTCCATCCCCAGTTGATTGTCTGCCTTCACACAGGTAGGATGCAGGATAGCTGCCTCCAGGAGAATCCTGAGACAAACAACAGGCAGCACTGAAGGAAGCTCCAGGTGCCAGGGGAGGAGAAATTCCTCCCATTGTTCACCGCTCCCCCCACTGGGGGTGTGGGTCAGCGAGCAAGGACCGGGCGTTGTCCCTTTCCCTTAGGGCAGGGAGACCCCAAGGAGCAGACGTAGCACCCAGAAATGGGGCTAGCTACAGGATCCCTTGGACTGCTCTTTCCGCTCGGGGCGGGAGATACCTGGGAACAGCAGACTCCATGGTTCTTCCTGGATGATCGCTGTGGGGGGAAAAGATCTGTGACCCACTCCCATTCCGCCTCAGGAAGGGAGCTAGGACAGCCCCAAGACCCAGGTACAGCCAGTCCTGCGGCCCAGCCCGGACCTCGCTGAGGAGGAGTGAACGCGGTGTTTCTTGTGTACCCACTCCTTCCCCCCCCCTCTCCATGCTGAGGAATCGGCAGAGGACCAGCAGGGCATACCCCAGAGGAGGTGTTAGCCCGCACTGAGTTCCCGGCCCAGGGGGGCGCAGTTCCCGCTCAGCCATGGCACCGATAGAGTGAAACCTCATCGGCCGATCCACCGCGACCCCTTCCCCCCACGGGACACAAGGCGCGGGTGAGAAACAAGCGAGCGACGTGCTTTACGCGGCTCGGGAGGGGGGGCTAAAGAGAGCTCAGGGAACCCAGTGTGGCCAATGGGAAAGCAAGCCGGGCACACGTGATGCGCTGACAGGGACAGCCTCCCTGGGGCGCAGCTCTGACGCCGCAGTAGGCAAAGCAGCGGCAGAGAGGAGAGTGTGCCCCTGTGCTTTGCAATACTGAGGCCCAGATTAAAATGGCGGCAAAAAAGAAAAGAACTGCAACCGCGGAGGACCAACAGGTGGAAACAGTAAGCCCCTCGCCCCCCACAGCCTCAGGATCCACATATGGAGGTCCTTAAAGAAATCCTTGCAGAATTAAAACGCAAAAGGTCCCCACCCAGAGAGAAGGGTAGGAGAGAGTTTAAGGGCCACTCCAAAGAAGCAGGGAAAGGAAAGGCTCCCAAACAGAAAAGACGCAAAACAGTGGGGCCCCTAGACTCCCCGGTCTCCTCGGCAGAGGAAGAAGAGGAGGTAGCCTCAGTCTCGTCAGTAGAAGGGGAGACGGTTAGGACCCGAGCTCTCAGAGACAGCGAGGAGGCTTCACAAGAGTCAGCTACTCTAGCGGAGGAGCTGGAACAGGAGGGGCAAGGCGGGGATGATATCTATTCAGAGGAAGAGGGAGAGACCTCATCCACAGAAGAGGGAGAGATAGAGGAACTGGAGATAGAATCATCTGGGGACCCACATAGACAGTTCCCTATGAAGTACAGGGACCAGATCCTTGAGCAAATAACTCGAGCCCTGCACCTTCAACAAAAGAAGGACAAGCAGGCCTCTTCAGATTCTTCGGAGGAGGAAGAGGAGGAGACCAGGAGATATATCCCTAGGGCCAGAGCTAAGGACAAGGGAGTCGTATTGGACAGGGCATACAAGAAAATAATTAAAAAAGAATGGCAACAACCAAACAAAATGTTTAAGATGAATAAGACACTAATGTCCCTGTATTCCCTGCAAAAGAACAAAGAGCCACTCCTAGTTATTCCTAAAGTGGACGTGGCAGGGGCTTCGCTGGCCAGAAATTCAGTATTCCCAACTGAAGGGGAATGTTACCCGAGGGACCCCACAGACAAGGGGATTGAATTCAACCTCAGGCATAACTTCGAGGAAACAGCTACTGTAATGAAGATGGCTGTGGTGACCTCCTACTTTTCAAGGGCAGCCATGACGTTGATCAAGAGAGCCAGAGACCCCAAAGTATCTGCGAAAATGACAAGGATTCTTTCAACCAGAATCCAGCTAGCGCACTCGTATATTGCAGACTCCTCCACTGACATGCTGAGGTGATCTGTTACAGCTGTAGCCTCTAACGTAGTGGCATGCCATAGGCTCTGGTTACGCTCATGGAAAGGTGACCACATGGCCAAGAACACTCTGGTAGGAGGCCCTTTCCAAGGAGCAAAATTATTTGGGGTGTGTCTGGACAAAGTCCTGACGGAGGCAGCAGATAAGAACAAGAAGCAGACCTTACAGAGTGTAGGCCAGTCCAAAAGGAGTTTTTTCCCCTTCAACCAGTGTCAGTCACATGGAGGTAACAGGAAACCCTTCTACGCCCCAAGGGGCAGACAGTAGAGGTATAGATCTATCTGGAACAAGCAGAAGGGGCAGGGAAGCAGACCCAAGCACCCCCAAGGAGCGAACAGATCCAAGTCAGAGGCATGACTACCTGATCCATCAGCCATGCCAACAGGATCTAGGGGGGAGACTTCAAAGGTTCGGAGGAGAGTGGCAAAGGGCCACATCAGACCGCTGGGTGTTACAGACGGTGCAAAGGGGCTACTCATTCGAATTCTGCCAATACCCAAAAGACTTTTTCATTGCCTCGCCAAGATCCAACACCCCAGGAAACGCCGGGCTATGCTGGATGAAATCCACGGATTAAGGGACATCGGTGCAATAGAGCAGGTGCCACTACAAGAACAAGGTCTAGGGTTATATTCAGTCCTGTTCCTGGTACCGAAGAAATCAGACGAGTGGCGTGCAGTACTCGATCTGAAAAGGCTAAACAAATGCATCCGGGCAAGAAAGTTCAACATGGAGACACTACAATCCATTCGAACCGCCCTATCTCCAAAAGAATGGTTAACATCGTTAGACCTCAAGGAGGCATATCTCCATGTCCCGATCTTGCCATCACACAGAAAATGGCTGAGGTTTCAATACACACAGGAACACTGGCAGTACACGGCCCTCCCTTTTGGCCTAGCCACATCCCCCAGAACCTTCACCAAGGTACTGATTCCCCTCATAGCAAGACTCAGAGGAGAGGGAATCAAGATCCACCTCTACTTGGACGATCTCCTAATACGATCCCCAAGTTTTCACCAGGCGACATCAGATGTACGCAGGGTGATACACTTTCTCCAGCAACATGGGTTCATAGTGAACTTCAAGAAGAGCCACCTAGAACCCTTATAATCACTGGAACACCTGGGAGTAGTCCTGAACACGAGGCTCTTCAGGTTGTACTTGAACCAACAGCGACGCCAAACCCTGCTGAACCTAATCAATCAGGTCAGCCGCAGTCAGAAATCCAAGCTGAAAGACCTGGCCAGTCTACTGGGAAGCATGATCTTGTGCATAGGCATAATAAGGTGGGCAAGACTCCATGCAAGACCACTTCAAAGACTTCTAAGGCCATGGCAAGACCAACTGACTCTAGGAGGAAACCCATGGATAATAGTGCCCCTAGCAATCAAGAAATCCCTCAGGTGGTGGAAGGTGAAAGAAAGATTCGAAGCCAGGATACCCATCCCGACAGGATAGCGATAACCACGGATGCAAGCCTATCCGGATGGGGGGCTCACGTGCAAGACAAGGTCGTCCAAGGGAAGTGGTTAGCATGGGAGAAAAAACACCACATAAATTGGTTAAAGCTCAGAGCAGTATACCTGGCAATGAGGAAGTTGACCCCATGGATTCGAGGGCATCATGTCCTAATTTATACGGACAATGTGGTAATGAGAGCCTATATCAACCATCAAGGGGGCTCATGATCAGATACTCTGCACCATCAAGCGATAACTCTGTTGAAGTGGGCAGAGGTAAATCTGGAGTCTGTCAGAGCAGTGCACATTCCGGGACTACAGAACACGCAAGCAGACTGGCTCAGTTGAGAGACAATAGACCCAAGGGAATGGTCTCTACACCCACAGACTTTCAAAATGATAGTAGAGGCCTTCGGGTTCCCGGAAGTCGATTTGTTCGCCAACCCGACCAACGCAAACACAAGGATCTTTTTCAGCAGATTCCTGAACAAGCAGGCAGCGGGGTTCGATGCTCTCAATCTGTCTTGGCCGCAGGGCCTACGTTTTGCCTTCCCTCCATTTCCCATGATACAACGAATGGTAGCAAAGATCAAGAGGGAGCGAGCGGAAGTGTTCCTGGTGACTCCATACTGGCCACGACGTCCGTGGTTCGCGGACATTTTAGCAATGTCAACGGCACCCCATCTCACATTACCATGCAGAAAAGACATGCTGGTTCAGGGGCCAATAAACCACAAAAATCCCGAATCCCTCTGTCTGACAGCCTGGAGATTAAGAGGAGAGCTCTCACAAAGCTAGGCTACTCACAGCATTTGCTGGAGACTATGTTCCAGTCCAGACGCCCTGCAACCAGGCGAATTTATCAGAGTACTTGGGCAAAGTTTGCAGGGTGGTGTGAGAGAAAGGGAGTGAATCCCATCAAGGCCTCAGTGAGGATAGTCCTAGACTTCCTGCAAGACGGGCTGAATGGCGGCTTAAAGCCAAACACTTTACAGAGGGAAGTAGCAGCTTTGTGTAGCGTCCTTAATACAAGGAAAGGAAGAAGTGTTTCTAGACACCCACACATCCTTAGATTCATCAAGGCGGCCAGAGTAGTATCTCCTCCGGTAGCACACCGTTTCCCTTCTTGGGACCTAAACTTGCTTCTCAGGGCCCTGATGGCTATTCCATTTGAACCCCTTGGGGAGGTGTCCTTTTACTATCTATCCATAAAGGTAGCTTTCTTGATAGGGATCACATCTGCCAGACGAGTCTCGGAATTAAGTGCCCTATCCACAGAACCGAGCTTATGTATATTCAGAGAAGACTCGGTAACCCTGAGACTGGATCCAAGTTTTATCCCTAAAATAAACTCTCCCTTTCATAGCGAACAGGAGATCAATCTACCCTCCTTCTGTCCACACCCATCGCATCCTCAGGAGCGGATGTGGCATACTCTTGACGTTAAAAGAGCCTTAAAGAATTATTTCAAACGCATGGCTCCATTTAGGAAATCCTCGGCTCTCTTCGTGGCATATGGTCCACTAAATAGAGGCTCGAGGGCGTCAAAAGCAATGAGAGCAAAGTGGATTGGCTTGTGTATTAAGGAGGCCTCTAGGGCTCAGGACAGGGTACCTCCAAGCGGGATTTTTGCTCACTCCTTAAGAGGAGCGGCTACATCTCAGGCTTTTAGGAATGCAGCTCCATATGGAGAAATCTGCAGAGCAGCGACTTGGTCCTCGGTCCATTCCTTCATGAGGCATTACAAAATACCTCTACAGGAATCGGCAGAGGCATCCTTCGGAAGAAGGGTATTACAGGGGGTGATAGGGGAGGTTTGACCCCCTAGAAGATCCTCCTGGTTCTGATATGTTGATCACGTCCCACCCATCAGCACTTTTTTCTTGTTAGTGGGGGAACACTGCTTGGGAAGGTCCCTACTGTACTAGCTGGCCGTCCAGGAGGAACCACAGGGAGAAAGGAAAATTGGGCACTTACCTCCTGGATTTTCCTTCTACTGTGGTTCCTCCTGGATGGCCAGACCCATCCGGAGTGATCAAACTCTGGAAAAGGGACGTTAGAGTTAAGGTACTCTTGAGAACTCTCTTCTGAAGATGCAGGTATCTATCGTCTGGACTGGTTCGATAGTAGCCAGAGGTTTAAATCACCTGAATTTAAATTAGTTGGACTTGAGTTAGTTCTTTAAATATACCAAGTTGGTTAAGAGTAACAACAATGTTTTTAATACAAGTTTTTCAGCAGCGAAGAAGGAAAGCTAAAGACACTGGGGATGGAAGGATGATCCCCATAGTAGGAATACAAAAATTGTATGTCTGCCTCCTGCTGGTAGTGACAGGGATCTACCCTACTGTACTAGCTGGCCGTCCAGGAGGAACCACAGTAGAAGGAAAATTCAGGAAGTAAGTGCCCAATTTTCCTTTCTCCCAACAATAAATTATTTGAGACCGATTATAAGTCACAGTAGGCAAGCTAATTACATAATATAACTCACCTGATGTCTCTCACACGTAACACACGTTATTTTTGGCCCATCACGGATTGTGGCCATTCTAACCATGGTTCTTGTCTGGAGGTCCAGAACCATGGTTAATTTGACCCCTGCCAGAGATTCACTGTGGTGAACATCTGGCGGGAGTCAAACAGACATTCACGAGAACGCCACCACCACAGGGAATCCACTGGGGTTCGCTGTGGTGAAAGGCGTTTTCGTAACGTCTGAAATTACCCTACATGAAGATGCGATAACATGTTAGATAACATATGTTAAAACACACCTTTTGACATGTATAAAATACACACCTTCCTCCCTTGCGTAGACAGGCTCCATTTGATCAGGAGGGTTTAGCAAACTCAGCAGAAGCCATATTGGCTTGCTTGCTTAGGAAGAGACTGAAATTTGGATTTAGTTCTAAACTAGCAGAATGGCTCAGAAACCTGCCTTGCTCTAAGCTCCATGGTTCTGTGTGGCAGAACTGTAAGGCTGCTAAGGTTAAGATTTTGACCTTAATTCTAAAGGTTCCCGATCAGTGGTTTGTACCTTGCTTCCTGCTTCTCACAACTACAAGTCTGGCCACCCAGAAATGTGGAGAAATGTGCCAGGTATTTAAAGGAACCACACCTTAAATGCCAGTCATTAGGAAAAGGAAATGCTGGGTATTTTCTTATGCTTGAAATCAAGCATAATTCCTATTGTCACTAGCATTACCTTTCACAACAGATCCAGTAAAATACACGTCTCTACTCAATATGTCTGCAAGATGGAAATAATAGCAGAGGCAACGTTAAGGTTCTTTTTCAAAGTGAACAAGCACAACAGGTTTGAGGGACAAAGGTCTTTTGCAAGGTTGTGCCCCAGCAATCAGTAAAAACTCAGTCAGATCTGCTTCTGCTCCCATTCCCATGGAAACAGGTGCTGGCATTGGTCTCCTAAAAGTGCCTTCAATTAGTGCTCACTTACAAAAACTAAAAGGGAATAGAAGGTATATTAACTAATAATAATAATTAATATACAAATGTGAATACTGTACAGAACCATTTCTGGTAATTCAATAATCTTTACCATGGGACTAGGCCTATCAGCACTTTGTCAAATGCACTGACTAAAAAGAGAGCTGAAGAGGCTCTTTCCCCTGCCACACACAAACACTAAGAGCTGAAACAAGTATCCACAAGAAACGGGTATATCTGTCAAACTTCTGGTTCCTGAATCAAACCGAGTATTTTGGGTACTTTTTGGTACCTGAAACAGTTTTTGATTGGGTACCCAAAATACCAACAACCTTTTACCAAAATACTGACATATCAACAGCTAGTATACTGAGATACTGGAAAAGCCTGAAAAAATGTCCCAGATTTTTCAGGATTTCTGCGATTTTTTTTTTGTTGGTGTGTGTGTGTGTGTGTGTGTGTGTATTTCAGTATATCAGTTGTTGTCAGTATTTCATTTTTTTAAAATACTCAAACAGTATTTGGGTACCCGAATCAGTACCCCAAAATGTGGGTATTTACCCACAGGTACCAGCTCAGGTCCCCGTTTCACCTCTACACTCTGTAATTCTTCTAAAATCTTTAGAAGCAGAGAATCACCTGCTCTAATAATCCAGTGTGACTTTGTTAGAGGTACCCCAGTCTACACCATCTGTGGATCTGACTCTAAGTAGTTGCAGGGAGAGGGAATTAATTATTATTTTTTTAATTGGTGTACTTGTTTAGAAACTTTTAAAATGTCTTTAGCCACACTCCCCCAAACATTAAAGTGTTAGACTAGATGATCCTTAGAATCTGTTCCCATGCTACAGTACTTTGACTGTTCATTCTTGAAAGGTATAACAAAGTTTGTTTGTTTTTAATAGAAGTTACAATTCATTTCAAGAATATGGTTTTGTCAGGAACTAATAAAATTATTACAAAAAACCCCTGCCTCTCTAATTCAGATCCTTCCTTATTCTGGATATGTTTTAGCTGTCCCCTGCCACTCTCAAACTCACTGCATTACTACTACTGTAAAGCCTTCCTTAGCAGGACACCTTTCTAATCCAGACAAAGCACATGTCCTCCTAGATGTGTGGATAAGGGGATTTCTACCGTATTTGCTTTAGATTGTCTGATGGGAAGCATCCTTAGGCATTCCACTTCTCTGGCCCAGGGTCCCTGCAGCCTCTAGAGTCCTTTAAATACCTGTTGAGAGGGGAAGCAAAAACGAATAGGGGTGTGTGGCTCACTAAGTGTCTTCCTCAGCTGGAAGATGTCCCAAAGCTCCTCTTCTCCAGCCCTGATGAATGAAGAATACATTGTTTTCTGAATCCAGAACATTCCAAAGATGCAAATTTTCTATGATGCACGGGTTATGAGTAGTGCGTATGTGAAAGGGAGGGCATGTGGGAAGGGAGTAGTGCATATGTAGTAGTGAGTAGTGTGTATGTCAAAGGGAGAACATGTGGCAAGCTCAAGTGGGGGGACAATGGGGACATAACTCAAGTGGTAAGAGCACGTGCTTTACATGTATAAGGTCCCAAGTTCAATCCTCGGCATCTCCACTTCAGGACCTCTAGTAGCACACCTGGGGGAGGCCTCTGCTGGGGGCTTGGAAGGGTCTCAGGTAGTACGCTGGGATGGCCTCTGCCGGAGACCCTGGAAGAGCTGGATTTGGACCTGAATTTGAAAAACCTGTTGCGTGTTAGGTTGTGACAATACTGGGCTAAGATGGACCATTGGTCTGACTCAGTTAGGCAGTTTAGTTTAGAGTAGGTGGCTTTAACAGAGTCAGGTGGTGCTGTTGTAACGGGTCCCATGAGACTGGAGGACCCAAACTCCCTGGTGCAGCTGCATTCTCTACAGCAGGGAGAGGCGGCTAGGAGCAGGGAGAGGCCCATTCCACCTTCTGCACCAGTGCCCATTCCATCCTAGTTACACTTCTGGTATGTGGTAAGTGCATACACAGTCCAGTGCTTCAGTAGAGGTAATATTTCATTGGCAAGTGCTTAAACCAAAATGTCTGTTAATAAATAGCTGTCCTTTTTCTTTCCTGTTCACAGTACATGAAGATGATGGGAGTCAACTCAAGCAGCCATTTCATTGCCTTGTTCATCGAGTGTGCCGCCTTCCTTCTGATCACTATCCTGTTTCTCATCACTATACTAAAAGCTGGCAGAATTCTTCCCAAAATAAATGTAACAATCCTGTTCCTGTACCTTACTGACTATAGCCTCTCCATCATAGCCATGTGTTACTTCATCAGTGTCTTCTTCAACAACACCAACATTGCCGCCTTGGTTGGCAGTCTCATATACATTCTCACCTTTTTTCCCTTCATCGTGCTGCTTGTGATTGAGAATCATTTGAGCTTTTCATTGAAGAGCCTACTGGTAAGTTTCTCATTGAATGGTGGGAAGAAGTATTTGGGATCAGTCTTTGAAGTTTGGGGGAACCCAAGTTCCAATCTTGCCTTATGAACGCAGGCACCCTGGCTTCATCCTAGATGACATGCCCACAATTGTGTTTAGGGTTCATCCCTGTATACCTGCACTTCTCAACTTTTTGAATGAATCCCTGTCTCTCTATATGTGCCTTCCCTCGGTTTGCTGCCCCTTTCTGTGTCCATTCTAGATTGTAAGTTCCTCAGGGCAAAGACATGTCTCTTATCACAAATGTTCAACATCAGGCACATTGCTTGTTTATATAAATACTACTAATAATATTAATATGTATCTGATTTGGTGCTTGTTGAATTTAGTAGGAAGAAAATTGTACAGATCCAAACATTCTTTCATTATTTTTTGCTTTTCAATTTATTCCACAGATCCTTCTGTCTCCAACAGCATTCAGTTATGCGAGTCAATACATTGCCCGCTATGAAGAACAAGGCATTGGTATGTGGGCTTTAGCTGACTTGATTTTGAGCCTTGGTAGAACTGTTTCTTTGATCTTTCATATGATCTGTTTCATTGGCTAACACAAAAATTGTCTTTGCACATTCTGTAGGCTTGCAATGGGACAACATGTATAAATCACCCATGATTGGAGACAGCACCAATTTTGGTTGGATGTGCTGGCTAATTCTGATAGACTCTCTCATTTACTTCGTTTTGGGCTGGTACATTAGGAATGTTTTTCCAGGTAAGATGGCAAAATGCTAATGACAATTGAAATGCGATCTCTTCTGAAGATAACAGTCACTCTGGTGTTTCACATAGTATAATGGTAGCAGAAGCAGGAGCCAGTGTAGCCTATTGAATAAGGTGTTGGCTTTGGCCCTGGGAAGCCAGGGTTCAAATCTTATCTTAACCATGAACTTACTAGATGGCCTTGAGAAATTCACTATCTCTTAGCCTTGAACTCTCCATCTGTAAAATGGGAATAATAATGGCCTATCTCCCAGTGTTGTCATCACAAGTGTTTTGCAATCCTTATCTTGTTCACCCTCATGATGAGGGTTTTGTGGAAAAGTTGTATGAAATCAAAATGGCTCTTGATGAGGGTGAACAGGATAAGGATTGAAAAGCACTCTGAATGCTAAAAGCACTAAAGAAATGATAAAACAATAGTAAGTGTTAGGGCTAAAACTGAAATTTTGGCCTGATTCCAGTTTTGTCAGAACTGGGCATTCTGACTGGACTGAACAACAACAAAAAGGACCTTTTGTGCATACGTAAAATGGCGGCTGTAATTCTGTGCGTGTGCAGAATGGTGGCAGCCATTTTGCACATGCACAGAACGGCAACCGTCATTTTGCAGATGTGTACAATGGCCCAGTTGGAATTCCAATCAAAAAATTATTTTGATTGGAATCAAGAGCCATTTTGATTTCATACAACTTTTCCACAAAACCGAAATGGCTTTTTTGAACCAGCCCCAGGATTCCTGTGTGCAGAAAGTCATTCAACTCCTAGATCTAAAATGCATGATTTGGCTCTTAAATTTGTCCAAGATTTTGTTCAGGCTCCAATATGGTGGGTATCTAACATCGGTATGTCAGACATTGGAGCTTGTGGGGGTTGGGGGGCGGCAGGTCGGGTCTGGCGGGGGGGACATCGGAATGACATTGGTAACTCCAATATGGTGGGTAATAACATGCATGCTGGGGAGAAAGTAAAATGTTCCATCCAGCCTGATCAATGTCACGCATTAGCTGATAAATATTTTCCACTGTATCAGGTAGTGAAAAATCGAGTATCAAACATAAAGGGATTAACCAAACCAAAAAACTTAACAGTTTTAAAAAAAATTAAATGCACACGTTTTCTTAAAATACAAAAAAAATCACCAAATTCAGTACAATTACAATTCAAAAAACATTCCACTCCATACATTTCTATTCTACAAAACATAAACACCAAAAAACACAGAAATTATTACAGAATTTGAGCAATATTTAATATTTTATCCTCATCAACATACATGTTATATATGTACTTAATTCCTTACCTCTTTTATTGTTGTTATGGCTAACGCTAAACAAATAAACAAATTTGAATTTGAATTCCTTACCATACATACTTTTATTCATTTTTATCAATAATTAAACTTTCACATTTTTCATTATTAAACTTTAATTTATCATCATCATTTGACAATGACATTTTTTTAAGAGTGCATTAAGTCTGTTCTTTACATGTATACAAATTGTATACACTTCATACAATGAACTTAACAATGTGACTGTAGAGAACATAGAATTCATTGTACAGAATGCAGTTATGTAGAAACAGACTTAATGCACTCTTAAAAAATTGGGTTGGGGGTGGCAGGTTGGGTCTGGCAGGGGGGCAGGTTGGAGCTTGCGGGGGTTGGGGTGGGCAGGTTGGAGCTGATGGGGGCAGGTCGGGGCTGGTGGGGGTTGGGGGGTACCGGTAGGGGTGGCTGCACTGCCTCCAGGGGGCCCAGCAGAAGTCAACAGAGCTCGCAGGGAAGGGCCAACGCAGCCCTTCCCTGGCTCTCCGACAGGAGAGAGGAGCTCAAGTGCGCATGCATCAGCCTGCAGAACTGATTTTATATTCAATAATAACTCGGTTTTGGCTGCACCAATAAGTATCATATTTCAGAAGCACTTGTTATTGATCTCATGCTGCAATCCTGTGAAGTTTGGGGGCTCAACTCATCCAGTGGGAGGAGATATTGATGATTCAAAATCATGAGGATACTGTGCATTTTGGCCACAACCAATTAACGTTTAAACAGTCATAACATTTTATTTTCCTAATGGATCTTCTTCAAACTTTGTGCTGGGAGCCACCCATGTGAAGCGCTCCCCACACACTTCACGTGCATGGGTGCCCAGCACCTGCGCAACTCGATAGCACCCCCGCCCACCTTGTTCGTTTAAAAATACCCTGAGACCAGTTTTTGCTCTCCCACTGCATGCAGTGTATACATAGACAGCACACCGACAAACACTTTAATTTCTTTCTTTGTTTCTGTTACAGGGAAGTATGGTATGTCAGCGCCATGGTATTTCCCACTCCTTCCATCCTACTGGGCAGACCGCTATGGTTACACCCCATTGTGGAATGAGAAGAGAAGCAAACTCTTTTTTGCCAACCTCATGCTGAGAAAGGAGCCAGTGTTCCCCGATAAGACTAGTAAGTGCATGGGATTTAAATCAAGCCTGAGTCCAGCTGCACCGGGACTAGCTCAGTCCTGACACAGACAGGCTCTTCTGTAATGGGAGGGGGGCCACTGTGATGTTGCAGTGCTCTCCAGGGGCACATCAGGAAAGGGGTGTGGTTCAGTCACTCCCTCAGCCTTTACCTGATACGTCACTCACCCACACCATGACAGCATCAACAGAAGTGCAGATGGAATTACTCACCCCCATCCCTTCCACCCATAGAGTGATGTCACAGTGCTTCATGGGAGCAGGAGGCATGTCAGGAAAGGGACGGGTTTAAGGCATTCCTTTTTCCTGACATGGCACTACCCTCGCAGAGTGCTGTGATCAAACTGGAGTGCTCCACAGAGGCAGGACCTATTAGCCAGCGGGAGCCCAACCTGGCCTGAGTCCAGAATGCTTTGGCCGGGAGATCTGCTGATCCCTTGGGTCGGATTGGTTTGTTCTGGTATGCAGGGATCTAGTAAATAGTGTAATCCTGGTTAACAGAAAGGCTCAAGGGACACAAGCAAACCCATCAGCTAACCTGGGTTTTGAATGACAAAGAACTGGCTAATTAGGGATGGAAGCTGATGCTAACTGTGGTGAAAGTTGTTGGGGCTAAAGAGTTGTTTATTGGCAATTATAGATTCGAGGAATCTGTGCAGGCAATGGAATTTGGCACAGCTACCACTGTTGATCAGCTAGCAGCTGATCAGCTGTTTAGCACTAAGCAATGCAGTTTATCAGTATTTATCAGATGATCAAATTGACTGGATTTTTAAAATCAATGTATTTGGAAATAGAAAAATCGGGCAAAGGGAGTTATACTGTGCTAGGGCTAATGATGCCAGTCTCAACTGAAAGTACATTATTATTATTTATTATTTATATAGCGCCAGCAGTGCACCTGGCACTGTATATTCAATACTTCTAGACAGGTCCCTACCCCTAGGGGGCTTACA
Source organism: Sphenodon punctatus (assembly GCA_003113815.1). NCBI lineage: Eukaryota > Metazoa > Chordata > Lepidosauria > Sphenodontia > Sphenodontidae > Sphenodon > Sphenodon punctatus. Next base: position 492,634 of record QEPC01004346.1, on the reverse strand, counting down.
ATCTAAGAGACAAGGGAGAGGTGAACAGTGGGAGAGACAAGAGTACATTCCTGAGGTTGAGAAGTTGCAGGTGCACGTGCTTCACTTAGTTACAGGGAAGTAGATTCTGAGTGAGAGGGAAGAGGATGCAATTTCACTCATGACAAGCTAGGGATGGCCTGACAGAAGAGGTACGTTTTCCAGAGGGATCTGAAAGCTGGGAGGGAGGGCGGAGAGCGAACGTATCCAGGGAGGGAATTCCAAGCATGAGGGGCAGCAAAACAGAAGGGGTGAAGACATTCAGAGGAGCAAGGGGGTGGTGGGCAGGCAAGTGTGAGGGCAGAAGAGGAGGAGCAAAGCTCCCAGGCAGGAGTGTGGTGTGATACAAGAGCAGAGAGAGATGGGAGAGCAAGGCCACGAAGAGCCTTGAGGGTGAAGACCAGGAGCTTGTGCTGAATGCATTCCTGTAAATGGAGCCAGTGTGAACTTCACAAAAGGGGCTTCATTTCATGTTCAAGCCACATTTAGATATTGTACACATGACAAACTTAAAAAGTTTATTCAAATTCTGGAGAAGATATCACCAGTCCAGCAGCATCCCCATTTTATGTGTACAGCAGGGGTGGAGAACCTATTCCCTTCCAGGGCCCACTCTGAAAATTAGCGCAAGCTTCAAGGGTCACATAGAAGTTGTGGGTGGAGGTGCTTGAAGAGTGCACTCAGAAAGGGGAGGGTCCAGATCATGGATCTATTCCATGCAATGAATCTGTCCCCTTGTCCTTGTGTGAATGCCCTTATCTCTGCTCCCTTAATGTGAGCTCACTTTTTCAGTGCTTGTGTTAGGTAGGAACTAGATCCAGGGTTGGATCCAGGAACTTGAAAGGGGCCAAATAAAAACTAAATGAGGATGGCATTTGGTCCCTGGGTCAGAGGCTCCCCACCCCTGGTGTACAGATGCTTTTCTAGAGCCAGAAATTAACACTTGAAATGTATTAATGGCATCCTTCCCATTCACAAGCATGATGCCTGCATTTGTCTATAGTTGCCTATTATTCTAAATATTGGTCTTCTATAATGGGGTATAGGTAGATCTATATAGGTAGCAAAAGAAAGTCCCTGTTTTGAACAAGTTTACAATCTTAAATAGACAGAACACACATATTGGTTGGTTGAAGGGAAACAGGGATTATGGGTGTTAACAAACTTGATAGTGGCCCGCTTTGGCCCATGAGCCACCAACACATTTGTTGGTGCCCCACCAGATGCTTGCCCAGGATTGCTCCCGGGCATGCTTTTGGTGAGCCCAGGCTGAGATCCCAGAGACCTCCAGGGTCACAGTCCAGGCTACCATCCGCCTGATTGGGCCAAAGTAGGCCACGGTGTGCCGTAACGTTTATGGCCTGCTGTGACCCGCCCTGGCCTGGGCCGGGTCCATCATGGCCAGCCATGGCTGCAGTGTGGGGGTGGGGCTGGCTCCCCAGCCCGGCTGCCAACATGTTTGTTGTTTGTGTTGCTGGGGGATCCTGACCCAGGTTGGGTTATGTAACACTAAACTATTTTTAAAAAATTATTCTGTTTAGCTGCTTATTGTGATTAGGCAAGAGGTCAATAATTAATGGATTGCTATTGTTTTGGATTTTTCTTTTTGTTGTTGTTTTTAAATATCCTCAGGCAGACACCTCAGGACACAGGCTTTTTTTTTTTACTGGAGAGGTTTCTGGGTAAGACTGTGTAGTGTATTGTCTGAGGGATCCAGTCCATAATCCTAGCCAGTATGTGAGAGAGCCTTTTGTTAGTGGCAGATCTACATTAGTCTGTCTCAGGTTTTGGACAGGACGGGAGATATAGGGAGCTATCAGAAGCACATTCGTGTGATCTCCACTGGCTGTTGTAAACTTGCTTCATGCTGCAATGCGCTGGTGGAACTGCCAACTTTTGCATAGTAGTTTCTTCTTCCAAAAATTACCTAACAGGGCAATCACCTTTATTTGGATATGAGTCCCCACAACTGTAGCACTATCTCCAGGTTACTCCCTACCGCTCAGTACTGTACAAAACCTGGGATTTGACTAGTCTGGATGTGCCACTAACCAGGGCATTCCCACATACTTTAGGGGATGGTTATGGTATAAAATTAATTAAATAAATACAATACAATACTGGCTAGGATCATAAAATGGATGCCTCCGACACTACAGGGGTTTCTATTGTAACAGTAAAACAGCATATTTAAAGAGTTGTTGTGGACATATGACATGTCTGGAATAAGGAAGGAAGGCTCTAGACTAGAGAGATCTGGATGAGGGATTTTCCACTGTAATACAGAGAGAAGTTAGCAAAGTTCTAAAGTTACTTGGATACCAGGAAATATTGCTACATTTTGAGCTAGAAATCTTCTTTTCCTGTGTCTTCGTTTAAAAAAAAATGCCTACACAGTTTCTAGATGAACAAGTTCCATAACCACACGTACAAAGTAATACACCATCTCTTCTGGTTCTTTTATAGATGTTAGAAGTGCCCTTCCTCGTAACCTTGAGCCTGAACCTACCGACCTCGCAGTTGGAGTCTCTCTTCATGGAATAACAAAGAGCTATGGATCCAAAGCTGCTATTCAGAACCTCAACCTGAACTTTTACGAAGGAAACATCACTTCATTGCTTGGCCACAATGGAGCTGGGAAAACTACAACAATGTATGATCATTTGGAAGTGAGGCTATTTGATGCTGCAAGAAATGGGGCATTGTATCTAGTGTATCTAGTGAGAGACGAAGTGGGAGTTCTCAGTTTTAACACTGAATAAGATGTCATCTTTGAGATGTTCTTTTTGGTAGCTCTCTTTCCCATATGCCTTCTTTCCTTTTGTCCAAAGCAGTAATTATTCCCACCCTTACAAATGAGGGCACCTTTCTGCTTTGGAGTTTGTCAGTAATGGTGAGAACATAAATAAGGAAAGAGAGGTTCCTTATAATTTTGTTTTCTCAGTAGCAGGGGACTATATTGAATGGGTACTAAAGGTTTCTATCCCAATGGAATTCCTCCAGTACTGTACATTGCAGCAGCCAATGATGCTTTGTATTCCATTGCTACAAGCAACGAGGGGGTGAATGATCCACAACACAGCGTTTGTAGTATAACTATGAGTCAGTTCAATGCCTGGCAGTGCTTATTTCAGTTGGAACAAAATGGGTTTTGCAGGGACAGGAAAATCAATGAGTTACTCAATTGGCCTTGCAGTTCTGCAGGTTCATATCCAAGCTGTGCTCAGCACAGAATGGGTGATGTGCCATTGGAGTTCCAATTCTTCAGGTAGATCTATGCCTGCCCATACAACTTGGGTATATTTCAGAACCTGGCTGGTAGCATACAGGGGTTCTGCAATGTGTCATGATTCCAGGTGCAGTGGCCGGCCCATTTGTGGCCCTGCCTCAGCCTGCTGCAGCCCCAGCCATGCCCCTAAAGAGGCCTCCCTTTTCTGCTCTAGCCACACCACACACCTCCTGTCTGCCCCATCCCTTGCCACACCTCCCATCTTCCTGGTTGGCTGCCAGCTAGCATATAAGACTTGCTGGTAGGACTGGGAAGCTGGATGGAATAATAAATTTCCACTCCTTGTTCCTAACCTCTGTGTACTTGTGTGCCCCTTCCTGCATTGTTTTCTGTGTGCTCACCAGCTCCCCTTCCTGTCCCCCTGCTCTTGGTCTTGTCTTGCTCAGGTGGCTGCTTGTCTCCCCTATCTTTGCTTGTCTCTGCTTCCTTGTTTCACCCCCCACCAGTCTTGCTTCCTTGTTCCTTGCTTTCCTTGCTTTCCTTTGCCCCTACCCCCTTCAGTCTTGCTCCCTTTCCTACTCCTGTGTTCCCCTCTGACCTTGCTTCCTGCTCCCCAGGCCTGGCCCTGATCTCTAGCTCCTGGTCCTGATCCTACCCCAAGCTCCTATCCCCACGTCCGTACATGCCCCAGACGCCCCTCCTCACCCTCCCACAATGGAACCGTATGGTGGTTTGAACAGAGTGATTTATTACAGGATGCTAAAGATGCACTGACAGAGACCCAGTAATATATTAGAGAGATGGCAAGAAAGCACCCTCTAATGAACAACCAAAGAGGTGCAGGAATGACAAACATGTTCATGTTAGCAAGATAATATATTACATACCAAGTACTCGGAAATCATGGTTCAGTGACCACATTCTAAAAATCAAGAGATTGGTTCCAACTGACCTCTAGCTTTTGAGCATTAGCATACCAGGGCTTGGGAGGTGCATGTGGCTCTTGGGCAGTACAAGTGCAGCTCCCAGCCAGGACTGGTCCTCCTGGTCCCCTCACTTCCTTAATGATCCTGTGTCTTAGGCCACTTTTACACATGAGAAAATGGGTTCTTATAAGTGCTTGAGATAATACCAGGTGTTATAAATGCCAGAGTTTTGTAATGTCCCCTTTTTTGCAATGAGATCTCACAGCCGTGTAAGAGTGGGTCTTACAAGGCTGCACGATCTCGCTGCATAAAAAGGGAATAGTGCATGCACACATTACAAAACTCCCGCATTTATAACACCTGGAATTATCTCGAGCACTTACAAGAACCTATTTTTCTCATGTGTAAAAGCAGCCCCGCTTCTTGCACCCGCATCTCCTCAGAATCTCAGCAGCCAGAACCTTAGAACACTGGTTCTACCAGACAATCATGAAGCAGGAGAAGCTTGTGTGTACACATGTGTAGACGTCTGCGTGTATGTGTGTCTTGTGGCTCTTGGCCACATGAATATTTTGATACAAGGTTCTTGGAATTGGGAACTTTGCCCCCTCCCCAATCTAAAATGTTACACTTGGATCGTGCTTCCACAGTTTTCTCCGCAATGATGAGAACTGGAATCTTCCTTTTTACAAAAAGAAAGTTGAGTTTCTCTCCTGGGTACATGACATTTAGGCTTTGGAACTTTAAGGAAAGCATCAAATGTCACAAGAAGTATGATAAAATAGCAAGAGTTGGCAACACTGTAATATAAATCACAGCAGGAGAAAACTCACAAAAGCAGATACTCACTATGTCTCAGCAGATTACACATTCATTTTATATTTTCTGAGGAGAGAACAGACCAAAGTGGTGTCCCTTTACCTAACTTGTTACTGAGTTACTTTCTTGAAAAGTAGAATCTGGGTTTAATTCTGCCTGAGGTCACAAGTGAAAATGGTTCCTTTCTGTTCCTTTGTATTTATTTTTGGCAGGCTAAGAGTTTCAGAGGAGGGAAGAGTCCTTGGCCAGACTCTAATGGCAAGTGCAACTGAGAAGGCTAAAGGATCAGCTAAAGAAATATCTTCTGCCTTTGAACCCTGCAGGAAAAAAGTCTGAAAATGACCTGTATTGTAACTGCAGACATTCTGGGTAGAAAATGTGTGACCCAATTCCATTGGGTATTGCTGGGGGGTAATTACTTCTTGAACTAACCTACTAGAAGAAAACTTTGCACCACATGCAAAGTTCAGTGTAGGTGTCTTGTTTGGAAGTCTCTCATACTCTCTCCATTTTGCTAAGAATGGAAGTGAACTTTCAAAGCTGACATGGTTACTGGGCATTTTGGGGTCAGTTAAAGCTGTAAAGCAGATGGTAGTCTTTACAATGTGATTTCTGACCAGCAAAATGCTAACTGATGGTCAAACGGATTTATGCTAGATAAAAGATAGGTGGGCTGATGGCAAAGCAGCATGCTGTCCCACATACAGATCTTGGTTTGATTTCTCATCTCTGGGCCAGCAGAAAACTGAGACTGTTACAGGGATAGAACATCCCTGCGACAAAAGTTGAGACACATTGCAAGAAGCAGTATCCTGCCCTCATTGCCTGGCAAGTGGATCTCAATGGCAAGGGAGTCTTTGTGAACGATGAAAGGGTGAAAAGAACAAAGAGCAGGAATTGGAGACTGTCTTGTTTAAATTGTTTCCTTTTCCTCCCCCTCCAAGATCTATTCTGACAGGGTTGTTCCCTGCCTCATCAGGCACCATATTTGTTTATGGTAAAGATATCAATACTGACCAGGACATCATCAGGAAGAACATGGGTATCTGTATGCAGCACAATGTGTTGTTTAGTTACCTCTCCACAAAGGAACATCTGCTCCTATATGGATACATTAAAGTGCCGCATTGGAGCAAATCGGAGCTTCATGAAGAAGTGAAAAGGTATGCTGAATTGAACAGTCAGTATGAATAATGAATTCAATTAACAATGAGCACCAGTATAACCTGTTGGAAAAGGTGTTGGACCTGGACCTGGGAGATCAGGGTTCTAATCCTTAGGGCGCTTTTAAACGATACAAAAAAGGCAGCTGATCCTTTAATCAGCCACCTTTCTTTGTGATCGTTTAAATGTTTGGCTCGGTTTGATGCCGGATCTTTCCCGCATCAAACTGGCCGAGGATTCCTGCCCCCTCACTTGCATCCCTGGGAACCGCTGCATTCCCTGGTTTGCAAGCAGGGGGAGGCGGGGGAAAGCCGGCAAAAACTGCCTCCTCCAGGCAGCGCTGACAAACCCCCTCCCCGCTTCCCCCTCTAAAGCCCCCAGCCAGTGATTAAANCGGGGGAAAGCCGGCAAAAACTGCCTCCTCCAGGCAGCGCTGACAAACCCCCTCCCCGCTTCCCCCTCTAAAGCCCCCAGCCAGTGATTAAATTTAATCACTGGCTGGCGCAGAGAAGATGGCTTCTCCCAAACCCGGTTTTCTCCCAAACCCGCTTTAGAGCCGTCTTCTCCAAAACGCGCTTGGGAGAGCGCACATTTAAAAACGCCCTTAGTCATAAATCCACTCAGTGGCTTTGGGCAATTCAGTATTTCTTAGCCACAGTTCCCCATCTGTAAAATGAGAATAATAGTGACCTACCTCACACGGTTGTTGTGGGGATGAATTAGGCAAGGATTGTAAAGTACTGAAAGCACTCTATAAATGCTTGATCTTTTGACAAAATCAAATCAGTATAGTTGTACCTGTTTTAACCAAGTGGGCATGAAGCACTGTTTCCTTCCTGCTTTATTTTCAGTTCCAAATATTCATTTTATTTTGTCTTTGGTATTTCAGTAACTTTGTATATTTGGTATTTGGTACTTTGTTCACTTCAGTGTTATATTTTAGCACTATTGCACACTATACTGTTACACAACTGTACTACTGAGCTAGCAACAGCACTAGCATTACTGAAGGCACGTTCAGATGAACAGTTAAACTTAACTCAGTTTAACTCCTCTACTGTTCACAATAACAGTTTAATTAAACTGTTGAATTAATTAAACTGTTAATTAACACAAACCGTTTAAGTAAACTGATTTAGTTACTTCATTTTAGCTGTTCATCTGAACACTTCAGAAGGAGAGTAGTTACTTAAATTTAATAAAACCAATTTAATAACTTCCGTTTAACCCTGTTCGTCTGAAGCTGCCCTGTAACATGGAAGCCATGTTCCCATATCTGTGAGCTAAAAGGCATGGAAGTGGTCAGAAAATGAACTTTTGATGTGGAAGGAGGGACTCTCTCTCCATAACAGCCTGTAAAAGAGGGTAGGAGAGGTAAAGAAAAGATATGGCTCTGAGTGAGACAAGGTGGATCCTGGTTGGTTTGAAGCTGGCTTGGTTGAGAGAGATTGCTGTGCTAAGTAGAGTTGAGGAGTTTATCATAGCGTGAAAACAAATGACACGATAACCAAGGATATGTGTTGTGAGTGTGCGTGTTACACTCACCCTCATCCCGTGAGTGCTAAAAACGAACAAATGGGATATGGGTGAGTGTACACGCACACTCACATCTCCATGCCAGGCTTCCCCACAGTTCCATGTTGCCCCTGTTGGGCTCAGAATTGCCACCGCCTCATTCCCTGCTTTTCAGTATCCGCAACCACCCATCTTGGGATGCAGAGGGAGTTGGGGAAAGGTAGGGATAACACTATCTTCCCTCACCCCTTTGGCTGCCACTTCATGCACCACCACCTGTTTCACTTCCCCCCTGCCCCCACCCTTAGCACCTGCTCCATGTTCCGCCACTTCTGTCAGCCACTCCACCTCCCCCCACATCAGATAGCATGCCAATATGTGTAAGGGTATCTGGGAAAGAGGAAGGGAAAACCCACAGACCTAGCATCTAATCTTAACCCCTCAGTTAGCGGGACTCCTGTGGCGTGTGGGGAACTCACACTTCTGTTGTGAAAAGGTCCCCTCAGGATAAAGGTTGGCCCAAGTAATTCCCTAGGGAAAGAGGCCGTATCATCATTGGGGAGGAGATCAACAGAAAGTGGGAGCGAGCCCCTCACGTGCCCCGCAGGGGGACCAAGTCCCTGCCCGGCAACATGTACCCTCACTCGCACTGTGCACGGGGGGAAGAACTTATGTGGAAACAAAGTGAAGGGAAAGGGAGAGCACCACGGGGAGCGGGAACAGAAATAGCCTACACCACACGAGGGAGGGAAGGACAAGGAAGGGACCCTGGCAGTTATGGGGGACAGTGCAACACCCACAACAATACCCACGCCCTTATTCACACTGACTCACCTTTCACTCTCCTTGCACCCAGCCTTTCGCTCCTCAACACGCACACAAAACTATGGAAGAGATTCAACACCAGATCCACGCAGAGCACCAGGGGCCAGCCTCACAGCTAAGCTGATCGCCGGCATTGAGGCATTGGTTGCTTCCGTGTAAATAGCCCTAGCTCCTCCCTCGTTGCGTCTGCAGATGCACAGAGCGACGCAGCGTCTGTTCGAACCCCGACCCCTTGTTCCCTGACAGCGCGGCGTCTTTTCCTGCATGGTCTGAGGGCCCCGCCCCTTCTTCCTGTGTGGCTGCCGGCTCTGGGAAGCGATCCACCCTGCTGTCCCAGGGTCGCGCTGCAGCAGCCTCTCCTTCCCCGTCTATGGAATCTAAAGTATGCGGGAGGGTCTGTGCTTGTGTGGGTTTGTCTTGTACAGGGGTGCCCCGCTTCCCCTGATTTGGCCCCTTACTGGGTCTTTGTAGCCTCCATTGGTGAGCCCTGACAGCACCCCCCCAAGCCCTCCTGTGCCGGTAACCCGTCAGCGAGGGCCCTGGTTTGTGGGGGTGTCGAAAATGAAACATACGAACGAGCCACGGAGCATGAATGGCAGACACGGGTTCCCAGGAACAATCCGCAACGCCGTATCCTTTCCAATCTATTAAATACTACAACGTGCCCCTCTTAATTCTGGAATCCAGAAGGGTTCGCACTTCATATTCAGGTTCTCCTTGAACATCACATGCGGGTCCTGGAGTTGTGGAAGGAGGGAAGAGAAGAAGGTGATGAGGCTTAAGCAGGGATACATGGAATACGGGGGGTGGATGCGAAGAGGAGGAGGAAGTGTGAGGCGATACACAACAGGATTAATTTGACGTTCGACAAGGAAGGGGCCCATATACTGGTTATCCAGTTTGGAGGAAGGGCGGAGGGAGGGGTAGTGGCAACGGTCCACCCACACCCTATCCCCTACCTGGTATTGCGGTGCTACATGTCGATGATGATCGGCGGTTCTTTTGTATTGTTGTCATGCCTTGTGCAGCATGAATCGGACATGGGCGTGGCAATGATGCAATGTTCGTATCATTGCACCGGCTGCGGGTACATCTACAGCAGGTTCGTCCGTGAGTACAAGCCTGGGATGAAACCCATAGGACACGTAGAACGGGGAGGTGTCGAGGGTTGCATGAGGGGCATTATTAAAGGCAAATTTGGCAAGGGGGAGATACGTTACCCAATCGTCTTGCAGATAGTCGACGTAACAACGGAGGTATTGTTCAAGCGTCTGGTTTGCTCGCTCCACTTGTCCATTGGCTTGTGGTCTATAAGCAGTGGTGGGGGTAAGTTGTGTTCCGACGGCCGAAAATAAGCCGCACCAAAATCGGGCTATGAACTGGGGTCCTCGGTCGGAGATGATGACGCATGGAAGACCATGGTGCTTGACAATGTTTTGTAGGAAGAGTTGTGCTGTTTGGCGTGCTGTGGCTCCTGTGGCATGGGGGACAGCTGTAGTAGCCCGATAGGTTTACTTCGTGGTACCTTTGTACGGCAGCAGGTAGGGCGTCCTTGCACATATTGTTTTACATCTTGTCTCATGGTAGGCTACCAGAAGTGTCGGTGCAATAACTGGAAGGTACGTTTCTGTCTGGGGTGCCCTGCTAGTGGGGCATAATGGTGGGCCCATAAGATCTTTTGACGCGCAGGGTTGGGGACTACAAGGGCCCCATTCCGCATAGGGAGCCCCCTCGGGCATCTCTTGGCGAAGGCTCGGGTCTCGGGGTTGTCGTCAGCCCAGGTCTTTAATTGTTGCACGGTAAGTCCTCCTGCTAGGAAGGCCCGGCGATTGATAATTGCTTCTCCTTGTGAGGTTACTTCGCTGGGAATCTCATAGCAACAAGAAAGAGCATCTGCTATAGTGTTCAACTTGCCAGGACGGTAAACAATGTGGAAGTCGAAGTGTACAAAGTAAAGTGCCCACCTGGCATGGCATGCATTCTGAATTCTAACAGTCTGGAGGAACATCAAATTTTTGTGGTCTGTGATCACTTGGACTGGGTGCCGGGCCCCTTCAAGAAAGTATCACCATACTTCAAAGGCTGCGCATATAGCCAATAACTCTCGGTCTAGTATGGAGTAGTTTTGCTCCGCCGCCGTCAGTTGTCGAGAATAGAATGTTGAGGGCCGAGCGGGTTGTTCAGTCTCGTTAGGTTGAGAGAGTACTGCCCCAAGGGCCACACTGGAGGCATCTGTCTTGACAAGAAAAGGCAATGAAAAGTCAGGATATTGCAAAATAGGTGCGGTTGTAAATGCTATTTTCAAGCGTTCAAAGGCAGTTTGCTGGGGCTGCCCCCACCTGTAGGGTTGTCCTTTTTTAAGAAGAGTCGTTAAGGGAGCATTTAAATCCGCATACCAGGGAATGTACTGTCTGTAATAATTTGTGCTTCCTAAAAAGCGTTGTAGGGGTTTAACTGCTTGTGGATCTGGCCAGTCTTTAATTGCCTTTACCTTGGATGGGTCCATATTGATGCCATGGCTTGATATCACGAAACCAAGGAAGGAGATTGTCGTCTGGTGAAAGGCACATTTTTCTATTTTACAATACAGCCGGTGTTGTCGAAGACGCTGGAGCACTACCCTGACATGCTGTACATGTTGATGAGGATCCTGGGTAAAAATGAGAATATCGTCAAGATAAGCGACAATGAACTGATCTAAGATGTCCCAAAATATATAGTTAATTAGATGTTGGAATGCGGCAGGTGCATTTGCTAAACCATAGGGCATAACAAGATATTCAAAGTGCCCATACCTTGTGCGAAAGACGGTTTTCCATTTGTCGCCGTCTTTGATACGGAGAAGGTTGTATGCCCCACGCAGATCCAATTTGGTGAATATCGTTGCTCCTTGAAGCCTGTTCAATAGCTCAGGAATGAGTGGTAACGGATACCGATTTTTTTATAGTGATTGCATTGAGGCCTCTATAGTCAATGCAGGGCCTTAACCCCCCATCCTTCTTTGGGACAAAAAAGAGGGGTGCTCCCCCTGGAGACATAGATGGGTGAATAAAGCCTTTCTCAAGGTTCTCATCGATATAATCCTTCAAAGTTCTTAGTTCCGGCTCCGATAGGGCATATATCCGACCATACGGAGGGCTAGTGTTGGGCAACAAGGCAATAGTACAATCGTACGGGCGGTGAGAGGGGAGTTCCAGGGCTTGTTGCTTACGGAAGACATCTTCAAAGTCCTGGTAGACCGGGGGGAGCTCAGTGGCCTCGGTTGTGGCGATCACCTGGTTTCCCTGGGTCCCATTTACTGTTGACCTTTTTTGCAGGCAATGGGTACTGCAAAAGGAGGATGAAAAGGAAACACGCTTCTGTTCCCAATTAATGGAGGGGTTATGTCTCTTGAGCCAAGGCATACCTAACACTACTGGAAATGCGGGGGTGCTGACAACATCCAAGGTCAGTCTGTCTTGGTGACATCTGATCCAACTGTCAAGGGCGGAAGTGCAACAAGTAATAGGACCGGAGACTAACGGGGATCCATCGATTGCAAACACAGCCTCGGGACATGGTTTTGGTACGAGGGGAAACCCATACTTTCGTGCAACCCGCTCGTCAAGAAAATTGCCCAACGCCCCGGAGTCAATGAGTGCCCAAAGGGTCACTGATCTGGCGGTATGAAGTTTGAGGGTTAGGGGTACTTGTAATTGTTCGCCTTGTAAGCGGGTGGTGGTGGACGAGGGGATTTCTACACATGTTACCGTGGCGTCCCCTGTCCACCCCAGCTCCGATCGTTTCCCAGCCCCCTACGACTGAGGGGTAGTTGGGGGCAGGCGTTGGTGAAATGACCGGCAAGCCCACAATAATAACACAGCTTACCCACTCGACGGCATTTTTTCTCTTGCGGGTCTAGCGGTCCCCTGGAAGCCCCCATTTGCATCAGCTTGGGTTCCTCTGCCTTCGCCCCTCCGGTTCTTATAGGTAACGGTTTTACCATCCAAGGCCTACTCGTCTCTTGCCTCCGCTCCCGCCAACACTCAATAAGCCGTTCATCAATTTGGCATGTCAAATTGACAAGTTCTCCCCATTTTGCCGGGCAGTGGTGAGGGCTAGCTGGTCTTTAATGTCATCGTGGAGGCCCTTTCGGAACAAAACCTTTAACACATCGTCCGCCCACCCCAGCTCTACCGCCAACTGTTGGAACCAGGTGACATATTCCAAAAGTGGACCCTTGCCTTGCCTTAATGTCATGATGGTGGTCTCTGCATCCCTTTTATGATGCGGGTAGTCAAAGAGGAATTGGAACTCTTGAAGGAACCCTTGCAGGTCCCTTAGTAGGGGACTGTCTTTTAGGAGTAAGGGCGTAGCCCACTCCAGGGCCAGACCCTCCAAATGCCCTATAATAAATGCCACCTTGGCCGTATCTGATGCATAAGTACGGGGCTGCACCTGGAAGGCCAATTTACAGAATGCCAAGAACCCTTGGAACTGCCTTCGATCTCCCCCAAATTTCTGGATGGGCGGATGTTGGGGTTCCCACACCTGTTGTTCAGCTGCCCCGTCACCTGCTGCCCCTGCTGCTGGGGGTGGGGGTGCCGCGCCCCCTTCTGGGGCCCCTACCCCTCCTACTGCTCCCTGCTCTTTCAGATTCTTGAGGTCCATAGCCAGGGCCTGAATGGCCCGGCCCATCTCGGCTACTTGCTGTGCCAGGTCCATGGTAAGGCCGGCGATACTGTGAGGGTATCTGGGAAAGGGGAAGGGAAAACCCACAGACCTAGCACCTAATCTTAACCCCTCAGCTAGCGGGACTCCTGTGGCATGCGGGGAACTCACACTTCTGTTGTGAAAAGGTCCCCTCAGGATAAAGGTTGGCCCAAGTAATTCCCTAGGGAAAGAGGCTGTATCATCATTGGGGAGGAGATCAACCGAGAGTGGNAATTCAATTAACAATGAGCACCAGTATAACCTGTTGGAAAAGGTGTTGGACCTGGACCTGGGAGATCAGGGTTCTAATCCTTAGGGCGCTTTTAAACGATACAAAAAAGGCAGCTGATCCTTTAATCAGCCACCTTTCTTTGTGATCGTTTAAATGTTTGGCTCGGTTTGATGCCGGATCTTTCCCGCATCAAACTGGCCGAGGATTCCTGCCCCCTCACTTGCATCCCTGGGAACCGCTGCATTCCCTGGTTTGCAAGCAGGGGGAGGCGGGGGAAAGCCGGCAAAAACTGCCTCCTCCAGGCAGCGCTGACAAACCCCCTCCCCGCTTCCCCCTCTAAAGCCCCCAGCCAGTGATTAAATTTAATCACTGGCTGGCGCAGAGAAGATGGCTTCTCCCAAACCCGGTTTTCTCCCAAACCCGCTTTAGAGCCGTCTTCTCCAAAACGCGCTTGGGAGAGCGCACATTTAAAAACGCCCTTAGTCATAAATCCACTCAGTGGCTTTGGGCAATTCAGTATTTCTTAGCCACAGTTCCCCATCTGTAAAATGAGAATAATAGTGACCTACCTCACACGGTTGTTGTGGGGATGAATTAGGCAAGGATTGTAAAGTACTGAAAGCACTCTATAAATGCTTGATCTTTTGACAAAATCAAATCAGTATAGTTGTACCTGTTTTAACCAAGTGGGCATGAAGCACTGTTTCCTTCCTGCTTTATTTTCAGTTCCAAATATTCATTTTATTTTGTCTTTGGTATTTCAGTAACTTTGTATATTTGGTATTTGGTACTTTGTTCACTTCAGTGTTATATTTTAGCACTATTGCACACTATACTGTTACACAACTGTACTACTGAGCTAGCAACAGCACTAGCATTACTGAAGGCACGTTCAGATGAACAGTTAAACTTAACTCAGTTTAACTCCTCTACTGTTCACAATAACAGTTTAATTAAACTGTTGAATTAATTAAACTGTTAATTAACACAAACCGTTTAAGTAAACTGATTTAGTTACTTCATTTTAGCTGTTCATCTGAACACTTCAGAAGGAGAGTAGTTACTTAAATTTAATAAAACCAATTTAATAACTTCCGTTTAACCCTGTTCGTCTGAAGCTGCCCTGTAACATGGAAGCCATGTTCCCATATCTGTGAGCTAAAAGGCATGGAAGTGGTCAGAAAATGAACTTTTGATGTGGAAGGAGGGACTCTCTCTCCATAACAGCCTGTAAAAGAGGGTAGGAGAGGTAAAGAAAAGATATGGCTCTGAGTGAGACAAGGTGGATCCTGGTTGGTTTGAAGCTGGCTTGGTTGAGAGAGATTGCTGTGCTAAGTAGAGTTGAGGAGTTTATCATAGCGTGAAAACAAATGACACGATAACCAAGGATATGTGTTGTGAGTGTGCGTGTTACACTCACCCTCATCCCGTGAGTGCTAAAAACGAACAAATGGGATATGGGTGAGTGTACACGCACACTCACATCTCCATGCCAGGCTTCCCCACAGTTCCATGTTGCCCCTGTTGGGCTCAGAATTGCCACCGCCTCATTCCCTGCTTTTCAGTATCCGCAACCACCCATCTTGGGATGCAGAGGGAGTTGGGGAAAGGTAGGGATAACACTATCTTCCCTCACCCCTTTGGCTGCCACTTCATGCACCACCACCTGTTTCACTTCCCCCCTGCCCCCACCCTTAGCACCTGCTCCATGTTCCGCCACTTCTGTCAGCCACTCCACCTCCCCCCACATCAGATAGCATGCCAATATGTGTAAGGGTATCTGGGAAAGAGGAAGGGAAAACCCACAGACCTAGCATCTAATCTTAACCCCTCAGTTAGCGGGACTCCTGTGGCGTGTGGGGAACTCACACTTCTGTTGTGAAAAGGTCCCCTCAGGATAAAGGTTGGCCCAAGTAATTCCCTAGGGAAAGAGGCCGTATCATCATTGGGGAGGAGATCAACAGAAAGTGGGAGCGAGCCCCTCACGTGCCCCGCAGGGGGACCAAGTCCCTGCCCGGCAACATGTACCCTCACTCGCACTGTGCACGGGGGGAAGAACTTATGTGGAAACAAAGTGAAGGGAAAGGGAGAGCACCACGGGGAGCGGGAACAGAAATAGCCTACACCACACGAGGGAGGGAAGGACAAGGAAGGGACCCTGGCAGTTATGGGGGACAGTGCAACACCCACAACAATACCCACGCCCTTATTCACACTGACTCACCTTTCACTCTCCTTGCACCCAGCCTTTCGCTCCTCAACACGCACACAAAACTATGGAAGAGATTCAACACCAGATCCACGCAGAGCACCAGGGGCCAGCCTCACAGCTAAGCTGATCGCCGGCATTGAGGCATTGGTTGCTTCCGTGTAAATAGCCCTAGCTCCTCCCTCGTTGCGTCTGCAGATGCACAGAGCGACGCAGCGTCTGTTCGAACCCCGACCCCTTGTTCCCTGACAGCGCGGCGTCTTTTCCTGCATGGTCTGAGGGCCCCGCCCCTTCTTCCTGTGTGGCTGCCGGCTCTGGGAAGCGATCCACCCTGCTGTCCCAGGGTCGCGCTGCAGCAGCCTCTCCTTCCCCGTCTATGGAATCTAAGGTATGCAGGAGGGTCTGTGCTTGCGCGGGCTTGTCTTGTACAGGGGTGCCCCTCTTCCCCTGATTTGGCCCCTTACTGGGTCTTTGTAGCCTCCGTTGGCGAGCCCTGACCCTGACAATATGTTGTCATGCATTAGCCAGGATTGGCCTGCATGAAGTTCCCTGCATTCCCTGGTGGGATTCCATTCGTAGGCAAGCAATGGGGAACAATTGTTCATTTAAGATGTCCACCTAACAAACGACCAGGCAAACACGCACTTGTGGTGGTGACTATCATGCCATTTGTATTCACCCATAGACAGCTTCTGCATGTGTGTAAAACTGAGTGGAGCCAGGCATTGAGGGAGCCTGTGGGAATTAATTTCGTTCATGTCCAGGACTAAGACAGTTGTGCAGGTTTTGCAAAATTGAGGTTTTGCAACAGCAGCAGCAAACCACATGGGCTGGCATTAAAGTTCAGGGTGAAATCCTGTGAGTTTTTTCACTGATTTCTGTAGAGTCAGGAATTTACCACGTTAATCCAAGGAAATTGGATCCCTATTTGAAATGTAATGAATATTGTAGTTCTTCATCTGAAAATTTGTAAAGACTTTGAGCCAAATTCACAAGTGTGTCCTGTAAAATAGGTTTATAATTACTTTGGGTCTGTAGAGGAGCACAAAGCAGTCCAAACATAGTGGTGAATCTGACCCTGTGTATCCCCAAGCTGCACTACAAATCCCTAAGACTTGATACATTGGTTGGAAAGTTTGAAAGATCCTAAAACATAAGATGAGAGTGAGCTCCATTCTGTGTCATGACAATTTAGATTAGCACTCTACATCTAGCAGTTTTCATTTGCATTAATGTTACTTGGCAATTTCAGTTTCCTGTCTTTTCAGGACTGCAATCTTTCTGTTGCTTTGTTTTGAAGGACTCTGAAGAATACTGGATTGTACAACCATCGCCACAAGCTAGCTGCCTCATTATCAGGAGGGATGAAAAGAAAGTTGTCTATATCTATAGCTCTCCTCGGGGGATCAAGGGTCGTGATCTTAGATGAACCAACCACTGGGGTGGATCCATGTTCTCGGAGAAGTATTTGGGAGATTATATCGAAAAATAAAAGAGGTAACAGGAACAGATAAAACTCTTAAAAGTGGAAAATCTAGCAGCAAAAACAATTTTAGAAAGACGACACAGGCAATAAAGTTGATTTCAACACTCCAGGATGTGTATTGGGGCAGGGTTGGTGTTGGGGAAACCAGTAGGGAGGAAATTGTTCCTCTCTGTCAGTTCCCACAAAATATTTCACCAAGCAAAACCACCCATTTAACCCTACCTAAACCTTTCTTTTCTAGAAGTCTTAATTTATCATCTTAATGAAAGTTTGAGATAGCTTCAAAGCTGCCGCCTGGATGCCATGGTAGCCATAGGGATAAAGTAAGATCCTTGATGGACCTAATACCTTTGGATCTGTGGCTGTTTGGTCTGTGTAAATCCTCCAGAGCCATTGATTCCACCTCTTTCCTGCCCCAAAGGTCCGCTGCATTCCATGGGGCATGCAGCCCCAACATGCTGAGCTGAGAAGAGTACAAGGGGAGGCAAGGGAGGCCTGCAGATCCTGCATGATCTCCTTTGTCTCTCAATTAGCCACTACAGCAATTAATTCTAAAGGTCTAGGGTTTACTCTAGTTTGGCATATTGCACACCATCTTTTTAATTTGTCTCAGTGATTCCGATAACTTTTGTCTGTGTGACCTTTTGAGACTTAAATGTAATCCCATAACCTCAGATAGCAACAAGGACAAGCAAAGTGTATCTGATATCCACTGGGATCACAACTCCATCTACAGATGGCATTACCCTGACATACACTTTGAGAAGCTCTGATTTCACCCTCAGCTGCAGTGTGCCTTATTTGTTCTACCTTGTGCTTCTTAAACTTGTATTGCCTTTTGTATATATTTTCCAGGCAGAACGATTATTCTCTCCACTCACCACTTGGATGAGGCTGAAGTTTTGAGTGACAGGATTGCATTCCTAGAGGATGGAGGACTCAAGTGCTGTGGATCCCCATTCTACCTCAAAGAAACATTTGGCGATGGGTACCACTTGATCCTCACTAAGAAAAAGGTTTGGAATTTTCCAAGAACAGAAAAGATTTGGGCACTTAGCATTTTTGAGAATGACTTTCAGATTCTTTGAGAAGAGCTTTTGGGCATCAAATTTAAGACACTTTAAAAGAACCAGAGTTCAATAGTAAAGCCAGGGAGGGAGGAGAGGCACATCATGGCATCCCATAAAACTAAAGCACATTTTAGAAGGGCAAGTGCAAGCTGGGAGAATAAATCCACAGGCTCAGCAGAGGAGAAGAAATCTTAGAGGCCCAATCCAAAGCATGCACCATATGTATGCTCTGCACACACATGCACCAAGCAGGGAACATACATGCACCACGTGCACACCTTGCATGGAACATACACCTCCGGTGGAAGTGTGGGAAGAAGCAGAGGACCCGTCACTCTGTGGGTACCCCCCAGACCTGTCAGTCTCTCAGCCAGGGGAAATGAGGGAGAGACAGGGCCTCTGCCTCGCTCTCCCTCATTTCCCCTGGCCGAGACTGTGACAGGCAGTGGGGGGGGGGGCATGGAGTGTGGGAGAGGCGGGGCCTCTGCCTCTCCCTCACTCCTGCTGGCCCCCCCGCNTCGGCCGGGACCCCCGCACTCAGGATCCCCAGCTCCCGACCACTGTCAGGCCGGAAGCTGGGGACCTTGAGTGCACCCCCTCCCCCAGGAGCGGGGCCCAGGGCAGCCGCCCTGTGGTAGGGTCGTCCCTGTTTTCCTTTCTAGTCTTTTAACCTCTAGCCTTCTTATTCTACCTTACTACAACTGTAGGGAGGTTTAAGGCTTAGTTCTGGTCTAAAAAGAAATCTCTTGGGGTGTTTCCAAATGTTATTCAAGCCACCAAAATATCCATGTTTGTGTTCTGACAGCGCGCGCGCACACATCAGTCCAACAGTGTGTCAAAGCTGGGCAGTTACTCCAGGGGGGGTGGGGGGGGAGATGAAGCTGACTTCCTGGGTATTGGACAACCTGTAGCCATAGCCATTGTAACTTGTGAAACAGGCTACCCTGGGGAGGGGAGGGGAGGAGAGAGGAGAAGCTGACCTGTAATGGGTGGGCAGCCTCCAGGGCTTCAGAGCAGGCAGGACTGAGCAACTTGTGGGCAGGAAGCAGACTGACCCCACCTGTCCTGAGACACTGCACATGGGAGGAGCTGTCCCAGTGGGCCAGGAGCATGCTGAGAAGAAACCAGGGCCTCTGTCAGATGAGCCATGGATGCTCCCACATGTCTGGTCGCAGTCTTGGTGCTTACCCAATATCTGGTTGCTGCTGGGGACTGGATGAAGATGAGCCGATTGAAGCTGAATCCAGATAAGACCAAAGTGATGATGGTTGGTCGGCCTTGTGACCTGGGAGATATAGGGACCCCTGTTATTGATGAGGGCCAAACTCCTTTGGTTCCTCAGTTTTGAAGCCTCAAGGTGCTCTTGGATCTATTACTGTGCCTGGATTTCCAGGTGACGCTGGTGAGGACTGCTTTTCACCAATTACATGTGGTGCGAAGGTTGCGACCTGTTCTATGAGATTCAAACTTGGCCCTCGTCATCCATGCCTTTCTAACCTTGAAGCTAGACTATTGCAGTGCACTCTACGTGGGGCTGCCCTTGATGACTGTTCGGAAGCTGAAGTTGGTGCAGAACATGGTGGCCCAATTTCTGTCGGGGCAGGTCACTGGGAGTACATTACACCAGTGCTCCAGCGTCTGCACTGGCTGCCAGTAGTTTCCAAGCAAAGTTTAAGGTGTTGGTTTTGACCTATAAAGCCCTAAACAGCTTCTGCCCCACATATCTAAAAGACCACCTCTTCCCTTATGTCCCATCACAGCGTCTGAGGTCAGCCAGAAGTGCCCTCTTGCATATAGTTTCTACAAGGGCGCACAGAGAGGTGTTCTCAATAGCTACTCCACAATTATGGAACTCTCTCCCCTTGGAGATTCATATAAGCCTGAGTTGTCTTGTTTGGCCAGGTGGTTGGCAGGTGGGGATAGTGTTGAGTGGGATGGGGGCGGGGGGGAGTGGGAGATGGGTTGTATGGGGTTACGGGTTTTTTAGCTGTATTTTATATGCTGTTTTAATATGTTGTAAGCTGCCCTGAGCTTCATTGGGAAAAGCGGCATATACATTTTAATTAATTAATTAAATAAATAAATGTGTGAATTCCCTCAATTGGAGTTCATGCATGTTTCTCTCCATACCCATAGCAAGGGATTTGGAGGTTGTATGGAGACCCCATTGGTTGCTTTGAGGGAAATTTAGAATGCATAACGTTTGCCTGTGTAACTCCCTTTGTTAATTCCCTGCTTTCTGGAAAACAAGGAGGGTCGCCTGCAAACCACAGAGATTTTGTTGTCAGTTCTCTTATCATTGATTGAAAGAGTTGCTAGGTGATTAAAATAATTCCTTTCCTTGTCCCTCGTGGGATGAGTGAACGATCAGTTCTGACAGTGAAAGACTGACAGGAGGTATCGTCAGCCTCAAACCTTCCTTCAAAGAGTGCAGAGTTCTCTCGCTGCCCCCTTTGCCATCATGAAAGCTGAAACAGAGATGCTGTCTTTCAGAAAGGAATAAAATAACAGAAGGTTAAAGGGCAAGAGAGAATGCAGAGAATGTGACTCTTGTTCGTAGAAACAAACCGTGAGGTTGAGTCTGTGGGAAGTAGCTTCTTGAAGCAGATTATTATGCTGCTTAACAAAGGAAGAAATCTGCTACAGTTGGGGCAGCGCCGGAGGCCCCGGCATGCTTGGCAATGTACTAATTCAAATTAAGAAACAACCTCTGCCCAAAAAAGACCATCAGCATGTCTGTGGCATGTGATAACCATCATGCCAGCTTCCAGACAGACATTTCAGAGGCACTGGTGATTAAATTTCATTATTCTATCGAAAGTGTGTCCCACAAACATCCTCAGTGTCTCAGCCCATTCTGCCCTGCTGGGTCAGTTATATCTACAGTCCTCAGGTCCAAGCTTAGCCTGCTCCATGCCACAGTTCTCTTAAGAGTCTGAGCATCATTGCAGCACAACCCTGTGCTTCACAGCCCCCTGCTGGGGCATACTTCTTCCCAGGGAATCCCAGACTTCACAGGTCTTCCTAGAAAGACAAGTGCTCTGGGCTTCATGGTAGTTGAGTCGTGGACACCCTCCCTCTTGCTTCAGTCCAAATCCTTTCTCTCTACTCCTATACGGTGTATAGTGTGCTCTCTGACTCTGCTGGACTGTAGCTCTGTAGAGCTCGGCCCCACTCAACAGTTCCGGTTAGGCCACTTAGCCAGCTACTTGGGTGAAAGCACCTGGGGCAAGTCCTTACAGGGCCCTCTCTGCCTGCTGCACCAAAAGGAAGGATTGTTAGAAGAAAGTGAGGCACAGATAGTATAAATGATTTGTCTGTGTAACAAAGGATGTTTGTGACAGTGCCAAGAAGTGAACCTGCAGCTGCTTAATACTGGTAAAATTGGTCAGAATTTTTCAAAAGAAAATAAATTTAAAAGACAACTAGCTTAAAATATTAACATTAAATTATATATTCCAATAAAACATTTTGAGTTTTGTCAAAAATTGACTTTTTCTGCTTTATTTTCACTTTCAGTAACTGAAATATAATGAAACATCCAAGTTTTTGACTTTTCAAAATAATACAAATATTGGGAAATAAGAATATTTCAATTTGGACAGCACTGAAACAAAAATATTAATTCTATTTTTAAAATGTTTCTCTTACAAAAGTACAACAGTTCCAGGACAGTGCTTTAATGACAAGACCAATTTCCTCTTCCTTAGACACAACTGGAGATACAGTAGGTCCCATACTACCAATAGATTAAATCAGGAGATAGGGAACACCCCTCAATAGGTATTTGAGTATTGTGCGGTTTCCTCTTTTCTTAGAGTCCAAATCAAAAATTGATGGAAGAGTGCGACACCTCTGCAGTGACATCCATGATTCAGTCACATCTCCCAGAAGCCTATCTCAAGGAAGACATTGGTGGAGAGCTTGTCTATGTGCTTCCTCCATTCAACAGCACAGTTGCTATGGGCTATCAGTCTTTCCTCAGAGACCTAGATGCTGGTTTGTGCGGTCTCCACATTGGCTGCTACGGAATTTCAGACAGCACTGTGGAAGAGGTAGGAACTCAAATTTATTTTTTTTAAGAGTTTTTAAATGAAATTTGTGGTGGATTAGTCACTAATGTTAACAGAAGTTATAAGTTGCTGCTTCTGTGGGTGGCTATTGAAATGCTTTGGGCTGGGGTGAGTCATTAACATTTCTAACCTCTCTCCTCCCTCTCCTTTAAATCTCAGATCCAACCTGTTGTCAAGTCCTGTCTCCTCTCCCTGCACAACATTGTTAAAATCCATCCCTTCCTTACTGTTTCCACCCAAAGACTCTAGTCTGTGCTCTAGACTAGGGCTGAAATAAGAGCTCACAAAAGCGAGCATTCTCGTTGAATTCCCAGTTCTCGGTTTGTCCTGAATTGATTTGCAATCTTCTCTGGAAGAAAGAAAATAAATAATTGTACATGCACAATTGGTCACCACCCTTAATCAAAATGGCAGCAATAGCGTCCCCACCTTTTTGGTTCAGGGTGGCAGCCATTTTGCACATGTGCAATCCACTACCCTTAACCAAAATCACAGCAACACTACTGCTGCCATTTTGACTAAGGGTGATGGGCATTTTGTACATGCACAGTGATTTTTTAAAAATTGTTTCTTGCCAAGAACTCATACCAGGACCAAGGCCTCGATGAGATCTTGGTCACAGTACTCAAGTTTGTGAGTTTTACACACGAGAAACTAATTGGGCTGCTTGTTCAGCCCTATTATAGTCATCTCACACCTTGACTATAGCAACCTCCTCCTTACTGGCCTTCCTTACTCTCATCTTGCCCCTATTACTTCTGTTCAAAACTCCACTGCCAAAGTCATCCAGCTTGCCCGCTGCTTTGACCATGATCAGCCCCTCCTCCCCTCTCGCCACTGGCTCCCTCTACCTGAACTCATTCAACACAAATTCCTTGTCTTTACCTTCATGGCTTTGCCTCTTCCTACATCTCTGCACTTGTTTCCCACTATTCTCCTGTCCAGGTGCTCTGCTTCTCCATACCACCACCCTCACCCGATCACTACTCCCTTGCTCATCAGAACATATCAGTCCTTTCTCCCTTGCTGCTCCCCCATGCATGGAACTCCCTCCCTGAATTTGTTGACTGAGTACAATGCATTGGGGTTTGTTTACTGAGTACAATGAACTTTCCTGTAATTGGTGAAAATGCTAGATACTTTGCATAAGTGCCCCACCTGCGTGGGACTGAGGAAACCACCCGAGGAGTTGTGCCCATAACATTGCGAGTGATGCTAGAAAGATGCACGATTCTTACAATAATTACAGATTCATAGTTCTTTAAATGATACCCATACACACGTTTTACAAAGACAGTTGCCATCAGGCACATTTAAGCTTTCAAAAGACCTCTGCCATTCTATACCTATCATGAAATAGACCAATACAGTGTAATAGAGAGGGATAATGCGTGAAGTAGTTTATTAGTCCTGGGGTGACTCTGAATCCCAAAATGCTGATGCACAGAGGTCTCTGTTTCACAGGGCTCTAGTGCTTATGATAGAGAAATATTGAATCTTTCATTTTCTTTTCTCCTTCTATAGGTATTTCTCAACCTGACCAAAAACCTAGAGAAAGATGAAGATGCTGATGCTGAATTGTCACAAGAGATGCCTGAATGTATTCTGCAGAGCAAGATGTCTGTGAGCACGGATAGCTTTGCTGAAAGAGATGGTATTAATTTAACCCTCCTCACATCCTTCCCTCCTGCCTCTCTCGAGGAAATCTCTGCTCTGCTCTCCTCATCCAACCCCTCCACCTGCCCCCTTGACCCGATCCCCTCCCGCCTCCTGACCTCTGTTGCTCCCACTGTCGCTCCCCCTCTTCTACATGTCATCAATCTCTCCCTTTCTACAGGCTCCTTCCCCTCTGCCTTCAAGCATGCCACTGTCTCCGCCATCCTCAAAAAGCCCACCCTGGACCCATCTGACCCCTCTAGTTACCGGCCAGTCTCCCTCCTTCCCTTTGCCTCGAAGCTTCTGGAACGTGTCGTCTACTCCCGCTGCCTGGACCTCCTCTCTGCCAACTCCTCCCTGGACCCTCTCCAGTCCGGCTTCCGCCCCCTCCACTCTACTGAAACTGCCCTGGCCAAGATCACCAATGATCTACTTGTCGCTAAATCTAAGCGCCACTACTCCATTCTTGTCCTCCTTGACCTCTCTGCTGCCTTTGACACTGTCGA
>QEPC01004346.1:430932-467292 GCA_003113815.1 Sphenodon punctatus | reverse complement strand
CATGCCTGGAACTCCCTCCCTGCCCACATCCGCCTTGCCTCCTCCCTCCGCTCCTTCAAATCCCTCCTCAAAACCCGCCTTTTCCTTGCTGCCTTTCCCAATGCCTGCTAGTCTTTCCCCTCACTCTTACTGTCGGCCCTCCTCTGCTGACTGCTGCCACCAACCTCTCTGTAAACCAAGCCAAGCATATGCACCTGAGACTTCGCATCTGCTTGAATGTTTGTTTGTCTTCTCCCCTGTCTCTCCCACTGTCCCCTCTTCGTGTCTCCCCACATTTTTGTCTTTTAGATTGTAAGCCACAGGCAGGGACCACGTTTAAGTCTATGTTCTGTACAGCACCAGGCCACACGACTGGCGCTATATAAATGTTTATAATAATAATAATAATAATGTTCCAGAGTCATCCCAAATGTGAAAAATAACTAATAGCCAAATCATGGGCTGTTTTGATATCTCTCTTTGGTAAAGGTGGAGACAAAGTAGTTTGAATTATATCTTTTATTGGACTAACAAATAGTTATCATTCAAATGATAACTTTGGGGCTCAGCCCAAAGCAAAGACACCAACAATAGTTGGTCCAGTAAAAGATATAATTCAAACAAATAATTGGTCCAATAAAAGATATCATTCAAACAATAGTTTGTCCAATAAAAGATGTCATTTGAACTACTTTGTCTACACCTCTGTCACTCGGTACCAACATAGCAACCACACTCTCTTTTTGGTAGAGAAAGATCCAACAGTTAACTATCTATTCTGTAAATGGCTGAGATTGTTGAAAGGGCGAACGGGAAATAGATGTCCAGTGCCCACTAAAACATTAGTTTCTAATGATCTGAACCTCAAAGTAGAGGGTGTGGCAAGCACGAGATAGAGGATTATAAAGCCCTCTCTTTAATCTGCTCAGAATGCAGCCCTTCCTAAAGAATGCACAGAAGGACATTATTATAGGTGATGATGGCAAAGTAGTTCAGAGATTATATCTTTTATTGGACCAAATTCTGTTGGTGAGAGAATGCGAACGTTTGGGCCGCCCAGGGCCCTTCTTTGGGCTGGTAGCAAGTCAGAACTGTGACAAGTCAGGCTGGTAGGAAACCTGACTTGCTACCAGCATGAGGAAGGGCTTTGTGTGGCCAAAAGTGTGCATACTCTCACCAACAGAAGTTGGTTCAATAAACGATATCCTCTCAACAACTTTATCTTCATCTATTGCTTTTGGGACCAACAGCCATTCTCTCTCTCTCTTTTCTGTTAGTACAACTGGTCACTTTATGCAGATAATTCATTTATCAAAAACCATCCATCTGAAAGACACCACATGCTAAATCTTCTTGCTTAGTGCAGTGCCAGTTCTGTTTGGAGAGAGCAAACTGGATTTCATTCTTGTGCATCATTGACAGAATTTTTTATAAAGTCCCAGTCATTAACATATCTTTGAAACATTTAAAGGCCCAGAGGGAATACTATAAAGACAGCAGAACTGCGTAGCTGACTCTGAAACCCTCACTTGGTTTTCAGAACCTTTTACTTATGATGGTGTGTGATAGAGGGGAAAAAATAGTAGATTTTATATCTGAGGATATTATTTGCATTTACTACTATACTACTGCTACTTGTCAGTTGTATAGCGCTACTAGTCATATGCAGCGCTGTACAGATACATATAACATAAGACAGTCCCTGCTTCATGGAACTTACAATCTAGTCATGACAGAAACATGGACAATTACAAATAAGAGGCTTCATATGAATTATGGACTACAGGATGTAAGTATTCAGTTAATTTATTTATTTCAGTAAACATGGTTGAAATCAACAAGGTTATGATCTGAATAGGGCCTAGGTTCATGATTTAAAAATGACCTCAAGGAGGTGGGCCTTTAGGCAGGACTTTAATATGAACATGGAGGGGGCCTGTTGCACCAACTCAGAAAGTTTATTCCAAGCATACAGTACAGCAAGGTGGAATGCATGGAGCTGGAAGTTGGCAATGATAAATGATAAATTGAGGATGTGACCGCTGAAAGGGATAATTGCAGGGGAGATAGAACTGAGGAGATGGGTGAGGACAGGGTCAGATGATCAAGTGGTGAGTTTGGCAGAAGAGAGAGGGTGGGCAATTTCCTCCTCTGTATCTTAAGAACATAAGTAGTGCCATACTGGTTCAGACCAATAGTCTATCAAGTCCAGCATCCTGTCTCTGACAGTGGCCAATCTCTTTCTCTTGGAGAAATACCCAACAGGTCACAATGGGCAATCCATTCCCTGTTGTTCCAGCCCCCAACTGCAAGAGGTTACGTTCCCAAAACCTACTTGGCTAATTAATGGACGTCCAAGAACTTATCCAATCCCTTTTTAAAACTAGCTACAATAGTGGCCATGCCCACTTTCTCTGGCAGTAAGTTCCACAGGTTAATTGTGTGCTGAGTGAAAAAAAATACTTTCTCTTACTTGTTTTAACTCTACTACCAGTTAATTTCATGGAGTGTGCCCTTGTTCTAGCACTCTTAGAGAGAGTAAATAACTGCTCCCTATTTACGTGTTCCACACCACTCATGATTTTATAAACTTCTGTCATATCCCCTCTCAGTCATCTCTTCTCTAAGCTGAAGAGACCCAGCTTGTCAAGCCTCTTTGTATGGAAGCCATTCCATACCCTTTATCATTCTCGTTGCCCTTCTCTGTACCTTTTCTAGTTCTGTCTTTTTTGAGATGGGGCAACCAGAACTGCAAAATTGGGCTATTTTTCCCTATGTGCATCACTTTGCAATTGTCCACATTAAATTTCATCTGCCTTTTGGATGCCCAATCACCCAGTCTTGCAAGATCCTCCTGCAATTCTTCAGTCTGCTTGGGTTTTAACTACCTTGAATAACTCTGTGTCATCTGCAAATTTGATCACCACACTCTTTACTCCTTTCTCCAGATCATTAATGAATAATATTAAACAACACCGGTCCTAATACAGATCCCTGGGGCACTCCACTAATTACTTCTCTCCACTGTGATAACTGACCATTTAGTCCTACTCTTTGTTTCCTATCTTTTAACCAGTTGCCATTCCATGATAGGACACTGACTCTTATCCCATGACTCTCTAATTTCCTCAAGATTCTCTCATGAGGGACCTTATCAAACGCCTTCTGAAAGTTCAGATACACTATATCGAGTCGACTGTCTCACCCCTATCCACATTCTTATTTAAACCCTCAAAGAATTCCAACAGATAAGTGAGGCATGACTTCCCTTTTGTAAATCCATGTTGACTCTTCCCCATTAAGCCATGGTTATTAATATGCTCAGTAATTCTGTTCTTAATAACCATTTCCACCAGTTTGCTCGGCACCGATGTCAGGCTCACTGGTCTGTAGTTTCCAGGATCACCTCTGGAGTCCTTTTTAAATATTGGCATCCTTTTTCTCTTCTTCAGAAAAAGAAGAGTGGGTGACGGGCTAATGGAAGGGGAGGGGAATAAAGAAGGGAAGCTGGAGGAGGCTTGGCTGAGAACTCAAGGTGAATCTTATCATAGAAGAAATCAGTCAGAGCCTGGGCAGAGAGCAAAGAGGTGGGGGGAGGAGTAAGGAGGTGAGTATGGCAAAGGGACAGCAGGAGTTGGAGGCAAAGGAATCTGTTAGATGGGCATAATGAGCTTGCTTAGCAAGGAGAATCGCTGAATTGAAGGAGGTGAGCATGAATTTGAAGTGCAGGAAGTCAGCATGGGAGTGCAATTTTAGCCAGAGACGCTCTGCAGAGCGGGCACAAGAATGTAGGAAGCGAACTTGGGGGATAAGCCAAAGTTGTGGTTTGGTATGCCTGACAGGATGGGGGAGGGTCGGGGCAAGAATATCCAAAGCAGAAGAGAGTGAAGTGTTGTAACAGGAAAGTGCAAAAAAGTGCATTTTTTGATAGTCATCTGAATATCCAAATAAATATTCTCACCCAAAGCAAATTTATTTGGATATTTTGCTTTGAATACTCATATTTCTTTGTCATTTTGGCTCAGATATACAGTTACTCAACCAAATATCCAAATAACCTGGAAATTGTGGGGGGGACAACCTCCAAAATGACACAAATGCCCAAAATGGGGTAAACAAAGCAGAAACAAATATTGCTATATATCTGCTTCATCTGACTTGATTCAAAGCAGGTGAAATTGTTGCATACGCTATTTGCTGTAGATATTCATTTCAGGCCTAGTGTGTGGCACTGATGAAAATCCACCTGGGCTCTTAAATCCCAGGTTGAATTTGGGTAGCAGGCCAACTAGAAATCAATCTTTGGATGTGAAAATTGAGCACATAAAATATGGAAATCATGGAGAGGTGACAAAGATGAAGCCTCATTATGCTGTTTTATAGAATTAGCTGTTAGAATAGAGCTACAGTTTAAATGTGTGATGCTACCTAATGTTCAACTCAAACTTTTAGAGAAGAGCATGTCATATCAAAGGAACACAATTGTAAAGAATTTGCGTCATAGCATCTTCTATATGTAGCTCCTAAGATGAGATGTTCCATTCTTTTAAAGGAGCATCTCATGCACCAAGTAGGCAGGAATATCTTGTGTAAGGATTTGCGTCTGCTTCTATCCTACCGCTGGAAAGTACTTTACATAAATGATTAACTTGGATATCAGTTCATGTGCCTGTTTTTTCTCCCAGGAGATCCTCCTGGATGGCCAGTCAAAACAGTAGGGTAGATCCCTGCCACTATCAGTAGGAAGCAGACTTCCTAATTTTGTAGAACATGCCCAGAGGGATCTATCCTCAGTTCTCAAGTTGTTTGTCTGCCTCCACACTGTTAGGAAGCAGATTTGCTGCCTCCCCAAGGGAACAAGTGACAGGCAGCCTACGCGTGGATTCAACCTAAAAGAAAATCTCTTGGTGCCAGGGGAGGAGGAACTCCCTTCCCTGTTCATCCTCCTCCCTGCGGAAGGGTCTGGAGGGTTGGAACTGGGCACTCCCTTCTCCTACGGGCGTGCGAGCCCCGCAGAGTGGACATAGCAGCCTCCCAAGGGGGTGCTGTCTACCGATCCCTAGGGATCTTTTCCCTCGCTAGAGCCGAGAGCGTGCAGGGCTCAGCCCCTACTACCGCGGCTTGGAGCCCGGAAGTGCTAACACCCCTTCCCACCCGCCCCCCAGGCCTTGAGCTGGCTCGACAAGGCCCACCCTCAGACAAGGCTCTGGCTCCAGTTTTCCCGCACACCGCTAGGGGTTCCAGCGGCACAGCGTTTTTTCAACACAAGGAGACAGAGACGACGCGCACTAGGCAGCTTCCCACCCGCCACGCTCACAACTCCGGCTTAGTCGCGGAACTCCAGTGCTAGGCCCCAGTAACAGAGGGGATCCGGACCCACAGGCTGGCCTGAGACCTCGGCTGAGCACACAGGCAGAGCCCGTCTTCCTCGTGCTCTCCCTCCCCTTCATCCCGCTCAAGTAAATAGCGGCGGGGGAGGGGAAATCTGCGATGGCCATGAAGAAAAGGACAGCGGTGGAGACGGACAGGGCAGCAGAAGCAGTAAACCCCCCGTGTGCCCTCCCAACCCAGGACCTACACATGGAGGTCAAATCCTCTCTGAGCTCAAACATAAGAGATCTCCTCCTAGAGCCAAGAGGGCGGATTCATTCAAGGGCTGGTCCAAGGGAGCGGGCAAAGGAAAACTACCCTTGCCCAAGAAACATCTCAGGGTTTCCAGACCCCTAGACTCCCCAGTCTCCTCGGTGGCAGCATTGGAGGAGGTCATGTCCACCCCATCCTCTGATGAGGAACAACCCTAAAAGGGAAAAGGAAAGAAAAGGCAGGGGGAAAAGAGCCCTCTCACAGTTGCGAATGAAGGGGAAGAGGAGGGGTCTGAGACCCACGCCTCAGAGGAACAGCATGTCTCTGAGGGGGAGAGTGGGGTGGAGAGATAGATGAACCAGGGATCAAGGCCTCGTCAGACCCTGACAGACAATTCCCTGTAAAATACAGAGACCAGATCTATGACCTGGTCATAAAGGTGCTACACCTCCAACAAAGGAAGGACAAGCAGGCCTCCTCAGAATTCTCGGAAAAGGAGGAGGTGGAAGAGAGGGAGTATATCCCAAGGTCTAGAGCCAAAGACAGAGGGATGGGGTTAGGCCTACGAAAAGATCATAAAGAGGGAATGGCAACAACCTAACAAAGTATGCAAAATGAAGAAAACACAGCTATCCCTTTACTCCCTCTCTAAGCAAAAAGAGACCCTCCTGACCATCCCCAGCAGCAGCAGAGCTTCCCTCGCCAGAAACTCGGTGTTCCCAACAGAAGGGGAGTTCTGTCCCCGGGATCCCACAGACAAGGGAATAGAATACAACCTAAGATGAAATTTTGAGGAGGTGGCATCGATCATGAAGTTGGACACAGTCATGTCTTACTTCTCCAGGGCCCTAATGACCTGGATCGAGCAGGCAAGAGACCCACAGGTCTCTATGAAAATGACTAGGATACTGTGTACCAGAATTCAGCTGGCATACGCATTCATAGCGGACTCATCCACGGATATGCTCCACTAGGCATCACGAGCGGCGGCCTCTAACGTAGCAAGCTAGCGCTGCCTCTGGCTCAGGTCCTGGAAAGGGGACAGCACAGCCAAGAATACCCTAGTAGGGGGTCCTTTCCAGGGGGCTAAACTGTTCGAAGTCTGCCTGGATAAAGTCCTTACAGATGCAGCAGACAAATCAAAAAAGCAAACCCTGCAAAGTGTGGGGATCTGAAAAAAGCCTTTTCGTTCCTTTGGTTCGTACCAACCAGCAGGGTCCTCCAGACGACCCTTCTACCCGCACAGAGGGAAGTACAGACCCAGATGGCACAAACAGAGGGGAACCGGCAACAGACCCAAACATCCCCAGGCAGCCGGTCATCCCAGAGCGGATGCATGACTGGGGTCTGCCCACCTCCAAGACCAGACCCCTCTCAAGCACCATACAATGCAAACAGAAATAGACAGGCTCCGAGTCATCGGAGCCATAGAGCCGGTACCTGCACACGAGAAAGGAATGGGTCTCTACTCAATTCTGTTTCTAGTGCCAAAAAATCAGAGGAATGGAGGGCAGTGCTCGACCTCAAGCTGCTAAATCGATCAGTCAGAACACGAAAATTCAAGATGGAAACTCTCCAATCCATACGGGTAGCGATTTCCCAAGGTGAGTGGCCGACTTCCCTCGACCTCAAGGAAGCATACCTGCACATACCCATCCTTCCCTCACACAGATGGTGGCTCAGGTTCTCGTATGCCCATCGACACTGGCAATGCAAGGCACTTCCCTTCGGCCTCGCCACAGCACCCAGGACATTCACGAAGGTCGTGATACCTCTGGTGGTGAACCTGCGGGGAGAGGGCATCAAGATTCACCCTTACCTGGATGATATCCTCATTCGATCACCAACCTACAAGCAAGTGGTGTTGGATGTCCACAGATCCATACAATACCTGCAGGAACACGGCTTCTTGGTCAACTCCGAGAAGAGCCAGCTCATCCCCTCCCAGTCTCTAGAACATCTGGGGGTCATCATGGACACCCTCAACTACAAACATTTCCTGACACAGCAGACAACAGAACTTCCTACTTCTGATCAAGAAAATCTCCAAAGCCCACAAGGCCAGACTCAAATTTGTCACCAGTCTGCTGGGCAGCATGGTCTCCTGTCTGGGACTCATCCATTGGGCCAGATCCCGCATCAGACCACTACAGAGATTTCTGCAGCCATGGCAAGACATCCTGACTCAGGCAGGGAATCCATGGATCACCATCCCTGCCTCTGTCAAGAGATCTTTCCACTGGTGGACACAGAAAGACAGATTCAGAACCAGGATCCTGATCTCAGACCCAGACAGGACACTGGTGACCACGGATGTGAGCCTCTCTGAATGGGGAGCACACTCGCAAGGCAGGTCCACTCAAGGCAAGTGGCTCAAATGGGAGAAGAAACATCACATCAACTGGCTGGAACTGCAAGTAACATACCTGGCCCTTTGGAGCCTGGCCCAAATTCTTCAAGGAAAACATGTACTGGTGTATACGGACAACACAGTTGCAAAGTCTTACATCAACCACCAAGGGGGCTCATGATCCGAAGCCGTTCACCGACAGACTTCCGCACTTATCAGCTGGTCGGAGGCCAACCTAAAATCCATCAGGACGATACACATCGCGGGGAAAAACAACGCACAAGCGGACTGGCTAAGCCGGGAAAAGATCGACCCAGGGGAGTGGTCCCTCCACCCATCAGCATTCGAGAGCATAGTCAACGCCTTCGGGCGGCTGGAGATGGACCTCTTTGCATCTCCATCCAATGCGAAAACACAGGTGTTCATATCCCGCTTCCAGGACCACTGAGCGGCAGCGTTCGACATGCTGAGCCTGAACTGGCCTCCAGGTCTACTGTACGCCTTCCCTCCATTTCCACTCATACACAGGATGGTAGCAAAAATTTAAAAAAGAACGTTCTCACGGAATTCTGATGGCCCCCTACTGGCCTCGACGCCCATGGTTTGCGGACATACTAGACATGGTCTCAGAACCGCCTCTCCAACTTCAGAACAGGCCTGACCTTCTGCATCGGGGTCCCATTGTTCACGACAATCCAGAAACCCTGAAACTAACTCCATGGAAATTGAGAGGAGGGCCCTGAGAAAGTTAGGCTACTCCCAGCAGGTGCTGGACACCATCTTACAATCTAGGCGTCCAGCTACTAAACAAGTATACCAGAGTACCTGGACTTACTTTGTGAAGTGGTGCGAGGGCAAGGGAGTTAGACCAGCAAAATCCCCCATTAGTGTTGTTTTAGACTTCCTCCAGGAGAGTCTAGACAAAGGGCTAAAACCCAACACCGTACAAAGACAGGTACCAGCCTTAAATAGCGTGCTGTGCACGGTTAAAGGTCGCAGAGTAGCAAGATACTGTCACATAGTCTGTTTCCTCAGGGCATCTAGAGTTATCTCCCCTCCAGTGGCTCACCGTTTTCCTTCGTGGAGCCTGAATCTAGTTCTCAAGGCTCTAACAGGGATTCCCTTTGAGTCTCTAAAGGAGGTCTCTATGTATTACCTGTCCCTCAAAATTGTCTTTTTCATAGGCATTACTTCAGCTCGTAGAGTCTCGGAGCTGAGCACCCTCTCTATGGAACCAGGTCTCTGTTCCTTTAGGGATTCCTCGGCAATCTTGAAACTAGACCTGGCCTTTTGCCCAAAGATTGACACTGGTTTTCATAGGGAACAGGAGGTTATCCTGCCCTCCTTTTGCCCAACCCGACTCACCCACAGGAGCAAGTCTGGAATACCCTGGATGTTACTAGAGCTCTACGGATTTATCTGGACTGTACCGCTCCATTCACAAAGTCCTCAGCCCTTTTTGTGTCATACAGCCCACAGAGGAAGGGTATGAGAGCGTCCAAAGCGGTAATCACATGCTGGATCTCTCTCTGCATTTCAGAGGCCTATACGGCGCATGGCAAAACCCTGCCTCAGGGGATTTTCGCTCATTCCCAGAGAGGGGCAGCTACCTCTCAAGCCTTTAGAAATTCAGCTTCTTACGGGGAAATTTGTCAGGCAGCAACATGGTCTTCTGTGCACTCCTTCACAAGGTACTACAAGATCCCGCTGCACGAATCAGCCGAAGCGGCATTCGGGAGGCGGGTGTTGCAGGCGGTATTATAGGAGATTGTTCTATCCCGGATCCACCTGGCACCTCTACTGGGTATCCTCCTTCCTTTTCCCTTACAGTTTTAAGGGGAGATGAGAGAAAGTATGGAAAGGCTTCATTTAAAAATATATATTATTTATTTGCTAGCTGCTTGTCAGACCATTACTTAAGCAAGACATTCCTTGCTGCCTGGAACTCACGATCTTGCATGAAACTGAAACGTAAATGCAGCATGCACAGGCAGCTTTCTCTGAGAGCAAGGTGTCAGCACGGAGTCACAGTTAAGAACTACCCAAGTTCTAATCCTAGCTCCAATGCTGTCTCTTTGGCAAATCACTGAACAGCCTTCCTGCTTCTGTTTTCTTCTCCTGTAAAATGGGAATTTGTAATATTTACTTGCTTTGTGACACAAAGCTGTTGGTGATTGATTGGGATAATGTCAGTAATGTTTCCTGTTGTTCTCTTTTTGACCTCTAGACCAAGTGCTGGTTAAATCAAGAAGATCAAGTGGTTTCCCTCTCCTGCTCAAGAAGGCAGCAGCCATGTTTGTTAAGAGGTTCCACCACACCCGGCGGAATGTGAAAGGCTTTATTGCTCAGGTTCTCCTACCTGTGCTCTTTGTGACTGCAGCTATGGGCCTTGGCACATTGAGAACTCAGGTGGCAGAGTACCCATCACTCCATCTTTCTCCTTCCCTATATGGTTCCTCTGGCCAGGCAGATTTCTTTGGGTGAATATCTCTTTTGTTATTAAACCTGCATTACTGAGCTGGAATAAAATGACTGACTATAGCATTAGGAATTAATGTCATTTCCACAAAACTTAAGGCCTCTTTAGACTACTAAAGTGGGATAAAGTGGCCTTAATGTACATGATAATTCAGCTTATACAGTTCAGCTTCAAATATCTCCCTGGTTTGACTGGTTTAATGTCCATACATCAGGACAGCCAGCCTACTCTCTAGACCCTCTATTTATATAAAAAATATTCTCACCTGCAGGATATTTAGTTCACATAATAAGCCCGAGCCATCTACTTTCATGAGTCAGTAGAACCAACACAACCCATTCCTAGCAGTGCCAGATCCAAGGATGTTGGAGCCCTGTATAAATTGGTGGTGTGGGGCCCCTTCTAACAAAGGAATGTTTGACAGACACACCCTGTAATGCTACTAGAATTAATTTTGATATTCACTTAAACATAACATTCCTTTTGTGGGCACTGCAGGCCTGTGTGTTAGGTATATATTGCTTTATAGTTTGTTTCTGGCTCACGCAATCACTTCCTGAACTGCACTGGTTTAGGGCTGCCACTTATGCACAGTTTTAAGGAACACTTATGAAAAATACATGTTTCAGGGCCTGCATCATGTAGTTTTCATAAATGTTCCTTGAAAAACTGCATAGGTGGCAGCCCTGCATGGCTTCTCCATAGGTCAAGGCTTCCTCACTTTGAAGTCCTATGGGCCCCTATTTTAAGGCAGCGCTTCTCACACCTGATATTTCAAATTTATTCCTAGACCCCATGCTCTTTTTGGGACCCTGCCCAGTCACGCCATCTGCACTTGCCTGGATCCAGCACAGGTTCCAAACATTATTGGGAGGCTGACTGGTTTTAAGCAAAGGCTACCAGACTGATGCAGCTGGGATTTGGGCAGGGATTGGATGTTTACTGGGGGAGAAACGGGGTAGTTGGAAAATAGTAATTTTTTAATGAATGAACAACAAATTGCAGATTCACAGAAGAATTATTGCCATTTGGGGGAAGAGAGACTTATGCCCCTGACAGTTCTCATGGTCATTTGACATGGAATTCATAATTCATAATTCATGGAATTCATAATAGCCTTTAATTTTATAAGTCAAAGTTACCTTTTAAGGCTCTGATTCAGCAAACTTTGAGCATGGGAGGAGTCCTGTTGGAACCAATGACACTATTTTCATGCTTCAACTTACACATATGCTTAAATGCTTTGCTGGATCATGACTGAAAACCATCATTTACTTTCTACGCCATTGTTATTTAGCTAGTATTTTAAAGCGGTTTGGTACATAATGAAAGTATATTGAACAATTTTCTTTTTCTTAACTCTTAGGAACCATAATGAAACCACAGATGCATTAGTAGCTGCAATGCTTTCTTTCCCTTGAGCAGATAACTCATGCTTGAATAAAAGTAATTTGTAAGTAGTTCTTCTCCTTCCTTTTAAATTCCTGATCTGCAAAAGGCAGTGATTTAAAATTAATCACCATTAGGCTTTAATATCAGCCTTTGATCATTTGCAAAGTTTTCATACCCTTCTGCCACATCAAACAAGCTACAGCAGGACGTCCCCAAAATATAGCAGGACAAGAGGCAATTGGTGTAAGCTGCAGAAAGGGAGATTTTGACTGAACTTCAGGGGAAAAAATCCTGACTGTAAGGAATCAGGGAACAGAACAGACTACCTAGAGAAGCCCTTGACATCATGGAACTATACTTGGAGTAAGCTAATACTCCTCACGATTAAAATCACTCAATTCACACCCTTTTCCATACTATCATCCACATTTGCAAGCTTTCCTATTTGTTTGAGCTGGCACAGCACATGTTGGGAATTCACACATGAATCTTCAAGAGGCCTGTAGTAACAACTGATTATTCCTGAATTGATTTAGCACATTGCTCTGGAGAAATATTTGTGCTGACTACATATCGTTAGTCAACTATCCCAGGATTGTCCAATGTATACCTGTGGGAGGGGCCGTTTTCCTTGGCAAAATTATTTGTGTCATTTTCATGTTCATCTCACAGACTTCTTACTCAGGGATTTGAAGTAGCCTCCTTAGGCTTTTCTGATCAAACAACATTTCAGCCACCAAAACCAGATTGACACAATCTGATGTACAAACCTTTAGGACCAAGAGGTGCTGAGTAATACTAGCTCCTACTGAAGCCAGAGGGAGTTGTGATGCATGCCTTCAGGAAGCTGAATAATCGCTGGCCAAGTGCTGTGCATACACTGTCACCCTTATTCCGTTAAATAGTCATATGCATTTCATGTATCCATATTTGTTGTCTGCATGCCTCTGTATAGGACATTTTAGGGTAATCTCTGCCCATTTTCAGAGGGTGTTTAAAGGAAGATATGCTTGGCCAATGGGTGATCAGTGGAAACCAGAGCAGTAAACATTCTGCCTGCAACTGCTCAAACAGCAGCCAGGTAAGGTTAAATGAAAATGTAATGAGAGAGAATAAATGTGAAACCACTGACAGTTACCTACCATAGTTAAATTGCTTTTAAGGGGGAGTGGAGATCTCAGAGGACTAGTAATTGCAACCAGGAATTGTTTGCCCCTAGGTAATTGGTTCAAATCTATCTCAACTTAGATACTGAGCAGATGCTGTTATCTAGTGGCACTTTAATGAACATCCTACTCCGCCCCCCAAAAAAAACACACAACTTGCCTTTGAACTGCCATCTTCTCCCTGCTGATGCACCATATTCCCTGCTGCTCAGTGGTGATATCTCAGTCCCTCTGCTGGCCACCTGAGGCTAATGCACATGCATGGTGTTCTGAACCACTGACTAATATGGGAAATTTAGAAATTTAAAACTTTTGAACTACCAGACAGATTTTGAAAATTTCAAAAAAAGGAATGCACCCCTGAATTCTGTAATACGAATACAGGTTGGAAATTTTTTCAAAAAGTACACTTCTGGTGTGTGAAACCCAGAAGTAAAGCAAATTTTACTCTGATTTTCAACACACTGTAACTTTGTTTTTTGTCTGATTCTCATGAAATGTGGCCAGATTATACGCCTCACCCAAGTAATCCTCTCTGCCAAATTTCAGACAAATAGGATAAATAATGTTGATTTTATCCATTAAACAAATGCAAGCTGGCCTACGGTGCCCATCACTCGAGAATTATGGGTTGTATTGTGATAGTTCCACAAGGTGCCATTTGGGGATCAGAGCCCATTGTGCTGAGCACTGTACTTGCATAGCATGAAAGACAGTCCCTGCTCTTAGGAGCTTACTGTCCAGGGCCACCTTACCACAGGGTGACAGTGGTGACTGCCCCAGGCCCTGCTCTTTCCAGGAGCCCTGCAGTGGATTCTGCTTTCACCAGGCCAGGGTGTAGAGGCCCCACTCCCTCCCAGCAGGGCCCCAAAGATGACCACATTAAGGCCCTGTGGAGGGCCCCAAGGGGCAGAACCATGGGAGAGGTGCCACTAGGGACCCCACATTTTATCTTTGCCCTGGGCCCCACAAATCTGTTACCATGCAAAACATGAAGAGAGCTCCCATAACCAAATTCACCACAGACTAGTTTTAATTACTGTGACCTCAGTTTACTACAAGCAGCCATGTGTGTATCTTGTCTATTATAAGTGGTTACTTTTAAGTTAAAGCAGCAATTTTTTTAAAAAAAAGACTTTTCTTTTTCAGATTTGCCCCAAGGTTAACTTTTCCCCACCTCACAAACGGACTTTCTCCTCTCGGACACTTTATAACCTCACTGGACAGAATGTGGAAGCTTACCTTCTAGCAACTGCCAAAGATTTCGTGCACAAAAGGTAGAGGGAGAGCATACATGCCTATTGCCCCTCCACATAACACCAGACAGCGGTTACTTATATGATTTTTTTCTCTCTCAGCAAGCCAGCAGTTTTATATTCACATCAAGTTATCAATTGCTGTAAGGACAGCAAAGTTACTTTTAAAATGTATTGTCTTTGTATTTGAAGGGCAAAAGCTGTTAAGCACATACTGCTAAAGCAAGTCTATGCCTGTCATACATTGTATGCATAACTTGTCAGTCACTACTGTAATGTGCAAATGCACCACCTTCCAGACTGTTTGATTTGTGCAATTTTTCAATCCAGAGACTTAAATATCTTTAAACTGCATAGTTCTATCAACATTAGTGGTGTCTGTCAAATTATACCATTTGAGAATCAGGCCTCACAAACCCATTAATAGTTAATATACTTCTCTTTTTAAAAAATTCAGGTATGGAGGCTGGAGTTTTGGGCTGCCTTTGACTCCTGATCTCAAATTTGATCTACACCCAGTGCCTGCTAACAGAACATTAACTAAGGTAATGACACTCCCATTCCACTGTAGTGAAGCCATTGTGTTAAAATATGGAAACTGAATGCTACATTCAGTGGTATTGACTGCAATAAGAAAAAAGTGTGAGGCAAGATTAACAACTTTGAGTATTTAGGGGCAATATTTTAGCATCCAAAAAAGGCTTGTGTGCTTCTTTTAATAACACAGAAGCATGAAGAGACTTAACAGGCAAAAAACCAGCAAAGTACGAATGAGTGGGAAACCTCCAGCCCACGGGCCAAATCCAACCTGTGGCTGTTTTTTATTTGGTCACTTTTCAGTTCCTGGATCTGGCCCCTGGATACAGTCCCTACCATCAAGCACTGAAAGACTGAGTTTAGGGTAGGGAAGCAGATGTGAGGGCATGTGTGCACTGATAGGGAATGGATCCATGGCATAATTCCTAGAGGTGTGCACCAGGGGCCATGTCGTTTTTGTTTTTGTTTTTTCATTTTCATTATTTCACTCTGTTGTTTTTGTTTTCATAAATATCAAATTGTCATTTTCGTTTTTGCTTTTGTTTTCATTTTCCATTGATTTCAATGGAAAACACATTTTTGGTTGTAACATGTTTTTTTTCACTATATTTGGCTGAAACATGGAGTGATTATACCTCCAATGGAAGGCATTGTGTGTTCCAAATTCCAAAAAGATTGGATAAAGGGATCCAAATTTAGAAGCAGTTGAATTAATTTATTTTGCAAACATCTTCATATACATTCTTAGGTGTAACATCTTTGCCTCACATTAAATATGGATAAAACTTGGCAAGTTTATACCCCTTCCCATATTTACTATCTCTGCCACCTTTCAAAAGGATTGGATGAAGGGTCCTGGTGGTATAAGCAATTAACTTAGAAATGTATGTCTGACTGTAACATGTTTGTAGTCCAACCAATGTACATGAAATTTGGCAGGGATCTATATCACACTTTCACAATCATCTCTGCCAAATATCAGAAAGATGTGATAAAGGATCCCAATTCTATAAGCCTGCACAGCATATGCAGAGAAGGAGCCTATGCCAGGAATTCTCTTACATGTCACTGTGGTATAAGATCGGTTTGTGATGCCAATTGGCCAGCAGAAATGTCAACCAAATATCCTCATTCTGTGCTGTGACCATCCCAACATCTCTCCCTCACTTGTTACTGGGAAGTCAGAAGCATCTGTTTAGGAAAGAGCCAATAGAGATTGCCTTATGTCCTCTGTCACAGTGCTGCAGGATGTGATTGTGACGATAAATTGGCCAGCCTGGATGTGTAAACTATGAGCGGATTCCGACGTGCGTTTAAATCGCACAGAAGCCTCGGCGGCATAGTGCGATTTTAAAAACCCCGCACTTCCGGGCTGGTGTGAATGCGCTGAGCGCGCACATTTCCACCTAGTCCGAATGTTTGGAGCGCGGTTTGAAAAGCTGCTCGGAGCAACTTTTCAATCCGCACTCCAAACATTCGGGCTAAGTGGAAATGTGCGCGCTCAGCGCATTCACACCAGCCCGGAAGTGCGGGGTTTTTTAAATCGCACTATGCCGCCGAGGATTCTGTGCGATTTAAACGCACGTCGGAATCCGCCCTATGTCTCCTGATTGCTGGGATGCTATCCCCAAAGTCCCAGTTATGTCCTGTCTATGCCCGCCTGAGTCCCAGTTATGTCTCGTCTTTGCCTGTCTTGAAGCCACTACCAATTGGTCCTGTAAAACTGGAAGCATGCAGTAATTGGCCAGTGAATGTGTCTGTCAGTCTTTTGGGTTGCACCACATCCTCCCTTCTACAGCCTCTCTCCCCCTGCCATGCCAGGTGCCTGCCTCTGACTGGCACTGCATGTGCTGCTATTTATCTGAATAATGGTCTTCAAGGGGACAACATCAATTGCTTAGAAAATTGGGTCCCTTTATCAAATTGTCCTGTAGTTTGGCAGAGATGACAGGGAAGGTATGTGATACATTCCTGCCAAATATCTTGTAAACAGGATGGAATATACAAATGTTACAGCTGGAAATGTAATTTCAAGTTAGTGTCTTATACCATCAGGACCCTTCATCCAATCTTTCTGAGAACTGGCAGGTGTGTTGAGCTTGTGGAGGGAGATGATATTCACAGGTTCCATGCAAATTGGATAGAAGATAAAGAAGGTGTAGCCATGGATGTGTATGGAGCTTTTCTTAAAATCTCAACATTCAATTGCTTCTAAAATCTGTTTCCTTTATTGAATCATTTCAAATATTGGTACAAATAATGCCCTCCATTGAGGGTACAAGCACCCCAAATTACATCACAATTGAATAAGAAACAGAAATGTTATAGCCAGAAATACGTTTTTCAGTGTTTTGTTTTCCCTTTATTTCAAAAACAAAATGTCGTTTTCGTTTCTATTTTCTTTATTATTATTTGTTGTTTTTGTTATTGCAATAATGAAAATGACAATTTTCATTATCGTTATTGTAATAACAAAAATGACATGCACACCCCTAATACCATGATCTGGACCTTTTCGCCCCCCCCCCCTTCCCCCTGTCCTGAGGACACCCCTTAAGTACCTCCAGACCCAATTCCTATACAGGTCATTGGGCTAGTACTAAGCTTCAGAGTGGCCCATGAAAAGGGAAAGGTCCCCTACCACTGGTATAAGGGCCCCAGTTTGTTCCTGCTGATTAATGTGAGCTTAGCCTATAGCTGTCAACATAATAATTGCATGAACAACAAAACCATCCCTTTTTACTGTTCCGGCATCCCAGGACCCGACCTGCCTACAGCAGAGCTCTTCAGCTCCACAGGCTGTTTCTCTCTCATGATGTTGCTTTGCTCCAGGACATGGCCAGCCTGGAAGTGAGCCTCTTCAGACCTTGTGTTCTGTCCTGTTGTCCCCCACCATGCAGCGTCTGCTTCTTAGCAGCCATTTGTCCTTTCCATCAAAGCATCTCTTATACCACTAGCAGGCACCCATGCTCCCCCAATGAAGGGCAATTTAGAATAGGAGATGAGGTACCTAGAGGAGACTTAGGAGACTGAGGATAGCCAATATGTCCCACCACTGACAAGTACCAGTGGAGCTTATTGTATAACCATGGATTTATTGGTCACCCTTTAAAATAAGGTTCCATTCATTAATAGTTTATCAAAGATTAATTACTGATTAATAAATATTTTAGTTTACAATGAGCCAGTTTTTTTAGTTCACTGGATTTTATTGCTGAGGTTTACAATCTCTATTTCTCCCCCTGCCTCTGGCTACTCCTCCACTCGGGTAGCTCTCCCTGTAGACTGCCAGGAGGCAGAAGTGAAAACTCTTGACCTGCGCCTGCATGTCCTGAGCTATCCTGGTCCTTCAGTCCGTCTTCTGCCTCAGGACCATCAGGACGTCTTTTTTATTTTTCCTCGGGGAGAAGGCAGCCGCAACCGAACCGCTGAGGAAGGAGGTGAGGTCATGGGGCAGCAGTTTTCCCAGACGTGGTCTTGGGAACCATGCTTCTTAACCCCGGCCAGCTCCCTTGCAACGTGCCTGGGAGCAGGGGAAGCCGTGTCACAAAGCCACCCGGGCAGTCTCCAGCAGCACTGCAGAGACGCCGCCGGCGTTCCCCCCGCCCAGGACACAGACCCAGTTCTTTGAGGTCTCTCCAGGCCGATACAACTGTCCACTAACGGGCACAAGCCTGCCCCCTCCTCCACAGCCGTGGAGCCAGCGCAAGAGGCAGCAGAGAGAGAATAGACAACGGATGAATCGCAAGTAGTTTCTATGTCATCCTTGGCAAATTCAATGGGCAAGATACTGGAGTC
This sequence comes from Sphenodon punctatus, assembly GCA_003113815.1. NCBI lineage: Eukaryota > Metazoa > Chordata > Lepidosauria > Sphenodontia > Sphenodontidae > Sphenodon > Sphenodon punctatus. The sequence goes on along the minus strand of QEPC01004346.1, from coordinate 448,752 downwards.
CCTAGACAGACTCTGTGAGCTCCAGTCTCAGGGGAAAAGAAAAAGAGCCCCAGAAAAATTAAAACCTAATAAGAGGGCCCTCAGGGCAGGAAAAAGAAAGGCAGGAAAGGCAAAAGGAAAAGCCCCACTAGGGGGCACTAGAGCCCGTCTTTTAGATTCTCCTCAGGCCTCCTGGTCTATCAGTGACCAGCCTGGGGGATCCAAGAAGCAATTATTGCTTGATTCAGACTCTGACTCAGACTCCATTAAGGGATTTTCTGAAGTAGAGGAAGGGGAGCTGGGGGAGCCCAGCTCAGACCCAATAGAAAAGGACAGGCAGTTCCCTCTGGCCCTTAGAGAAGAGCTCATATCCCAAGTCATAGAAACACTACAACTAAAAGAAAAACCCTCCAAAGAAGAATGTTCAGATGTAGAGGAGGAAGAACACAGAGACTACATTCCCTCAGTACATGGGAGGGACCAGGGTCTCCCCCTGGACAGGGCATTTGAGACGCTAGTATTGGAAGAGTGGAAGAGTCCTAACAAAACCTACAAAATGAATAAAACACAGGACTCGCTGTATTCCTTTTCTAGAAAGAAGGAACCACCATTTAGAAATCCCAAAGTGGATGTGGCGGCAGCCTCTCTAGCCAGGCAGACAGTGTTCCCCACGGAGGGGGACTGTTATCCAAAAGATGCCACAGATTGAGCAGTGGACTCAGCCCTTAAAAGAGCTGCAGATTCCACAGCTGCCTCCTTAAAAATTAATATTGTGGCCTCCTATGTCACTCGAGCTCTCCAGGCTTGGATGCAGGAGGCCCAAGATCCAGGGATCTCAGACAAATGATCCCCAAAGCTCACATCTCGGATTCTGATGGCCACAGCCCTGATAGCTGATTCCACGACAGATGCTATGACCTGGTCTGCTCGGGCAGTAGCAAAATCTATCTTGGCCAGGAGAAGAGTTTGGCTTAGATCTTGGCAGGGAGACATTACAGCAAAAAACCTACTTGTCTCGGGCCCTTTCAAGGGACTAAAACTGTTCGGAGTCTGTCTGGACAAGGTCCCAGCGGATGCAACAGATAAGGACAAACCTAAGACCCTACAGCAGGTTGGAGCAAGAAAGAGGTTCTTTCATGCCCCTCCCTTCAGGCCACAGGGAAATCAAGGCCCTCAGAGAAAGTTCTATCCCCAGAACATTAGGGAACCCGCTTGCCCCTTTTCGCAACAGGGGTGCAAGGCAGGGTAGATATGATAGACTGAAGCCCAGGATTACTAACCAGGGCCAAACCAAACAGGACTCTTGACTATTCCAAAACAGACGTAGGGGGCAGACTTCAAAATTACTCTCCAGTCTGGGTCAATTCAATAACAGACGCATGGGTGTTAACCTGCGTAGAACAGGGATACACCATAGAGTTCAGAGGTCAACCCCGGCCAAGATTCCTTGTGTCCCTAGTCGCAAAGAACTCTCTCAAGTATCGGGCGATGGTAGACGAAATCCACAGGCTCCGGGACATCCACGCCATAGAGGAAGTCCCACGCGATCAGGCCAGACAAGGTCTCTATTCCATCTTATTTCTCATTTCCAAAAAGCTAGGGAACTGGCAAGTGGTGATAGATTTAAAATCCCAAAACAGATATGTGAGGAAACAAAGATTCAAGATGGAGACAGTGACATCCATCTGCCAGAGCCTGCTGAGGGGCGATTGGCTAGTGTCTCTGGACCTCAGAGAGGCATACTTATGTATTCCATTCTGGCCCCCCCACAAAAAATGGCTAAGGTTCTGTTTCCAGAACACACACACTGGCAATTCAGAGCCCTCCCCTTCGGTCTGTCATCCACCCCCCGGACATTCACAAAGATTCTAATTCCTCTCATAGCGAACCTCAGGAGGGAGGGAATTCATCTATAGCCTTACCTGGATGTCCAAGGACAAAGTATTAGCAGACCTGAACAGAACAATACAGTACCTAGAACAGCATGGATTCTTAATCAACAGGGACAAAAGCCATCTGATACCGACTCACAGGCTCGAGCACCTAGGAGTAATCTTAGATACTTCCTTAGACGTTGCCCTGGTCCCTCCTCCCAGACGACAAAAGATCCACACCCTAATTCTCCTACTGCGGCAGAAAACAAGAATGAGGTTGAAGACGTTGGCCCAGCTGTTTGGCCTCCTGATTTCCTGCACCCAACAAGTGAGATGGGGGCGTTTTCACCTCAGACCCTTGCAGCAGCAGCTGCGTCCTTTTCAAAGAATGCTCACATTAGGGCTCAACCCATGGGTTCCGATCACACCAAGCGTCAGAACCAGAAACGTTCCTCCTCGGGAATCCACTCACAGAACCCTCCAGAGCAATCATAACAACAGATACCAGTCTCCTGGGATGGGGAGCTCACATGGGTCCTCACTCGGTGCAGGGCCTATGGTCCAAGTCAGACTTGGCAGGGGGGATCAACTTCCTAGAGCTGAAAGCGATCCGCCTAGCACTGAAGCAGCGTCTACCAGTCCTAATGAATACATATCTACTGATATATACCAACAACATAACAACCAAGGCCTACATAAACCATCAAGGAGGCTCCAGAGTTCCGACTCTCCACGTAGAGGAGGTCAAACTATTCTCATGGGCTCAGAGGCACCTAGCATCACTGAAGGCTCTCCATATAAGGGGGCAAGACAACCAACGAGCAGATTGGCTAAGCAGGCAGATGATAGACCCACACAAGTGGTACCTGGACAAGGATGTCTTCAAGGACATAGTGAGCGCCTTCGGTCTCCCAAAGATGGACCTCTTCGCCACTCAGGAAAACAAGCAGGTACCAGCATTCATGTCCAGAATTCCCTGCAAGGGGGCAGCGGCAACGGACGCTTTGAATCAGACCTGCCCACAGGGTCTGCTCTATGCGTTTCCTCTGTTCCCACTAATAGCCAGAACAATAACAAAGATTATACGAGAGCAAGCACAAGTCATCCTCCTTACACTTTGGTGGCCCAGGAGGTCATGGTTTTCGGACTTAGTGGAGCTGAGCCATTCACACTACAGGATCCTTCCACCCTTCCCAAGTCTACTGTCACAGGGTCCCATATTGTGCGACAATCTACAAAACCTAAGACTGACAGTGTGGAGATTGAACGCGCAGCCTTGAGAAAGAGGGGCTACTCGGAGGCGGTCCTATCCACGATACAGCGCTCGAGATGCCCAGCTACCAGACGAGCATACAGGGCTACATGGAAAACCTTTGTCTTATGGTCAGTGAATAGAAGGCAAGACCCTTGCAGAGCAGGACTACCAGAGGTGCTGGAATTCCTACAACAGAGTTTGGACGAAGGGCTCAAACCCAATACTCTGGCCAGACAGGCAGCAGCCTTGGACTCAGTACTCAAGACAATTTCTAATAGGACAATCTCCACTCATAAACATGTTAGACAGTTTATGAGGGCAGCTAGGATAATTTCACCCCCTGTAATGCATAGATGCCCTTCATGGAACTTAAATTTGGTTCTGGACGCACTTACTAGAGCGCCTTTTGAACCTCTCGGACATGTGTCTATGTATTTTCTATCCATAAAGGTAGCCTTTTTAGTAGCTGTGACATCAGCAAGGAGAATCTCGGAGTTGGGGACCCTCTCGGTGGAGGATAACTTCTGTATCTTCCATGAGAAGTCAGTAACCTTGAGGTTAGACCAAGCGTTTATTCCCAAGGTAAACTCAACCTTTCACAGATCCCAAGAAATAGTATTACCATCCTTTTGTCCAAAACTGACCCATCCCAAAGAAAGGGTTTGGCATTCCCTAGATGTACGTAGGGCCTTGAAGATTTATTTCGCTCGAACTCAGGGGTTCATAAAATCCACTGCCTTGTTTCTTAATATCAGGGCAGGGTACAGAGGTACCAAAGCATCTTAAAACACTGATATTAAAATGGGTTAAGCAAGGTATCACAGAGGCGTATAAAGAAAAGGGAAAGGTTCCTCCTCTCCAGATGTGGGTTCACTCAGTTAGGAGCGCTGCTACTTCGTATGCCTTTAAATCCAGAGCTTCATACGAAGAAATATGTAAAGCAGCCACTTGGAGCTCGTTACATACATTTGTCAAGCACTACAAGATTGACACATTCCAATCCACCAAGACGGCATTTGGTCGAAGGGTGTTGCAAGCGGTACTGGAGGCTCCCAGTGCTGTTTGTTCCCATCCTTAGTGACCTGTTTTTCTTTTGGGCTGCTCAGGGACATCTCGAGCGGAGGAGTAGCTGGAGGCAGGGGGAGAAAAGGGAATTGGTCACCTACCTTCAGTGAATTCTTTTCTCCCCTGCTCTCCGGATACTCCTCCGGCCCTCCCTACCAAACAGCAGTAAAAGCATGGGGAGCATAGCCAAGCACACACAATAATTGGGTTTCAGATAGGTAGGTCCTCATAGAGGGCAACTGGGATAGGGTTCCCCTCAGCGGGATTGCTTTTCTTCGTTATACAATGTTCTTTACAAGTTATTTCTATAGTTGGTAGTGTTACTAGGGTTTACACCAGCCAAAATGTTAAGCACGTGAGACCTGGTCCAGGTCTTGGGGACAGACTGAAAGACCGGGATAGCTCAGGACACGCAGGCGCAGATCAAGAGTTTTCACTTCTGCCTCCTGGCGGTCTACAGGAAGAGCTACCCGAGCGGAGGAGTATCCGGAGAGCAGAGGAGAAAAGAATTCGCCGAAGGTAGGTGACCAATTCCCTTTTCACCTTCTCCGGATGTGCTTGTAGCCATCTATCATTTGCAGTAGGTCTATATCATTTAGTAATCATCCTTTATGAGCCAGTTATGAATGGTTCTTAAATCTTAAGTGTGAAGATTTGGTTCATTTTGAAACAAATAAGTTAGGGACTGTCTGTTTTTTGATGTACCAAGAGAGCAAAGATTTGTTTAAATATTGGGATATTTCAGGAAATACAGTAAGCTTTTTTGCATTGCCTGTAGTCAGTAACTCCATTCTAAAAATTGGTAGTTTGCATGGTACATTGATTGCCATTTGTCTACATTACTTTCCGTTATTTTTAATTCACCCTTCTTTTCTTTTTCTTAATCTTTTTCCTTCTCTTCTTCTTTTTTTCTCTTCCTCCGTTAATAGCAAAAGGGTTCACTAGCTTTTTAAATTGCTTATCTAATATTAAGTGACAAATTATGTGAGCTTTGCACTGTCTTCTTTTATAGAAATGGGATTGGGCAGGGTAACTGCAGTTGGGGAGTTTTTCTAGCACATTTCTGATGTATTTGTCATTCTTTCTTATAACAAAAAAAGTTTATAACAAATAAAAATAAGTGGAAAGAGTAACACAGCCGCAATCTGTAATATAACAGGCACAATATAAGAAAGCTGCCAAGATCCTGTAAATTCATTTTAAAGCCTAACAACCGCAGCGTTCCTTCGAATGCAGATCTGCTCCAAAAGTAGGTTCATAAAAATAGAATCATGGGGTTTTGTGTTTCTAGTCTCAGTAGTTTCAGAGCAAATTTGTAAGCTAGCTTAGGTAACTAACCAATAGCCCTGGAATCAGAATCCTTCTCTCTACATAATTGTATGGCCCTCGTGAGTCATGATTATAGCACCTCGTAAGTGTTAATGGATTGTATTTTCACAGTCCAGTGACATAGAGAGGCGCTCTCCCAGTTTTATAGATGGGAAACTAAAGAAAAGTGTCTGCCTATCCCCTCTCTCCTGCACTGTGGACAGAACACCCCTGCTCCCTTCCAAGAAGCTAATTGGCAGGGGAGCAGTTGCCCCCTCCCATTCCCTTCCCTCTGGTGGGGGACTACTAGTCAAGTCAGCATAGCTCCTGAGAGGAGCAGAAAGGTGAAAAAACACTGTTGGGGGAACTCTGTTTGCCACACCAGCCTGGTGTTGTGTTAGCATAGCAACATATCAAGGAATCATGACACACAATTGGGGAAACACTTCACTAAACCATGGGGGCCATGTGTGGTGAATGTACCTTTAAGATGGGAGTGCTTATGAAGGGTTCAAGTTTTGGTGTATGGTAGTTGGGATTGTCAGTTAAATCTCCACGACTCCTAGGGAACTGGATAAAAACATCTGAAAGAACCTTCCTATACTCTGAAGTCTCTCTTATGGTGTTTTAGACAAGCAACTCTCCACCCACCACCCATGCATCATGCAGGTTGCAGGGCTGAATAGGGCACCAATGCGGCCCTGCAACATACATGATGGGTGGGGAATGAGTACGGAGGTGCTTGTCTAGAAACACCCTTAGTTTCTACTTTCATTCTATCTTCTTTGTCTTTCTTTCTCTTTTCTGCTTTGTCCCCTAATTCATAAATGAACAGATTTATATAACATGTTTATGTTCTGTAGGTTTTGCTGTAGCATCTCATTTATTCAAATAGAGCAACACTCTTTTATTTATGACATTTTCCTTATTGTTGTTTCTGTTTTTAATCATGTATAGGTGTGGTATAATCCTGAAGGTTATCACAGTCTCCCAGCCTACCTCAACAGTCTGAATAACTTCATCCTTAGAGCTAACTTGCCAAAGAGCAAGTCCTCTAGATACGGTAGGTGTTTAGATATCCTGGAAACTTCATTCTTGCAGCAGCATTATTAAATATTTATATAGTGCCAGCAATAAACCTGGCACTGAACAATCACTAATAAGAGATAGGTCTCTGCCCTGGGAGGCTTACTATCTAGGCGAATCAAGGAAGGGAGAGACAGGGAGACATAGACCCTTTTTGCATGGGTGCTGCCCATGTAAATCCCTCAGGGGTGGATGTGCACACTCCCATGCACATACATCCCCACGCACAGAGGCACTGAAAACAACAGAGGTGCCTCTGTGCATGGGGATGCGTAGGGGGTGGGTGTATGCCTATCTACACCCTCCCCCCATGTAGAGCACACCGACTGTGGTGCACATGGACACCCCACCTCCCCGTGCCGTGGCCCGTGTAAAAAGGGCCATAGGGAGAGACAGGGGTACAGTAATGCCATTGAGAAGGCACAGGTGCACATGCTTTAGCTTACTTACAGGAGAGAAGGGGACTCTGAATGACAGGACAGCAGAAGGATCATCACTGAGCAGTCTGTGGGGATGAGGAGCAAGGGAAAACCTGATAAATAGGTAGGTGGGAGAAGGAGTGAAGACAATTCAGGAAGCAGGAGACCTGAGGGTGGGAGAGAGTGGTGGCAGGAGGAGGGAAGTTCCCGGGTGGGAATGTAGCAGCAGGAAAGATAGGTAGGAGCAAGGCCATGAAGAGCCTTGAAGGTAACTGTCATGTACAGAGATTTTAATCCGACCTATGCATAATACTTGATGGTATGAGGTGGCATAAAGGTTTTATGGGTCCCAATTTTGGATGAACTACATAACTTTACAAAGTGAGTTTATCCCATTCCTAAGCTCTTCAGTGCAGGATTATACATTCATCTACATTCATTCATCTACATTCATGCCAATAAAAAACTGGTGCTACTGGGGAAAATAATAGTCAATAATGGCAACACTGAATCCCCAGTTCCCACTAACGAGCAGGAACTATCAGTTATCTTGTGTAAAGACATTATTCAGGATTGGTAAACAGAATGAATTGGTGGCGGAAGCTAAGGCAGGTCTAGCGTAACCTGCTTTGAAATAGGACTGAATGGAATTTTCTCCACAGCATCTTACTGGCAGCCAAAGTCATTTATTGCTGTGACAAATAAATGACAGCTTAAGAACCTCTGAAATGGCCAGATAAAAGTGTGCTGTCATTTCAGCAATTTGAAAAAGGTGCCATTTCCACTTCTGAGGTTTGACTTAGGCTTCCTATATTTTTGTAAAAAAAAAATACATAAAAGAGCTTTTTACCCTGTCACTAAGCAAATCACAATGGCTTTCGACTTATGTATATTGTGCTTCTTCATCTTCCAAAATTATGTATTGAAATGGAAATTTTGACTTCTAGCCTAAGCTGCAATAAAGAGAAAATGGCTTTATAGTGAAGCATTAACAGCTTAGTCAAACTGGATCTCCTTTATTTTTTTAATAAAAGGAAAAGACCTGCTAGGTTTTTTGTGCTTCATTATTAGGAACAGGAGATTTATTTGTTTTTTTTTATTTTCATTCAGCAAGAAAAGAAACACTGGGTTTTAGGGAAAATTTTTATTTTCTTTAAAATGAACTGCAAAGAAGCCCTCACTGTTTTGTTGGTTTTGGCTATATCTGTCCCATATGCATATTTCCACCAAAAAATAGGAAATAATGGGGAACTTTTCATGGGTACAAAATGGCAGAGAGGTACCTAGACCCAGCAAGAGTCAATGGGGAGGCAAGTAAATGCCATTTGTGCCCTGGAAAATTACCCTCTTGTAGGCTTGATTCTCCAAGATGCTGAGCCCTCTAATGCTAATCCTGCAAAAGGTTTAAGAAATATGCTTAACCGAGACTTACAAAGATCCTTAAGGAAACCACTTGAGCTCAATAAAGTCACTGGAATTGGGGTTAGAGGGTTCATCAGCACCATGCAAGACTGAGTCCAGATCTAGGCACTCAAAAGGGAGAGATCTGATATGCTGAGGTGGTCTGCACCCACAAATTCTTAGAGGCACTGACTAAGCACCTCTAAGAGCACTTTCCCATGTTACCCCAAAGCCCACTTTATTTTTTTTCTGCAGATTTTAAAAAGCGCTTATAAATTCCAACCCCCTATTCCCACGCTACACATCTGTGCATAATTCATAATAGGCGCATATTTATTTGTGTGCAAATAGCCACTCCCACATTATTATAGCAGGGAGGCCATCAGGAAACTCCTGAAGGGAGCACTGGAGAGCCCGGACAGTGCTAGATGGGAGCAGCAGAGCCCAGGGAAGAAATCAACAAGAAACGGGTGGGCTGAAGAGCCGCTGAGACATGCAGCAGCCAAGCAGGGAGAAGCTGCTAGAGTAAAGCCCAGACAGCGAGCCAGGGATCTGGGAAGCTCAACCAGGAGGGTTAGAGCGTGACCCAGGGCAGAAGCCCAGGCTGGACCCCGGCAACCCTTTTTATCCCCAGACCCTGTCCATAAAGAACTCCCTTTCCCCCTCCCCCATGCTGGCAGAAAATGGCTTCCGGAGGACTGATCTGCCAATTCAGGCACATTTCTTCATTCCCACATGTAGAATTAGGCATGTTTTTCAATGCATATATTCTCATGCTTTTCCACATTCACAATTTGCAGGTATTTCAACATGCAACCTATGAAAAGCTGGATTAGGGGACCCGGTAATGTTGGGGAAAACCAAATGCATCTCACCTGAAACCCGAGGGTGAGGCTGCTCCCACTTGAGCAGAACATGTGGAGAGATTGAAATAACAGCAAAATTATTAAATGTGGGGAAGTGCCCACAGACACAAGCCACTGATTTAGGGGCCTCAAATAAAAATCCAGGTGGGGTGTAAGAACAACCTCAACTTAGGAGGGATTTCCACTCTGCTTCCACAAGGAACCCAGCCCAAGCACTCCTCACCACCATTCATTGCTCCCTTCATACATGCACAGATGTGTACATGCTCACACTCACTCGCACTGCGCACACACACATTCAGACGCTGACCCCTCTATGTGTGCCATACACACTCACTGTCCACACCATGTGCATGTGGTGCATTGTTAGAGAGCCCCAAAAATTGAGTGGAGACTACATCCTTCTCCCACCACCTCCTCCCCCTGCCAAACATTTTATGCCTTTACCTTTAGGTATCTAAATAGCTAGTACCTAAGGCTGATGGTCTTAGTTTGTGCAAAATCACACTACATAATATTATTACCCAGAGTCCCTATGTAGTCTAATGTCCATGTATGATATGACTCAGGAGGGGCTCTGATCCACTTCCTTAGAGGCCAAGGCAGCAGCATTCACTCTCCACCAGAGAGGACTCCTCAGAATTAACTCCCCATTCTATCTCCATCTCTAGGAAGCTCTCGGTTTCCATGGACCACAAAGCATAGAAGTGCTGATTTCCCCCCTTCCTTGCAATTTGTGTAGTCATATACACCTGTAAAAACAGGACCAAAATGGGTTTTCCTCACCTTACACAAGGGAGTTACAAGATATCATGCAGTGAGGATTCAGAGCTGAAGCCATCTTTTGACTGGACCAGACTCTGAACAGAATTGCAGCCCTAAACATTCTAAATGTCACAATAAACTGATTCATTGGGGTTTTCTGCAAACCTGTTCTCCTTAAATCAGTGGCTAAACAAGCATAGCAGAGGAACTTCCTAGACAAATACAAAGAATTGGGCTATGATCCACAAAGCACATACTCCAGAGCTGGGCTTCAGATAGTTTTTCTTTTGCATAGCTTTTCATTCATTTGGGGGAGGGGAGGCAAATATTTATTTGACTAGGCCTGGCATGAACTTTGGCTTTACTTGGCCCAAGAAATATGCTTGGTATGAACTATGGGTGATTTGAGACATGATGGGTGGCAGCATTGACCCTGGGCCGTGGGGTTCAGACCACGGGTGGGGGTGAAGGGGTGCGCCAACAGACGTTCACCCCTTTGCCCCCGGCCGTGGGGACCGCTGAACCACGGCCCAGGGTCAATGCTGCCACCGGTCACATCTGTTGGGCAACCCCCCCTCCCAGAGGGGGTGGGGCCGTGCGACACAGCATGCGGCCGCATGACCCCGCCCCCTGCGCTCCCCGGTCGCCCACCCTCCCCGAGAGAGGCAGCCGTGGCGGCCTAGCTGGCCGCTGCCGCCACCAGGACTCTGGAACACAGTGAAGGTAAGGTAACAGATGTTACTTTTCCTTCACCGCGTTCTGGATTCCCCCTAACCATGCTTCGTTCGCCACCGTGGTGCGGGAGAACAAAGCGTGGTTAGGTTCACCACGGAGGGTGGTTGACTGAGGTGAACATCTGGATGCGCGCAAACAGACGTTCACCTCCGTTCACACACACACACACACGCAGTTGACTGAGGTGATTTCAGACAACGTAACATCTGAAATCACCCTATGTAGCTCTTACAGAAATGTGTTGATTTACTTTTCATTTCCAGCACGTGTTTTTATTGCATTCACAGGGCTCCCTCTACTGGCCAAATTAATATATAAAAAGCATTCCCCCATGCCTTTCTTTAAACAAAGGGTAAAATCAAATGAGACAATAGCCTGCTGGAGTTCATGTTTGGTCTGTGCAGTCCCTACTCACAGGTTTAGCATGTAGAGCCTATTAAATGGGCAGCTCCCTGCCCGCATTGCATGTGCTTGTGGCAGCCTCCACTCAGTGGCGCTAGCTATCCACTTTCCCGCGGTCAGCTGAAAGCTGACAGTTCTCTCTCTCCCTCCCTCTCCCTCTTGCTGTGGCCACTCAGCTGGGGGCCAGCAAGAGGAAGAAACATAGACAGGAGTGCCAGGGGCTGCTCCCGGGGAGAGTTGGAAGGCACAACTGCGGTGTGGGCCAGGCCAGCTGGGGCAGAGGGAGAAACTGGGGGGTGGGAGGGTCTCCTGCTGCCTTCAAGCCAGTTCCAGTTCCCGCACTAAGCCCTAGAGTCCCTGGGGAGGGATCAGTAGCTTCGTGCTCAGACTCCTGCCAGCACTAGCGATCTCTCTCTCTAGGCTGCTGGGGTGAGTCTGTGGAGGAAGATGACTAGAAGCCCACCTATCAGCTGAGAGGCAGGCCCTGGCAAGAAGATCACTGGAGTGCCTGCCTCTCAACTTAGCTGTCTGGGTGCACTAGGCAGGGCGCTGTGGTACTGGTGAACCTGGATGCAGGTGAAACTGCAGGTGAATCTAATGGATGAGATGTGGCCACATGGATGCCCGTTAGCCCTGATTGGCCCATGCAGTCGACCTGCAATATCCCTGGACTCTGCTGTGAATGGTGGCTCTGGGGTGACCATGTGGAGGCCACATGGTGGACGTCTAATAGATGGGCAAGTGGGAACATGCCTGGTGAAGGCTTATGTGGGCTATTGTCTTGTCTGATACCACCCAAAGGGACTAGGCAATATTCTTCTTCCAAACAGCTTCTCACTTAAGGGTAGTTCCCATTGGCCTAGCAAGAGGAAAGCTGGAGAGCAGACCTTCCCGTCTTTACTTTCTGAAGGAGTCTCTCTCACCTTCTTCAATTTAGGGCAGCTGAAGCAGTCACGGCAGTTGTCCCCAGCCCCAGCAGTAGGAGTAGGAGAAGGAGATTCCTCTTGGACCAATCTCAGCAGCAGGAGCAGAGGAATTTCTTGCAATGCTACCAGGAGCTGTGGTTGGGGGCAGTTTTAGAACCAAGAGGAAAAACACCAGGGTTAGGGAGTGGGGCTTCTGTGGCTAAACCCCCTCTCTTGCCCCAAGCTGAGGCTCTTATTACAGCCGTGGTACTTTGGTAGTGCCATCTGTGGGCATTAGGGAGAGTAATGTAATACCTGTGAAAATGTACTCCTGAAAACAAAACCACACATTCACAGGCTGGCTTGGATAAGGACTTTGATAGGGCTATGGATTTCTAACCCATATTTTGCATATCCGGTATATTTTTTTGTAACTTGGTACAACAGTTAAATAGATTCTTCATTGCTTCTAAATAACACAAAAACACTGAGTAGGTACTATAAAATCAGTTAGGGCCAGATTCTGTTCTTTAAAAGGGTAGTGTGATTAAAATGAGAATTTTGTCAGATCTCTGTGTGCTATAAGCATATAAAAGTCGTTCAACTGTTCCAAAGCCTGTTTGTATGAATCTGATTGGAGAAGGCCTACATCACACTTGGGACAGCTCCATATATTGGGATTCGCTTTTGGTAGCTTGTTTTCTTTGATAAAAGTATCTTTCTAACTTCAAGTAACCTAATTTGTGACAGCTGTGCCTCCTCAGAAAATGTGCCAGTTGCCTTCCTCACTGTGAATACTAGTATGATTTGAATCATATTCAGATTTCTGCAGGAGATGGAATTTCAGACATTAGATCTAGACATTCCATTGACTTGCAGTGGTTTCCCGGCCCCTTCTCCCCCACCACCACTACTAACCTACCCTCCCCCACCGACCTCTTTCCCAGCCACTTTGGAACATTTTGAAAATCTTAACTACTATAGCTTAGTAGTGTGGGCACCAGACTATGTAAAAATCTCTTTCTGATACTGATTTCTACTGTGACTTTACCAAGCCACTTCCTCTCTCTGTTAGTTTTTTCACCTTTCAACTGCTCCCATTACATTGCTTATGAATATCTGATCTTAAAGAACCTGGAATAGTAAACTGCCAAAGAGGCAATTGCAAATTTCTGCCTCTCTAACTTTTGCATGACTACACCACCAGCCATAGACAGAACTAATAGTAGAATCCCTTTAGCCTCTACCCTGCACAATCTCTAACCCCTACCACTAATAATACAAATTCAGTAATATCAGTTCTAACCTGCTTTTATTCCTTGTAGGTATTTCGGTAGTGACTCATCCCTATCCTGGAGGTCAGAGTCAAGAACAAGTAATGTAAGAGGTTTAATTTGATTAAGAGATTTAAGTTGTGTGTGTAACAGCAATAGAGGCAGGAACAGATAATCGAGAACTATGCAGCACCTGACTTAAGTCCTCCAAATATTAAATTTCTCCCCCAAATAAGCTATATTTCCATAGGCTGACTATGTTCCACTAAACTACTGAATTCTCTCACAGCATCTTTCTGGGATTCTTTATAAATAAAGGGGCCATTGTTTTTTTGGACATTGTCACTGCCATATAAGTGAAGTATTCCCCTGCTTGGTTTTCAGGCAACCTTGGGCCACTATTTAGGGTTACCATACTGTCCCTTTAAAAGAGGACGCTTATGAAAAATACATGGTGCAGGGCTGCAACATGTATTTTCCATAAGTGTCCTCTTTTAAAGGGGAGGTATGGTAACCCTAACACTATTATTAATAGTGGGGGTGGGAATTATACCCCGCCGTGTCCTCTGATATCAAGGACTTAGAAGTCTGGGTCTCAAAACATGTGGGAGTCATCCAGCGCTGCTGTTTACAATGGCCCCCGGGCAATGTCCGAGAAGGTGGGGGAGAGCATCTAACTCCCCCGCCCCCCTCTCGCCATGCACAAGTTTACCAAAAGCAGACTTTGAAGTCTGGGAGAAAGTTAGTGTGTGTAAAAATGCTCATTGAGTGGCATGCGGTAAGTCACTATCTCTCTGCCTCAGTTCCCCATCTGTAAAATGGAATTAATTATGACCTACCTCATAAGGTTGTTATGAGGATGAACTTGATAAGGATTGTAAAGCACTTTGAACACTGAATGTGTGATAGAACTATGATTTTTTAACTTACTGTACATCTCTTCCTTTCCTCTCAGGCTCAGTAGCTTACTGGATATCATAGTCTCAATGTCTGTCCTTATTGGCTATTCTATCACAACAGCTAGCTTTGTGCTTTACGTGGTAAAGGAGCATCAAACCAAAGCTAAGCAACTGCAGCATATCTCGGGCCTCAGTGTGAAAAGCTACTGGGTGACTAACTTCATTTATGACCTGGTAAATAGTTTATCTTCTAAATACAAAATGATGTCTTACCACAAAAAATCTCCAGTTCTGGATTAATGTGTTTTATATGAGCTCATTAGTATTATCACTATCAGCAAAGGCATTTCAGACTATTAAATATGAACCATTATTGTGTGTGTTGCTGAGCTATGAACTTCTTTCTGTGTCTAGTGAATGCATAAAAATCAGCCGTTTATGAGAGTCACAACTTCAATTTATTTTTAACTTGTAGGCACCAAATTGCCTTTAGATTAGATTGCAAAGAGGTGGATTTAACTGTCATTTGACTATATATTTTGGTAAGAGCTATAAGTAACAGCTTTTCACATGACTACAGCTACAGGAGTGGAGCCTATGCTGTAGATGACCTTTATTTTTGAAGTCTTCAGAATACAAGATGCGAAATTTTTATATATCTCTAAGCTAAGCTTTTAAAGCTTTTATTAGAAAAACAGCTGATGTGTTGGACAGACTCAGTTGAACTATGTATATTCCAAACATATAAGCCAAGGAACCACTTAATGTAAAATAGATTTGCATTCTTGAACTGAATATGCCCCAGTTCACTAAAGATACCACAAAAACGATGCCTGGATTTTTATTATTATAAATATTATTATTATTAATGTTAAACATTTCTACAGCCATTTGCAAAAAATAATGTTGCCAAAAATAGCTTCTGAATTAACTGCATTTTGTTGGGGGAGGGGAGGGGACCCTTTCTATCCAAAATGATGGACTTCTGAAAAATTTTCAAAATATTCTGTGCAAAATTTCCTTCCTTTTATTTTTCATGGATTCTTTTTTCTTCTTTTGCTTTTTTCTGTTTTCCCCACTTTTTTTCTTTACAAAAACAGTAGAATTTTCATAAAACTCAAAATCTTTATAAAACTGCAGAAGAATTTGAGCAGTGCAAACTGGAAATATTAGTCTGAATTTCAAAATCTTTAATGAAAAATAATTGGGTCTGTTGTAACAATGTCCCCTACATGATTCCGTATTTCTGAAGTGACTTTACCAGCACACAAAGGCATTTTAAGCTCATTCTTTATGTCTGAGGAGGACAGCAACTTTACACAGTTGAAAACCTTGTTGTTTATCTGGATGCTGCTCCTCATTTTACAGAGCACACAAACCATCCTTCCTAATATTAAGACTCCACCTCACCCCCTCCAGTATGGATATTTTTGCTTGCAGTTTCACCTTACGTCTCAGGGTAAAAATAAATTGGATCACGGGAGCGTGCATGCACCCTCACCCATCCCCACTTGCTGTCACACAGATGTCCCCTCACCCACTCAGTCGCTCACGTGGGCGTGGGGCGGGGAGGTGTCTCATGTGAAAAGGGCCAGTGTCTCAGGGGGCTGCACTAACTGAACACCGACTCCAGTGGGCTTGTTTATAAACACCTTCAGAGTCACTCTGGTGGAAAAATAGCATAAAATCAGAATCACATTCTAATTCTGTCTGTAAATGTTCTTTTAATAAACTTCAGCCACCCATTTAAGATGTTTCCTCAGTCAATCTTGCACAGTTTGTGGCAGAAGCTATATGCAGTAGAGTAGGTTAGTTCTCACAATCGTATACCATCTAGGGCCCTTTTCACACAAGATGCCCCCCCTCGCCCATGTGGGCGACTGGGGGGGGCAATGGGGGGCATCTATGTGACAGCAAGTAGGGATATGGGGGGGGTGCATGTGCGCTCCCATGCTCCACCCATCACCCACGCACAGAGGCACTGGAGAAAACGGAGGTGCCTCTGTGCGTGGAGATTGATGGAGGTGTGTCCATGTGCAGGGCTGCACACGCACCACACACCCGCCACAGCCTCCACCCATCCCCCACGGACCGCTGCGCCTTCGCAGTTCATTTAAAAAGGTTCACATTTGTTATAACTCAGGCAGCTCCTAGTTTGCATGTGCTACTGTGAGAAGTGAACACGTGGCCTAGGTGATGAGTTTTGAAGAGCTGGCTTGAGACACTGTTTTGACTGCAGTGACTGTAGCAGGCTTGCTGTTGCTGTTGTCAGCAAGCTCTGAGCTGCATATTGGTAAATCATCCAGTTGAAAGAGCCACAGTATTCTTACTTACGATTTAAACATTATCCAGGTAAAATTTTTGCGCTCCCTGCTACAGGTCCCCAGCAGTGTGCCCAATGCTGCGGTCCATTTGAAAACTGCCCAGCTACCATGGAATAATGAGCCGTGGAAGCAAGCCCTTGTTTTGTGGCTCCGTTTAAATCAGGCCCGAAACCTGGCTGCTGGCCTATTCTATTTTATGCAAGATTATCCCTTTGTCAGCTCTTGAAGCAGGATTGTAATGGCCAAATTTTGCTTCTTGGGACTCTCAATTCTGGACCTATTGATGACTGACTTGGGAGCCGCCCAAGCTGAGATTCAGGGCAGACTTTCTGACCAGAGCAGGCAGGAGGATTTCACAAGTAGCTCCTCCTGCAGGTCCCTGGCGCATTATATCGACTTGTCTCCCAGTTCTGCAGCACTATCCGATTATCTGGCATCTGCATGCTTGTTCAGGAAGATTCATTTGTTCATGCGGGCCAGATTTTATGCCTTACCCTCCTGAATTTTGGAGGGGAGGTATGAGGGAATCCTTTACCACCAGAGACTTTGCCCTTTTGATAACATGGCAATAGAAACAATAGAGCACATCATTTGTGATTATCATTTATATGATGAGATTAGGGCATTCCGGCTGGCTGAGATTCTGGATAATTTACCAGACAGAACCCCTCGGGAAATTGTGAGACATCTTTTATTGGACAAAAGGCCTGCTATTACGCAGGCAGTAATGTCCTTTTTGTTTGCTGTTTTCCAGGCTAGGGAAAAGTTTCTGGCGTTTAAAACTGAATAAATGGTGGTTGACATCTGATTATCCTTAAGATTGTAGTCCTTTTGTAGCCATCTATAGTATGCTTATTATTATTATTATTATTATTATTATTATAAACATTTATATAGCACCAGCCATGTGCCTGGTGCTGTACAGAACATAAAAATAGACACAGTCCCTGGCTGTGGCTTACAATCTAAAAGACAAGGAGGGGGAGACAGGGAGAGGGGACAGTGGGAGAGACAGGGGAGAAGACAGACAAACATTCAGGCGGGTGCAAAGTCTCAGGTGCGTGTGCTTGGTTTGGTTACAATCAGGTTGGTTGCAGCAGTCTGCAGAGGAGGGCAGACAGTAAGTATATGGGGAACGACTAGCAGGCATTGGGAAAGGCGGTGAGGAAAAAGTGGGGCTTGAGGAGGGATTTGAAGGAGCAGAGGGAGGGGGCAAGGCGGATGTGGGTAGGGAGGGAGTTCCAGGCATGGGGGGCAGCGAGG
>QEPC01004346.1:406180-429555 GCA_003113815.1 Sphenodon punctatus | reverse complement strand
GGAGGGGTTGGATTAAGAGAGCAGAGCGGAGATTTCAAGAGTGGCAGGAGGGAAGGATGGGAGGGGGAGGGGGTGGTACGGGAGCGGAAGGAGGAGGTGGGAGGGAGGCAATGTCCTGACGGAGCTTGTCAATCTTTGAGGTGAAGAATGATGCAAGATCCTGAGCAGCAAGGGAAGAGGGCGGAGGAGGGCAGGGGGTGTTAAGAAGGGAGTTGAAAGTAGAGAAGAGGCGGCGAGGGTCGCAAGAGAAAGATTTGATTACTGTACAATGAATTATAGGACTACAATTTATCAGAAAGGATAAATGTGTATTCACGATGACTAAATCTGAGATATCCTTATTTTTATTCTTGTTGTATGATGTGATTTTTATTACACAGTTGTGGGCAATGGCTAAGGCCATGCCAATAAATGAAATTGAATTGAGTATTCTTACTGATAGTGACATTCAGTGGATGCCATTAATGCAGAGACATTCTGCAACCTGGCATCACTCAGTGAATCCCTGCTGGCAAATTTCCCTCGTCCCCAAAATTGAGGAAAACAGGAACTTCTTGAGGCAGCTGCTCAGTTGTACCATGGCCTAATGGGATATTTATATAGAGCAGAGTGATAGTCAGGTTCCCATTTGGATCATTTCACATTGTCCTAACAGGAGGGCTAAAAACATGTTTTAATATTGCCTCTCAGGAGGTTTTCGCTCTGGTTTTTAAAAGGATGCTGAGGATGCTAAGTAATTCTGGATCCAAATGTTAGAGGGAGTACTCCATGCTCCTGTCTCCCCGGAAACCCCACCCACCTCCTCTTTCATGATACCCCAGAATCTCATGATTTCACCTTTTACCTCCCTGTACATGTTCCCCGAGCCCAATAGCCTACCCCACTTACCTAGGCTTCCCTTCCTTTCCTCCATGATTCCATCCAGTTTCCCATTTTGTCTTGTCATCCATGGCGTCCCCAGACATACATAGCTCTTCTGCTCACCCGCATTGAACCCTCAGCCACAGGGGCATCCCTTTACAATCCCCAGTTTTCCTTTACACACCTCACTTCCCCCCACAGTATCATTGCCCTTATAGTTACCACCCCCACCCCCTTCATGCTTCAGTTCCCAGAATCCTCTAGGTCCCCACCATGACCTCCCCGCTGTTCCCTGGTGGTCCCCCCCTCTACCCCCCATACTGTAGGGTTTCCTGTCAGTTCATGAGGAAGTATTCGATAGCAGGCTGTGGGCTCAGGCACCAGAGAAACCACTGGGCCTGTTTTCCCCCTAGTGTTCCTCCCTAGTACCCTGCCTTCACTCCAGGAGCCAAATAATTCCTAGTGTCAGATGATGGCAGAGTTGTGATGCCATAACGAGTGTTTTCAGATGGATGCAGAGGCAGCTGCCCCTGTAGCTGCTCTGGGGGTGCACCCCCAATTCTGGCCACTTGCAGTCCTGCCTGGGTCTGCTTCAGGAGGACCTGTTAAGTTCCCCGGCCTGCAGTCTGCCTGCGTAGCACCCCACCCCTGCACCATAGAGTTGTGGGTGATCAGCCAACGCTCTAGACTGGCACCCACAACTCTATGGCATTGCCTGGGCCAACGGCCAGCCAAAGTGGACCTGCAGAATGGGTCCTCTGAGCAGACAAATATCTGCTCGACTTTGGACTAGTGCCCCGAGTTTGGCTGACTCACTTCGCCGGTGGCTCTCCAGAGGCAGAGGGATGGTGGGAGAGCCATGACTGTTCACTGCCAAAAGCTGAGGAAGACAATTTCTATGAGCATCCTCCCAACTTGAAAGTTGGGGGCATGTTCTTCAACCTCCTCCCCTCCATCTCCAGCTCCATTTTACACTCCTGATTTTCAAAGGCACAAATGGCTTTTGGGCACCTTTATTCCTAATAAAACTTTCAGCAGATTTAGGTGCCTCAGTAGACTTTGAAAAATCTACCTCTTAGGCCCTTTTCACACAAGACGCCCCCCACCCACCCACATGGGTGTTTGTGAGCACCAGTGCAGGTGGGTGTGGGGTGTGCATGCTCAAACACTCCACCCATCTCTACTGATCCCCCATGCACAGAGGCATTGAACAAAATGGGAATGCCTCCGTGTGTGGAGATTGTTGTGTGTCCGTGCGATGGGCTGCCCACATGCCATACACCCAGCCCCCCTCGCACTGCAGCTCCTCCCAGACTCATTTGAAAAGGGCCTTAATTCCTAGCTTCCATGGCACTTCAGTTAGAGTGGGTCACTTAATTCCCTTGTGCTCCTCTGCAAATCCAGCCCATATCTTTGAGGGACAGCTTGCTGCACATTTAGGGCCATATTTGAACCTGATGTCGCAGAGTGCAATGCCATCCTCTATAAAAACAGTATGTAGCTCTATAATAAAATAACTAAATATTTGAATTCTAATAATTTTTTTTTAATATCATAATTTCACAGGTTTACTTTATGGTCCCTGTTGCACTCTCAGTAGGAGTTATTTTAGCTTTCCAAATACCTGCTTTCTCCCACAACAACAACTTATGGGCTGTATTTCTTCTGCTCTTGATGTTTGGGTAAGTGTGAAGTTCAATTTTTGAATGTAACTCTGTTGTAAGGGGAGAAAGACTCCTGCCAGTTACTGCTAAATGGAATTGCACCAACGTTCAGGTCTCCTCTCCAGGGAGTTCCCTCCCTTTGCAGTTAGAGAAGATGACCTGACCCACAAGTGTGCACATTGTTTTCTGTCCATACCTCTAGTTAACTCTGAAAACGGGCATAAAATAGGCATGATTGTCATTCCCGTTTTTTACATGGGGACACCACAGCCGAGAGGATGGAACCAGGGTCACAAAGAAAGAGAGAGAAGCCAGAATTCCACTAGAAACTAACTGAAACGGTTTCAAATTTGGATATTTTTATGACAGTTTTTTTAAAAATCAGGAAAATGTATATGACTTCTTCAGAACATTTGCTATTTTTTCAATCAGCAATAGAGTTGATTAAATTTTTTTTAAATTATTAATTTCAGTGAAATTTTTACTTGTAAAAACTAGGGGAAATTTTTCATGGAGAATTCTCACAAATGTCCACCTTTTTTCCATCCAGCTCTAACTGCAGAACTGCTCCCAGTTTGGTCCTTGGACCAGGCCTCTGTGCTGGTCTTGATTAAGCAGAAGGACACAGAGAGACAAAGGCTCTAAGTGGCTGTCGCACTTTCCTGATTTATTAGAAAGAACTGATGTAGGAGTCCAGCATAATTGCAAGATAGAGCCCTTTATTAAACATGCTGGGATGGGAAACCTGTGCTACGTACATTTTGTGTTAGGGACTCAGAAAGCCAGTTCTGGTTTCTTGTATCATCCACGTACACCTCTTCTATGCTTTCTCAAGTAGATATGAGTCCATATTTGCTCTCTGTGTACTAACGTTGGTTGGGCATATGCCTTAACTGTATTTATCAGCTCCAGTTTAAACTGGACACATAGGTTCACATATAAGATACAGCCAGCAGCCTATGCTCAACTTCTGGTCCTCTAATGGTGGGTCCCAGGAGGATTCTAGGTCTGTCCTGCAAGTGGCCTGAGGGCAGGGCAGCAATAGCAGCAATACTCCAGGGGAGCCATTAGCCCTGGTGCAGCTATATTGGGTCCCCTGCTGCTGCTTGTTCTGGCCTCTGGGACCACTGAGAGATGGATAGGGAAAGAAGGGGCATGGCTTCCTGCAGCTTCTCTGCCTCATGCTTCCAGCCTCCTCATGCTGGCTCTCCACTGCTGCCAAGATCACCCCACCCCATTGTACTGCTACTGCCAGGATTTCCCTCACTCCCACCCCCAGCCTCACCAGGGCCTGGGTTTTTAAAAAAATGTTTTGAAGGGTGTCACCCTAGAAAAGTTGAGAACCATTGCTCTAATGACCTTGGTGGAGACAGTGGAAACAGGAGAAAGCCTCAGTATGGGTGCTTGTACATTGCCTTCTATTCAGGAGCAGTGCATCCTGGGATATCATGGGAGGAGGCGAGTATGAGAGGGACTGCACTGCCAGATGGAATGCACGTGTGAAACTCCAGCTACTTGCTTGCTTGCTGGCTTCTTTTCCTGCTGCCACCTGCTCCTTACAAAAATGTCAGCCTTGGAAATCTGAGCATTTTCATCTAGTTTTGTTCACTATACAATGCTACATTCGACAAACTTGCTCTTTTAATGTTAATCTACAAGTTCTGCAAGAATCTTGTGTGAGGCAGTCTCATTGTGCATTATTCCCCTTGTCACAAATTATTTCACCAGCATTGTTCCAACTTGCTTAAAAATAATTGACTTTCTCTATCTGAAATTCCCTGAATGCATAAGTCAAATCATGTTATGGCCAGCTCTAACTAGAAATGTCAGTCTGCAGTGAATAATGCAGATTCTTTTTTTGTTAAGTTGGGTATTTTTAGACGTGACGAGATCACAGTGAACCACAGTGAATACCCACTTGTGGTCACTGTGCCCTGCATGTCTGTTCGGCGGCCACCAGATGTTCGCCACACTGAATACCCACATGGGGTCAATTTCAACCATGCTTCCCGGGCTCCCGGCGCAAGAATCCCTGGAAGCGTGGTGAAAGTGATTCCAGGCGGGCATCAATAAAAAGTAACGTCTGGTCGGCTATCACGGCCCGGAATCCCCGGCAGGATTCCGGGCCGTGGTGAACTCGGCCAGACGCTGTGGCGGCATTGGCCTCGCTGCCTGCCCGTCTCCCCAGAGGGCAGGTGGCGAGGCAGCGTGGAGAGAGCGGGGTCGTGTGGCCGCACATTGCGCCGCGCGTCCCCGCCCCCTCCTTGATTCCCTGCCGGGATCCCTGACACGTCTGTTTGCCGTGCCTGCGTGATCCCGGTGGGGAATCTCTGGGTTGTTTTCGGGACGGGGCGAAGCCGTCACGTCACATCTGAAAACACCCGTTGTTGCTGTTTTTGGCAGTCTTTGCTTTTTTTTTACTTTTAAATTAATGTTTTACAGATATGCAACGTTTTCATGGATGTACTTGCTGGCTGGACTCTTCAAGGAAACCGGCATGGCTTTCATAGTTTATGTATGCATCAACTTGTTCTTTGGCATCAATACAATCATCACACACTCAGTTGTGTTTCTGCTTGCCCAGGAAAAGGCTACTGATCAGGTAAGAGCCCACTAACACTCCATTAATTCCTAGAAAACACCATTTCCCAGGTGCAGTCCTCCATAGGGTCTAATTCAAAATTCAGTGAAGCTGATAGAAGTCTTCTAGGTGACTTTAGTGAGCTTTGGATGAGACACTAGTTTTGCCCAGGGATTTGAGTCAGGTAAAGTAGAGAACATCACAAAAGAGGAGTCTTGTCTCTTCATGCAGTATGCTCCTTTCTTGTTTATTTCTGACTGTTGGAAATGCAAGGACTGTGAGATCATTGCATCCATTTGCCCAATGCAGAGTTTACAGAGGAGTGTGAGTAGCTAATCATCAATAAGCAGGCAGGAAGCATACTTAAGCTTAAGTAGCTTTATTAGGAAATACATGTAGGATAGGAAAGGCCTACATCTATGCTAAGTCCTAAGACTAGGTGTGTTCATGAGGGAGGAAGGAAGCTCTCTGAGACACAAAGAGATGAGAAATCTCCTGGGGGAGGAGATTGACCAATCAGGTCCTGACAGGAGTAGGACAGATAGGATAAGGGAAGGGTTCCCTGATCTGTCTGTCTACTCCTGGTGTTTCTAGCAAACAAACAGGATGAGGTGCTTAGGGGGGATGCAACCAAAGGAATGTATTTCCGACACTGACCTTATTCAGGTTGGAAACAGGAAAATAAGCATGTGAGAGTGAATGCCTGGGAGAAGAATAGATGGTGGAAACTGGCAATATCTGGTAGCAGCGAGGCAGATGGGCTTGAGATGTGGCTGGATCCTTGGTAGCTGAGGCACACTGTTGGTCTCTTAAGTTCCTTGAGTGCAAATTACTAGCCCCTTGAGTTGTAAGGGTTAAACATCAGGCAGCCAATGGGTTTGCTGACTAGTAGAGCACTTTGAGGATTGGGCTGTAAGTGTGAAAGAAGAGTGCGAAACCTTGTGAATTTCAGTGCCTACAAGGGATTGTGAGACACTGCTCCTTCCCCAGAGTTGAGCACTGTCCTTCAACAGAACTGTTTCTCATCCACCCTTGTGGATGATAAAATGCAAATCTTGGTTAATGTTTTTTAAGGCACTGGTTCAGCAAAAAGAACTGTAAGATCTCCAGCACCAATGTCAAACCATGTCTGTTTATCAAACTCAGGAATTACCCTGCCATGTCATTTATGGAGGGGGGAAAAAAGAAAAATGCAACAAGCTACCAATGAAATATTGTGGAAACAAAATATCTATACATTTATTCTAAAGGTATACAAAAATGAACAACCAATTTACTGAAAAGATACAGCAATTCTATCTAACTAAACATAGTATAGCTCAACATGATATAACCCCATTTTTATGTAGCCCATAGTTAGAGCAGCTCGTTGAGGATCAGCTACAGGATCAGTGACCTGAGTCAGCCACTCGGTTTAGGGATTTAATTTTTTTTAAGATTAACCCTTTTGAGCAAAGAGAGACAGTTGAGATTTTCCTATTTGGGATATTTTTTGAGGAGAGTGGTTACGTATAGCAGATTCAGAGGCTATAATGACTCAGTGAATGTTGCTCGAGGGTATTTTTCCCTTCAAGAGACAATGCATTCTGTCCATGAGATATACTCAGCCACAACACCTCTGAAGAAGGGTGTAATCACGCGAAATGCTTTGGGCTTCATAAAAGTGGGGTTATATCATGTTCAGCTATATTATGTTTAGTTAGACATAATTGCTATATATTTTAGTAAATTGGTTGTTCATTTTTGTATACCTTTTGAATAAATGTACTGTATTTTGTTTCCATAACATTTCATTGGTATCTTGTTTTTTTTCTTAGTATTGTCTGCTACTTTCTGGTTTCTGTCAGTTTTGACTGCATTTATGGAGGAAGCCAATCTTTCCCCATTCTAATTCATGGCATATCTGACATGCCAAGTGTAATGTCAACTGTGTTGGATTAGTTAATAGCAACACAGGCTGTCTCTCTTCACTGCTTAGCTGCTTTGTCGCAGACAGACCAGAAAACAGCATATGCATCTAAGCCATTCTAGACCAGAGCTGTCTCCTTCCTGTAGGGTGCTGCTTGACAATGTAGTTTTGCTGCAGAAAGAAGATAATTGCTCATAAAAATCTACTTCATAAGTACTCCCTGAACTCCAGCATAGATTCTATTGCATGTTATGAGATACAGGGACAGACAGACAGACAGAAATGCCTCTTTTAGACTTTGATCCTAAGCAACTAAAGAAATAACCAGATAATATTTGTTTTCTTTCAGGCCTTGCATGATCTTTGTGAAACACTCAGGCATGTTTTCCTGATGTGTCCCCAGTTCTGCTTTGGATATGGTTTGATTGAACTGTCTCAGAATCACGCGCTGATGGGATTCTTAAAAGCATATGGAGTGTATTACCCTGACAGAACTTTTGAGATGGACAGAATAAGCTCTAAGCTACTTGGCATGTTTATCCAGGGAACTATATTTCTTACAATTCGTCTCTTACTCCATGACGAAATGATTCAGAAACTCTGGGATAGTATATTATAGTAAGTTTTTAAATTTTTATTTTTTTTATTGTTCAATTTTTTTGCGTGTTGTTCGCCGCCCCAAGCTGCCTTTTGGCAGGAGGGGTGGGATACATGTTTTAAATAAATAAAATAAGTGACATCTGGATGCCTGCAATAAACACATCTTGAAACAAACTTGAGGAGATGGGCTCTAATATCAACATCCTGATTGGTTATTATTGCCTTACATACCTCCAGATGGAAACAAAGTGCAGGTGATATCTTGGACCAAATGGGAAGCTTTTCAGATACTCTAACGATTAGAAATTGGCCTAATAAAATATACTATCCGAACTACTTTGTCTCCATCTCCTACATTTGGGAGCAGCATGGCAGCCATGCTCTCTCTGGATTATATACATTTACACAGTGCTTTGCAGACGCTGGTAAGCTGAAAGTGGGGACAATTCCATTGACTGCCTGTGACTGTGGTAGAGGCTAACAGAGATGTGTTGGAGATTTTTGGTACACTTCCCTACTGTGAGCAATTGCTGTACCTGCTCTATTTCTACAGGTTTTGAACAATTCCTATAGGCAAGTGGTATTTGTATGCTTTCCAGCTTTGTATATTGAATACCAAATTGAAGGAGTGTAGTTCTGCTACAGCATGTGACCATTCCCATACCTTACTGCAGAGTCAGTAGGTGCACCACTAACTGAAGCCATCTGTTTCCTGCTCTGCTAGTTGCCTGTTTGACAGAGTGCATGGCAGGCCGCCACTTCTGCTGGAGACAATTGATGAGGATGAGGACGTTCAGGTAGAGAGGGAGCGAGTTGAGTGCGGCAGAGCAGATGGTGATAAGCTACAGCTCCGGAATCTCACCAAGATTTACCATCTTCCTCATAAAAGAATTGTAGCAGTAAAAAATGTCAGCATTGGAATTCCAGCAGGGGAGGTAAGCATTGGCAGCATGTGACTCCTTTGTCTGAGGAAGTTATAGGCACCGTGTGACGCACAAAAGCATTGATGTATAGAGAGTGCTGCAATTGAGAGGGTCTAATGGTCTCCAGCAGCAGCAGTGGCAGAGCCAGGCCCCACCCTTACTCTGCCAGGTCCCATTCTGCTCCACCAAGCCACCATCACTGCTGCTGCTGCTGCTGTTCCAGCAGGCTTCACCACTGCTGTAGTGATCCTAAGTAGGGTACAGCATAGTGACCCCAACCCACCACAGGCAATGGGACTTGCACAAGGGAGTTATTTGTGCGGTGGCAATCCTCGGTTGGGCATATCGGACCCCCAGAAAGTTAAACTCACACTTCCTGTCTCACAAGCCCCTGCAATGCACATAGGGCATCTTGTTTAGAGAGATTCAGCCTCCAGTACATATGATAGATGTTTGCTGCCCCTGGGGGTAAAAAAGCATCAAACTAAAGATATCAGCAGTTTTAGTAAAGATGAGCATCTCACAATAAAGGAGATTAAGAATATCCATTAATCCAGTGACTTATTTTCTTTCAAATCTCTCCTTAAAACTCTGCCCACTAGCTGGCAACAACCAGACAGATGGTGAGCCAAGGTTACTGGTTTTTGGACACTAACTCAGTGGTGTGAACACTACCTCCATCTTCCCATTTGCTTATTCAAGACTCCATTGTTAGGCACTGGACAAACACACAATAAATAGGTGATGGTCCCTGCCTCTCGTAGTTCACAATCAAAGCAGGTAAGAAGACAAAACAAAGGCTAGAAGGGAATCTGTCTGAATCCAGCCAGTGAGTTTTAGTAGGGACTGCTTTTTTAAAATCACAGAGCACCTAACATAGTGGTAGCCTGAACCATGATTCTTGCCTGTGCAGAGCAATAAGAGCAATAATTCTCTGTCTGAAATTATTTAGTTAAGTTAAATTAATAAGGCACAGCTTAACTTATTCATTACTTTCACACTTGTGAAGACAGACCTGGTTCAGTTAAGGCAAACTACAGTATTCTTTCTCCAGCTGGTAACTAGGAAGATGGAGATGTTTTTCTGTCCATGGAATTATGACCTTTAAAAGAATAGGCACATAGAAAGGAAAATGCTGAAGTTCAGCTGAAATGTGTAGCTATTTCATTACCACTTTTTGAAACGTTTCCCTAAATGTATTGGCCTTGGAAATGTGATAGGTCATTAGAGAAGTTGTGAGAGCCAGTGGGTTGGGCACTGAACAGAGATGTTGGAGGCCTAGGCTCAAGCCCCACTTCTGCTCAACTATACGACCTAGGGCAATCTCTTCGTATATCCTTATTTTCCCTTTCCCACTTCATATGGATCATAACTGGTAGGTGCAGACTGCTGAGCCCAGAGAGATCATGACACAAGATTCAGGCTGTAGCTTTCCAAAACAGGGACTCTCTCTTACTGTGTGTTTGTACAGGGCACAATGGACCCAGATCTTGGTTAAGTTTGTTAGCTGCTCCCATAATATAATTATTATTAGAAATACACTATTGCTTATCCCAGTGTAGCAGCAAAAGATGGTTTCGACATATTAAAAGGCAGCAGAGAGGATTTTCAAGCCTATTAATATCCCATTTGGTTGCAAGACAAATACTAGTAGTCCAATCAAACCAGCTGTCTGAGTTATGATTTGGTCAGTTTTGCTATCTACATAGGAACACACACATTCCAACAAAGTGAATAACTGTATGAGAGATGTTCTTTATTTTCACCATCTAATAGAAGAGCAATCCCCATTATAATATTCACATTTATTATGGGTTCCTGTGCCTTTTCAATAACTGATCTTGTCAGAGGAGGGGGAGAGACCTGGAATGATGGGTATACTCATGGAAATATTGTGAATGCAGTGTGACTATGTCTCTCTCCTACTTTCTCACAAAACAGGTCTTTGGCCTGCTGGGTGTGAATGGGGCTGGGAAGACCACTATCTTCAAGATGCTGACAAGAGACATCGGGGCTTCCAGTGGAAGGTTACAGGTGCGAGATGAAACTGGGTATGTAGGATTCATTTTCTGGAAACAAGCCATGAGCAAGTCAGTAGGGGAAGCAAATGAAACTTCTCATTTCTCCCTGCCTTAGCTGACTCAACAAAACAAAAAAGAGCTAAACTAAAACACAAACATTTTTGAAAAACATTTTGTTAATTCCTTCACATCTTGAGTCTGACATATCTGTTAGTTAGTCACCATGCCTGTAATATCCAACACCATTTTCACATTGACACCCCCTGCCCTCGCACACGTGGGTGGGTGGGGGGGCGCTCTTGCAAACACCGCAGGGGGGATTGGTGGGTGCCCGTGGGAATGCCACAGGCAGCGGGTAGAGGTGCATACGCGTTCCTGCGCTCCACCCACCTCCACCCATCACCCATGCACTGAGCAACGGGTGCCAGTGCCCAGTGCTCCATGCATGGAGATGGGTGGCAGTGGATGGGGGTCTGTGGGAATGCACCCCCACGCACTGTCCACCCCCCATACACCTGCGCCCGTTGGAAAAGGGTCTGAGACTGAGTGACTGGCACAAGGTCAAACAGGGTGTGTGTAGTGGCGTAATGAACAGAATCTGGGGCTCCTGACTTGGGATGGGCACCATAAACACTGGCATCTCTTTCCATTCTGATCTCATTGACGTAAGTACGCATTCTGCACACTCCTGGTTTTTACCTACAAGGCTCTTCATGGCCTTGCTCCCCCCTATCTCTCAGCACTTATTTCCCGCTACACTCCTGTCTGGGAGCTCCGCTCTTTCTGTGCCACCACCCTCGCCTGCTCACTGCTCCTCAAACGCATCCACCCCTTTTCCCTGGCAGCCCCCCATGCCTGGAACTCCCTCCCTGAACACATTCACTCGACTTCCTCCCTACAAATCTTCAAATCCCTCCTCAAAACCCATCTCTTCCATCAAGCTTTCCCTTGCTCCTCGTTCCTCTCACCCCCGTGCTGACTTTTCCTGAATCATTGTACCTTGTGTAACATTAAATTAGTAACTACACCTTTGTAGTTAAGCCAAACACGTGCACATGAGATCTCATGAGTTCATGTATGTATCCTTGTCTCTTCCTCTGTTTCCCTCCCCCCACCCCCAACCCCTTGTCTCTCTTAGATTGTAAGCCTGCTAGAGCAGGGACCATGTCTCTTTCTTAGAATTGCAAACTGCCAGGTACATTGCTGGCACTATATAAATGCTTAATAATAATCAAGTAATTGTACTGGTAATAATACTGGAAATGAGTAATTGCACTGGTCTGAAGAATGCTTCGGACCAGTGCAAGTGAGTTAGAGCAGGTTCAGAGGGTACGCTAGCTGTGACTTCCTAGTCTGAAACCTGCAGCTATCATTAATGTCTGTTAGTACCTGGCTACATGTCAGCTACTTGCTTGCTCTGCAGGGTGGGCCCAAATTGCTTCCAGGCTCACCTTGCAGGGCAAGGACCTACACATAGTTACTGTGATGTGGGGGACAGAGAAAAGCAGTGAGAGCACAGCTGCCACTACTATGGCACTCTATCATATAGCTTGCCACCTAGCCCCACACAATTACCTGGGCCCCAGGAGCAGCGACAAAGGGCGTGGAGAGTGGGCCATGCCACTATCATGTTCTCCAACGTTTGTGCTCCCAGCAATCTACCATGACACCACCACTCCCAGTAAGCTTACCCGCCCCCCATACAAGCCAGCGCACATTCAAGCAGTTGTCCAATAGCAATGTACCTGGTGCTGAACAATCATTAGTTAGAAACTTTGAGGGACCTACTTTGAGGGACTTACTGTCTAGGAGAGACAAGGGAGGGGAGACAAGGGAGAAGGGAACATAAGAAGAGACAGATTTGAGAAGTTTTAGGTGCAGATGCTTAGCGTAGCTATAGGGGAGAGTGAGATTGGGAGTGAAGGATGGAAGAGGAGGCATCAGTGACAAATCACTGTGACAATAATAATAATAATAATAATAATAATAATAATAAAAGATATATTGTACTGGCCATAGCCTTGACAAATCCAATAAAAAGAATAGATAAAACAAAGATGACAAACTTCAAAGATCTCTGTGACTTTTAGTTTCCAGACTGGTCTATTGAAGTCACTTGGACCACTCAGAGAGTGAGGTCCTACTAAATATGAGCCAGGCATTTGGAATCTAACCCATTCAAATCAGTGTAACTACACGCAGAGAGTAACGTGCAGTGCAGTAGGAGTAGTGGCCTAGAAGAGCCGCCATGCAGTCTTTCCTCTTGCTAATTAAGAATGTCACTGCCAGACGGTCCTTTACAAAATTAACTAAGAACATTCTGTCTTTACAGAGCAGTTCATGTCCCCTTTCCTTGCCTTTAACCTAATGTATGGAGAGGCTTTCAGTGAATAAAATATTATTTGACTGTCCTGATTCAGGTGCCTGACTGACATTGATGGCTCGCACTGGTCCCTGTTCGGCTACTGCCCTCAAGAAGATGCCTTAGATGACCTGCTGACAGTGGAGGAGCACATGTATTACTATGCCAGGTTACATGGCATCCCTGAGAAAGAGATCAAAAGAGTGAGTACACAAAACAACAGCAACAGTGCTCCCTGGAGAATCCAAACACCCACTGAAGTCTTTAGACTTCGGAGTTTTTCATTGCCCTGGACAGACTTTGAATCAGGCCCATCATGTGTAATAGTATGTAATGATGAGGACTAAGAGCTTGACTCTTCTAAACCTCAAGCCTAGGCCTCAATTCAACAAACCATCACTGCTCAGCACACCACTGAAGCCCATGCCTAAGGAACGTTCAGGGTTATTTCCCTATCAGCTTCATCGGGACTTAATCACATGCTTACCTGCTTTGCTGAATTTCTCACTGGTACCTGCTCTCTTGAGGTCCTGTTGAGGTCACGATGCTTCATGTTAATTAACTACAGGATGAACCCCTAAATGATTCTCACATAAAGGGAACAGCGATAGTAATGTCCATGATGTATTTATCCCAAGGTGATAAATGCTCCTCTGTTTTAACTGGTTCTTGTGGAGCTATTTCAAACAAGCAAACACTTACACTTAAGAGATCTTCCTGCTGCAAGACACTAATTGACAACAAAGGCCTATTTAAGAGAATTTAATTATGGCATCTTATGTACCTGAATAAGAGGGCTAGATCCCCAGTTGTAAATCCACAGAGATCTGTGAAAATCTTTGAGACAAATGCTGATTTAATTGGCTGAGGATCTGAGTCTAAGAACTTCTGCAAATACCATTGTAGCTGTTATATTATGGCTGGGTTAGTTCTACAAACAAAGGGGGGAAAAATATGTTATTATTTATACCGACAGATTGCACTTCAGCTTCTTCATAGACTTAACCTGCTGCCCTATAAAGACAGAGTCACCTCTATGTGCAGCTATGGCACTAATCGGAAGTTATCAACTGCTCTGGCCCTCATTGGGAAACCATCAATTCTACTACTGGTAAGACATCAGAGGCCTTCTGGGTGGAAAGATCATGATTCTGCATGGTATTTAATGACATGCTGATTGTATTTCTGTGGAACATCAGCAGAGAGACAGGAAGCTTTGTCTAGGGGATGCGCTTGGGATTTATCTGGTATGGATTTTTTATCATGGAATTTATCTGGTGTGTATTTAGTGTTTTGTGGCAAGGGTATCATAGTGTTCCATACTTACTGCAGCTGGTCACAAAATGATTTATTTTTCCTCAAAACACATTTTTACAAAGTATTTGGTTGGCTGGTTTGTTTTCTTTCAGTTTTGTGGGTGTTTTTCCTTTATTATTATTATTATTATTATTAATAATAATAAATAAAGGAAAAACACCCATAATTAATTATTAAGTAGCCAAATAGCATACATATATTGGTTTCCAATTTTATGTTAAAATGCACAAATATTTTGACAACAGATGAATTTTTGGGTAAAACTTTCCAATTAGTTGGGGGGGGAAATTGTTGTCCTTCCTCCTGTGACAAATTTCCACAGTCTATCTGCATTTACATGAGACACTTACTACATGAAAAAACCTACCCACTCCTCTCCCCACCGCTTTATTTTTTTTAATGTGTGAAAGGGTAGGTCATAGGATACACCAGGTGTAATGTGCATTAACTTCCAAAAAGTTAAGCCAGAAAACAAGGTTTAATGAGTCTAAATCCATCATATGCATTTTTCGTAATGTGTGAAGAAATTTAATCTGCCTATCAGTCAACCTTAAATATGCCAGATGAGCAGAGGTGATTTCTCACGCAGGGGATGAAACCCACACTGCCTGCTTGGTCAGGACAATGCACTGTTGACAACAAAAACAAAGGATAAGGGAATACCTTTTAATGGCCAGGAAAACACACATGGTAACTTTTGAAGCAGGAAGAAAACTTTTGAAGCGGGGAGTGAACATGGGAACAATTAAAATGCACAAATACAAACTCCCACAATAAAGAGTACAGGTGGGAGAAGAATCTTGTGTGAATGCAGTCCTAGATTTAAGGCAGATATCTTGCTCCTCATGACACATAAAGAAGGACCCCAGTTGAGTCTATATCCTGTCCCAATGGGCAGTCATATGGGGAAGAGCAAACCTGAACTGCTGTGCCACCCCTTAAAATAAGGTCTAAAAAGCATAGAATACCCCTACATATTTGGGATATTCAAATTTTGCTCCTAACTTGGTCTTAACATTCTTTTCTTACACCATGTTTTACTATTGTGTGCATAAATAATATGGGTTTTACGCTATTTATATAACATGCCATTTGCTGCGTTTTAGAGCTGAAACAAATATTTAAAGTGAATATCGAATTTGGCATATTCAAATTTGCAAATGCAGCACAAATTGGGAGGCTGGATTCAGAATATCGAACAGTGTTTGATTTTGTTCCTCAGCTTATTAGTTGTTGCTTTGGTTTTCTGCTACTTCAAAACGCCAAAGTTTAATTTGTTATCTTAGGATTCATGATTTCAGTATTCAATATTGTTTGTGCCCTCAGTGGTTCTGTTTCTGTATTCATGATTCATGGATCCAGTGCTTGTTTTTGAATTTGTGTCACTCCTGATTGGGCTGTTTGAGTTACATAGTACAGGGGAAAGGAGATTGAGCAAAGGGAATATGCATGAATGAAGAGCCACAGGCACAAAGTAACAAAATGACAGCGAAATCATGGCCTTACGAAGTAACAAATTATCAAATACCAAAGTGCTGAATAACCACGTAAACGAATTAAAGTGTTGAATACTGAACTGATAAATATCAAAGCAACAAATTTTGGAACCACAAAGAATTCACAGTGGGAATTAGCTTCTGAAAGCAAATACACAGGTCCAGTTGACAAGTTTGGGGTTGCAAAAGCTCTAGTTTCTGCTTATGTACTATTTGGGTTTAGTTTTCAAAAACATGAGGCCAGATTCTATAATGGAGGTTGTGGAAGAATTTAAAAATTAGTTACAGACTTCTCTCAGGGATGGGGATACTGTAAAACCTGCTTAAAGGCAGGAGACTGGACTAGATAGCCTTTGGAGTTCCCTCCCAGCTCTGATTCTGAGCTAGTGTAAATCTGTGTAATTCAACAGACTTGTAATTTAAGTCATGCTGATTTACACAAGCTGAGGATCTGTCTCCTCTTCTGTATATTTCTCCTCATACTTCTGCATCCTCCTCCTGCTTGGTAGTTCTACCGTTGACCGCTAGGAGACAGATGATAACTTTTTTCTCACTGCGCCTGCATCATCGGTGCTACCCAGCTTTCGCCAGTCCGTCGTCTGCCTTGGGACCGTTAGGATGCGCCTTCGGGTTCCTCAGGACCCTAAAAAAAAAAAAGAAGAAGAGGAGTAGTTAGGTCAGAATAAGATTCGGCGGGGCATTCAGGGGACAGCAATCCCGGACGCGGTCTCAGGAGTGCTAAGCCAGGCCTGTTCTTGAATTATATTTCCACCGGCTCCCTTGCATTTTGCCCTGGGAGCAGGGGAGGCTGCTCTTTTCCCGCCTAGTGGGAAAGATTAGTCGCCGTCGCTCCCCCCGCCTACGGTCAGGGTCAGCGCGACTTGGCCCTGCCCAAACAAAAATTTGCCCAGGACAGCTCTAAAAGCAGAATGAGCGTGGCCGGCAAGCTTCAGGGTCCCCACCCCCGCTGGCGGTTCGGAGGCGGTGGCAACAGAAGGAGGGAATCAAGACTCACAGGTACCTTCCCTCTCATCAATAGCCCAAACGATGAGGGAGCTAATGACCTCTTTAAGGGAGTTCTCCCAGGCCAAGGCAAGCAGGAAAAGAAAAAGGGGTCCCCCCGCTGACAGGCCCTCAGGCAAAAGGGCAGGAAAGCCCAGGGTGGCAACAAAAAAGGGAAAAGCTCCACCAGGGGCAGGCAGAGCCCATATTCTGCAATCCCCTCAGGGCTCTGAGGAGGAAGATCAGCAGGACCGTGAGCAGTCAGAGTTTCAAAGCCCAGCTGCCAGCACACTGAGACTCAGAATCCCTTTCCTCTTGGGAAAGCTCAGACATAGAAGAAGGGGAATGTGCTGAGCCTTGTGCAGACCCCAAGGATAGAGAGAGGCAGTTCCCCTCTAACTGTAAAGAAGAACTGATGGGGCATGTCATTAAAACTCTCCAGCTTAGGGAGAAGCCCTCTAAGGAGGACTCTTCCGACTCACAGAATGAGGAAGCTAGGGATTATATCCCTACAGTACATGGCAGGGATCAGGGTCTGCCCCTAGATAAAGCCTTTGAGAGAATAGTGCTTGAGGAATGGAAGCACTCCGACAAGGCTTATAAAATGAACAGGACACAGGATTCTCCTTCTCAAGGAGAAAGGAGCCACTGTTCAAAAGCCGCCAAATAGATGCAGCTGCGGCCTCTCTGGCTCTGCAGACAGTCTTTCCCACAGAGGGGGATTGCCACCCTCGGGACCCGACAGACTGAGGGGTGGATTCCAGCCTTAGAAGGGCAGTTGATTCCACGGCAGCATCCCTTAAAGTCAATATTGTGGCCTCATATGTTTCCAGGCCTCTCCTGGTATGAATGCAGGAGGCCCAGGACCCTGACATTTCAGAAAGAAAAGCACAAAGGCTATCCTCTCACATTTGCATGGCTACTGCCTTTCTAGCAGATGCGACTACAGATGCCCTAACCTGGTCGGCTAGATCTATGGCCAACAGCATAGTAGCCAGGCGCATGGTATGGTTGTGTTCTTGGCAGGGAGATACAACGGCTAAGAATCTCCTCACCTCAGCCCCTTACAAAGGGTCCAAGCGAATCTATACCCGACATTCCCTTCTTGTCACTTCCTGGTATACACGGACAATGTGATGGCAAAGGCCTATATCAACCACCGGGGGCGGGGGTTTGAGATCGATAGAGTTACACCGGGAGGCAGTCAAACTTTTTTCATGGGCCCAGACACACTTGGCATTCCTGAAGGCCCTACACATCAAAGGCCAGGACAATATGCAGGCAGACTGGCTGAGCCAGCAGACCTTGGATCCACATGAGTGGGTGTTGGACAGGTCCATATTCCAGCAGTTAGTTGCCTGGTTAGGCCTCCTGCAGATAGATCTGTTCACAATGAAGGAGAACACCCAGGTACCTCGCTTCATGTCATGCTCATGGTGCAGAGAGGCGGAAGGAATCGACGCGCTCAACCACCTCTGACCCAGGGGCCTCCTATATGCCTTCCCTCCGTTTCCACTAATTCAAAGAACAATAGTAAAGGCTATCAGGGAACAGGCATGTCTGCTTCTGGTAATACCATGGTGGCCCAGGAGACCGTGATTTTCCAAACTGATAGAACTCAGCCGTGCACAATACCACAGTCTTCCCCTCGAACCAGCATTACTCACCCAGGGCCCAGGATGCTGCACAGAGATACAAACATTACAACTGACATTTTGGAGCTTGAACACACAGTGTTAAGGGCAAGAGGCTACTCCGATGCAGTTCTGGCCACGATACAGCTTTCCAGGAGGACTGCCACTAGGAGAAGTTATCGGACCACGTGGAAACCTTTTGCTACATGGTCTCTCCAGCAACGGCAGGACCCTACCAAGGCAGGGGTGTCACAGGTTCTGGAGTTTCTCCAGCAGGGCCTGGATAAAGGACTCAAGGCTAACACGCTGGCTAGGCAGGCAGCTGCCATAGACTCAGTACTTAGGGCATTGTCAAATAGGGTGGTCTCATCACATAAGAATGTC
Organism: Sphenodon punctatus; assembly: GCA_003113815.1. Taxonomy (NCBI): domain Eukaryota; kingdom Metazoa; phylum Chordata; class Lepidosauria; order Sphenodontia; family Sphenodontidae; genus Sphenodon; species Sphenodon punctatus. The sequence continues at coordinate 410,801 of QEPC01004346.1, read as the reverse complement.
AGGAGATTTCTTCGGGCAGCCAGAGATCCCAGTGGTACATAGAGTACCCTCCTGGGATCTTAATTTGGTCCTGGAGGCCCTTACCAGGACCCCTTTCGAGCCCCTGAGACATGTGTCCTTATATTTTATGACGCTAAAGGTAATCTTTCTCTTTGCAGTGACTTCAGCGAGACGCGTCTCTGAGTTAGGGACGCTCTCCATGGAGGACAACTTTTGCACCTTTCAGCGGGATTCAGTTACTTTAAGATTGGATCAGGCTTTCTTACCAAAATCAATACCTCTTTTCATAGATCTCAGGAGGTTGTGCTACCCTCTTTTTGCCCTAGACCAGTGCATCCAAAGGAAGAGGCCTGGCACATGCTGGATGTCCGGCGAGCCCTAAAAGTCTATCTAGCAAGGACTAAGGGGTTCAGGCGGTCTACTGCTCTTTTTGTGAATATCAGACCAGGGTATCAGGAGTGCAAGGCTACGAAGACCCTGATCTCTAAATGGGTGAAACAGGGTATTGTAGAGGCATACAGGCAAGGGTAGGGTCCCTCCCCTCCAAACTTGGGCTCACTCCGTGCGCAGTGCAGCCGCATCATACGCCTTTAAGGCAAGAGCCTCTTACGAGGAAATCTGCAGGGCTGCCACATGGGCATCAATTCATACCTTTGTTAAACATTATAAAATGAATGTTTTCCAGTCAGCAGAGGCTGCTTTTGGCAGAAGGGTGCTGCAAGCGGTACTGGGCTCTCCCAGTGCTGTTGGCTCCCACCCCTGAGGTTTTTGTCACGAGGCTTGGCTACGTCCCAGCAGGAGGAGGATGCAGAGATATGAGGAGAAAGGAGAATTGGTAACCTACCTTCGGTGAATTCCTTTCTCTCATATGCTCTGCATACTCCTCCGACCCTCCCTGCCAAGCAGCATGATTAAGCTGTGAGGGACCAGTACCTCAGCTGGGTTAACGGATTATAGAAATTGTTAAGAAAAGTTATAGTAGGCAGGTTAATATATATAGTTTGCGTAGTTTTTTCAGTGGAGCGAGGGAGTTAGGTCCTGCGCTTGTAGCATTTGTTTCTAGCTTCTATCCGGAGATGGAGGATACATTCTTCGGCTTGGGAACGGACTGGCGAGAGCCAGGTAGCTCCGATGACGCAGGCGCAGTGAGAAAAAAGTTATCATCTGCCTCCTAGCGGTCAACAGTAGAACTACCCAGCAGGAGGAGTATGCAGAGCGTATGAGAGAAAGGAATTCACCAAAGGTAGGCTACCAATTCTCCTTTCCTTCCAGCGGTGTATGAACTTTTTTAACTCCTGTTTTTATGTATGAAATCTAAAAAAAACTGAGGAGGGAGGAGACTTCCTAAATGCAAAAACTTCAAGTTCAACCTGGTTTCTGAATATCAAGCTGTGTTCTTTCTGCTTTGTATAATACATTATCACGAACAATAACAATTGCATAATCAGAAGTTGTCTGGCAATTTTCTCAGTGAAGCATGAGATAGGGCACAGCGGACGGTAGCTCCTCTGCAGCATATTGTCGAGGTAGCACTGAAAGCAGAAACTGTGTTTTGTCAGTGAATAAAGCAGCTATTACTAAGAAGACAGGCATGTGCAGAGACTAAGGCCACTTTCAGACATGCCCCCCCACCCCAGCACATATTCTGGCTGGGGGGGGCATGTGCAGCCAGAATATGCATGGGGATCGGCCGGTCTGAAAGCCACCCCCTGCACGGCTTTGCCGGCAGACATGCACATGGATGCAGAGCTCGATTTCCTGCTCGGCATCCCTGCGCATCTCTGATTTCAGCACAGCCAGAATATGCGCGTGGGGGCATGTCTGAAAGTGCCCTAATTGGAGAGTTGATAGCATCTCTTTCTTGATCATATCCTCAGTCAGTTATGGTTTATGAAAACTGTAAATAGGGAACCTATTGAGGGGGATGTATCACTATGGGGTTATAGAGTGAATTATAAGGCTTAGATTTTTAAATTAATTCATTAAAATTAATGGGGAAATGACCTTCAGATTCTTCGTAAATCTCTACCTGTAGCTTAATACAAATTAGCTTAATGCTCAGATAATTAAAAAAAAATAACGGATAGGCTATTGCACTGCAGCTCAAAAGAACTGGTTTCTATTGCTGATCTGCCAGGTCACCCTGGACAAATCACGTCACATTTTACCAGGGGCTTTCTCACTGTGTGTTTTGTACCAACTCAAAAGTGTCTTGATCTGGATTTGCATCTTTAGGTGCTGGGTATCCTGACAGCATTCCTTTTTCTGGCTGAGGAACAATAACCCGAGCTGCTTGCAGGAGGGACGGGGTATAAATATATTAAATAAATAAATAAACTTTTGTAAACTGTATCCAAACATTTCCCAAATTTGAGGAACTGTTCTAGACACATGTGGGCAGAATCCTTTTGGTTTGGGTAAAAATTAGATCAAATAGCACTAACCATAGGGTGGCCAGATATGCACATTATAGAGGACACATGAGAAATACAGGTTGCAGGGCTGCATTGGTTCCAGTGCAGCCCTGCAACCTGTATTTCTCATAAGTGTCCTCTGAAATGTGCTTATCTGGCCACCCTAACCATACCAGTGCTTGACATAGGGTATTTTTAAATGTGACGGCACTAGTCGCTGCCATGCTTTGATCCTGCCTGGGGTGAGAGTCCTCATTCTGGGCAGGATCTGGCCCCGCTGCCAAACAAATGTGCCTGCGTCTGGGGCAAGGCAAAGGCAGGGGGATGTGTGGGCATAGTCCACATGGCCCCACCCTTTCGCTGCTCAGCACAGCCCTATACCCTCCCTGATGGTCGGATGCGGCAGCCTATGAGGCCGCCGTGCCCACCTGGAAAAGCTCCGACCACCGGCCGGAGTTACATAGAGTAGGCCATCATACATGACGGCTCGCTCTACCACCGTCCAGGGGATAGCTTCCCCAGACCGTGGCAGGGCTAGCTCCGGGTTGTGAGGTGGCAGGGAGCTGAGTTCACAACCCGGAGTTAATCCTGCCACGGTCTGAGGCGTGTTTGCTCCCACCCACAGTAAACAACTGCAGGTGGGCACAAACATGACACCACCTTGGCTGGCCATGCCGGGGTAAGTGTGGCCACCTATGGTAGTATCACATCTAAAAATACCCATACTTGCCCAACTTTCCCTCACTCCCTACCATTGGTTCATTGCAGGCAGCAAAATTGTGGCATGCAGTTTAGCCAAGGATTAAAGAATAGTGATTGGCTCAGTAAGCTCTGATATCACAATCATGTATTGACTTCACCCTGGAAGGCTCTGTGGCAGCTGGGATAGACCAGCAATGTTCAGGGGAGGGAGAGAGATTAGGAGTTAGGCACTGGATTGGCAGCTGATGGTTGGGATGAGAGGTTTTATTGAGGTTTTTGGCTGAGCAGCAGCTGAGGCCATGTAACCTGGGGCTGAGCAGTATATAAAGATAGCCTGTTGTCGAATGCTTTCCTCCATGAGGCACAGAAGTTGGCAACCTACTCTGGAGATAAAAAGTTCTCTAAAAGGGCTAAATATTAGTAAATGTAATGACTCCAAACAGCAAGGTGATATGAAATAGGACAGAAATTATGGGTTTTTTACTATTATTTCCATTTTCAACTAACCCTTTTATTGAAGGATGAACCAAGTTCTGGAATGGATCCCAATGCTAAACGACAGCTGTGGAGAATCATCTCAGAGGAAGTGCAGAACCAGTGTTCTGTGATCCTCACATCTCACAGGTAGAGTCTTACCGTTATCCTATGATTTAGCAACTGCAGAAAAAGGTCATACTACATCCCCACACTAAACTACCCCAGAGTACAAATCCAGACCCAACTTTACCTGTGTTCTCTCTCAAAAAGCTACCTAGAATAGTACACTTGATGCACAATTCCTCAATCCCAATCCCAGCAAGAATAAAAATGCAGCTGTCCCCAGTCACTACAGTTAACCCAGACAGAGACTGCTCTTTCCCTCATTGCTACCCAAATGCTGTGCTAGAGTTCAAGGCAGATACCAATCATCACACAACTCGGGCAATATCTGGCTGTCTCCATGGAACTTTAGCTTTGCCTGCTGAAAGCTCTGCACCCATAATGCACAGAAGTCACAAACACAGCAGAGCTAAACATTGAGGATGCTATATAAATACTTAACTGACTTTACTCTTTGGGCTTCCGTGACTCTGTCCTTGACTGGTTCTCCTCCTACCTCTCTGACCGCTCCTTTCACGTCTCGCTCCCTGAGTCAAACTCCTCCTCCCTCCCCCTTTAGGTTGGGGTCCTCCAAGGCTCTGTCCTTGGCCCTCTCCTCTTCTCTAGTTACACCCTGTCCCTTGGCAAACTTATTGCCTCCCACGGATTCCAATATCATCTCTACGCTGATGACACCCAACTCTATCTTTCTACCCCCTCTCTCTCCTCTTCTGTCCGCTCATGCCTCATCAACTGCCTGATATTTCCACCTGGATGTCCCAACGTCAACTCAAGCTCAACATGGCCAAGACCAAACTCCTCATTTTTCCTCCATCCTCTTCCTCTCCCTCTACCCTGCCCATCTGCATCGATGGAGTCACCATCCATCCTGTTCTCCAAGCCCGTAGCTTGGGCTTCATCTTTGA
>QEPC01004346.1:375930-401041 GCA_003113815.1 Sphenodon punctatus | reverse complement strand
GGGAGCAGACACCTGGGAGCCATCAAATCGATGGTCTCAGCCAAGAGGGTGTTCCTCAAGGCTACAAGGTCATCAATCGTGTGACTGTCAAGGTCCAAGGGTAAATCCCTCAGAGCATTCCAGAATCCTACAGGTTCCATAAGTCTCCACGGGTGGACTATTTAAATAGGTCCTACACCCTGCCAAAGGCAAACATGTGCCAGAACACATGCCTTCAGGAGGTAATGATCCGACCATGGCAATGATGATATCTATCCAGCCAGTCATCAGAACCCTCCCACCCCCATCTCAAGGCCAGTGCAAAACACCAAATAAAGAGTATACCCCCTCCCATGTCTCGGGCCAGACACAACCTGGGACAGACCCAACGTTGCCATGGAGGCCATGAACTCATATAACTGGGTGAAAAGGTAAGTTGCCTGCCTGGTGAGAAGCTAATGAACCTCCCATGTCACCTAGACAGAGTTTTGGAGAGTGCTGGGGATGAGCTGATTGTCATGGTACATGTGGATACCAAAGACATAGGAAGATGTAAGAGGGAGGTTCTGGAGGCTACATTTAGGCTTTTAGGTAGGAGAATGAAGTCCAGAACCTCCAGGATAGCATTCTCAGAAATACTCCCAGTTCCACACACAGGACCCCAGAGGCAGGTTGAGCTCCAGGGTATCAATGCATGAATGGGTGCAGGAAGGAGGGCTTTAGATTCATTAGAATCTGGGGAACCTTTTGGGGAAGGGGGAGGCTATTCCAACGGAATGGGCTTCACCTTAACTAAAACAGAACCCAGTTTCTGGTACTAAAATCAAAAAGAAAATAGAGCTGTTTTTAAACTAGAATCCGGGAGAAAGCCGACAAGCACTGAGGAGTGCATGGTTTGGGCCGAGGCATCTCCAAAGGATGATAATTCAGGGGGATTAGAGTATCCTAATATAGAGGATAGGAAAAAAGCTGAGACAGCTCAGGTGGAAATCTGTGCAGAACAGACAAACTTAAATGATTCCAAAATAACTGAAACAGTTACTTATAGCAAGCAGAATAAGAATTTTAAAAGGGCGATTAAGTGGTCTATATACAAATGCTGGAAGTCTAAAAAGTAAGATGAGAGAATTAGAGTGTATGGCACTAAGTGAAGATATAGACATAATAGGAATCTCAGAGACCTGGTGGAATGAGGAAAACCAATGGGACAATGTAATACCAGGGTACAAAATCTATCAGAATGACAGAATAGATTGAGCTTGTGGTGGGATGGCACTATATGTTAAAGACAACATTAAATCAAGCAGGATTACAATTTTACAGGAAGTGAAATGTACTCTAGACTCTATGGATAGAAATTCCATGCAGAAACTTGGAAGTGTATAGCTGTGGGAATATACTATCGACCCCATGATCAGGATGGTGAGACTGACTCTGAAATTCAAACAAAGATAAGACAGGCTATTGAAGTCAGAAACACAATAATGGGTGATTTCAGTTGCCCTAATATTGACTAGGTAAATGTCTCCTTGGGACATGATATGGAGGTCAATTTCTAGATGCCAGAAATGACTGTTTTCTTGGATCAGCTGGTCATGGAAGCAATGAGAGTAGGAGCTACTTTGGATCTGTTCCTAAGTGGAGCGCAGGACCTGGTGCAAAGGTGGAGCCACTTGGCAATAGTGATCACAATATAATCAAATTCGATATACTTACAGGAGAATGACAAAACTACTGCTCTTACTCTTTGTTATATTCCACCCTTTTGAATTGCAGACCTCCTACCTGGGGTTCGTTCTCACCTTCTCCTCCCATCCCCTCCCTTTGCCATTGTTTCCAATCACTGTATATACCTCACTGCTTTGCTCAGCCTATTGTTCTAACTCCTGACTTGACTGACAAAGGACCCTGTGAGGTCTGAAAGGCAGCGGACCAATTGGCCCAGTTTCTGCCTACCTTTGGGTGTTTGAAACGCTTCCTCTCCTTTTCCTTCTTGGTGGAGTTGGGGTCTGGCGCAGGCTCCGTATAGAGCAGTGAAAAGACGTCTACGTACTCGACCTTCCATATTTTTTCCCATGTATGCGCTGCAAGATGCACCCCCACTGGCGCTCCCACCAGCGCCCAAGTTCTAGATTCCCGGTGGGGAGGCATTAATTGGGTTGCCTGACTCTGGTCCAGGGCGCCAGTCGCCCCGGTCTGCCTGCTCTCTGCCTCAATCTGCCCCAACCTTTTTTCCGCTTGGGGGTCCTCTGGCCCAGGTTCGGCAGCCCCTCCTGCCTCCTGGGAAGGCCAAGGCACCCAAGACCCTAACCATCCTAGCCATCCCGCCCCAGCGAGCCCAGGCGGGGCATTCTGTTCCATGCTCCCAGCACCCCCTTTTGACCCACATTGACCCTGGCTGCACTGGCTGCACGTACCTTGGCCACGGCTCCTGGTGCTAGCGTCCTCCTCTGCCGATCTGGGAGAATCGACCCTTGACTGTGACTCTTCATGCTCCCTTGGTGCTGATTCCTCCATTTCAATTCCTGAATGAGGCTCCTGCCGTCTTGGCACTGTCCACCTTCCTTCCGCCAGCCTGGCTACTTCCTCCTCCAGTGCCTCAAAACACCCCATGAACGCATTCAGGGTCTCAAGGACCACCGCCAGTTGGTCTCCACGCATCTTCTGCGCCGGTGGTTCGTCTCCTTCAACCCTAAGGGGTGACAAACGGCGCCTTCCCCCCCACCTGGGCGAGGAGGGAGGCCTGGCTGGCACCAGACTGACTTACTCACCTGGGGTCTGGCCCCCGCTGCCTGCGTGGGGCCTCGTGGTCCCAGGTGATTTACCTCCCGAGGCTGCTACCCCAGGGACCCCCGCCTGGTCCCGGAAACGGACTGGCAGCTACACCACCCTTGATCTGGCCCTGATCCCCGTACTGTGCTCGACCCTACGCTCCTCGCCTGGGTCGCCCGGCCGGGGCTCGTCCCTTGGTTCTTGCTCTCCCCCTTCTCCAGCCTCATCTCAGATCCCCATTCCCCTGCTATTGGGTGCTTCCTCCAGGATGTGGCCTTGCTCCCTATGCACCATGTTATTCAGGACACCCTTACACCCACTCATGCAGGCCTGGAGGGAGTCGAGCACTTCTTCCACCCTCTTAGCCAGGGCCTTTTTTGCTGGGCCCTTGCCTTTCCTAGCCCCATTCCCCTTCACCATCACGAAGACAACTGATGGCCCCCGAGGTCTGCAAGGTCGTCCCTGGCGGCCCCGTCAGACGTAGCCGTCGCAGGAGAAAAGCGGTCCCGGTTGTGGCCTGCAAGACCGCCTGCAGTGCATTCTCTCTAGCAGGGCCTCTGCCAGGGGAACGCGGTGCCCACCAAGGCCTGCCACCATCGTGCCTGCGTGCCTTTGTTAGAGGAACCGCTGCCGGGGGAACCTGATCCCCACTGAGGCCTGCAAGGCCACTTCTGCCCCTGGTCTGCCCCCTGAGGAACCCTCTCCCTTAAGGGCTGTTGCCGTGGGGAAAATGGCACCCCCTAGGGCCCACAAGGCTGCTAGCAGGGCCTCCGCCAGGGAACCCAATCCCCCCTGGGGCCTGCAAGACCATCTCGCCCTCTGCAGGCCTCCGGAGGGCCTTTATGTCCCCCAGCTGATCAGCGGGCCTCTGGAGGGCCCCTATCCCCACGAACTGAGGCCTGTCCGGCCACCTGATGCGCCTGGTCACAGGCTGCTGCCGGAGGGAACCCAATCCCACTTAAGGCCCCTACTGGCTTTCGTGCACAGGGAGGGTGGGGTGTGCATGTGGATGAGTTGGCTCAGGTGGGGGGGGAGAGGGTGGCGCGATTGCCAAGATTCCGCCGCCCCGACAAGCCGTGTGTCTCTGAGCCACCCTTCCCTCTCTCTCCCCCCGCCATCCGGCAGGCGACTCACCGCAAGGATTCCTGGCACCAGTTAGTGCCAGTGCACCGCGGGCCTGCTGTACACTCCACCCCACCCCCCGCTGGCCCCGACCCAGGCCATCAAAAAAAAATCCGCCCCTCGATGCAGTGAGCAGCTCAGCGCTGCTTGCCCGATGCTGTCCAGGCACTGAATGGCGGGTTCCGTGCCTGGACCAAGATGGTGGCCGCAAAGACTTCACCTAGTGCTGCTTACGTGCTGCCATGCGCCCCCCACCACATCTTCCTTTCTCCATGGAAGGGGGGAAGGAAAACAACGGCCGCCGGCAAGCTGCCGCCCGTACCTGGCAGCGCCGCGCGTCGACGGGGACTAGTGATCACAATATAATCAAATTCGACATACTTACAGGAGAATGACAAAACTACTGCTCTTACTCTTTGTTGTATTCCACCCTTTTGAATTGCAGACCTCCTACCTGGGGTTCGTTCTCACCTTCTCCCATCCCCTCCCTTTGCCATTGTTTCCAATCACTGTATATACCTCACTGCTTTGCTCAGCCTATTGTTCTAACTCCTGACTTGACTGACAAAGGACCCTGTGAGGTCTGAAAGCTTGCATACCTCCGCCAAGTATAGCTGGTCCAATAAAAGAGATCATTGTACTACTTTGTCTCTAAAACTACTTCAGTAATATTTAACTTTAAAAAGGGAAACTATGCAAAAATGAGGAAACTAGTTAGAGGGAAACTAAAAGGAGCAGTTGTGAGGATTAAATTTCTGCAAGAAGCAGATACCACATTCACACCTGACACTCTGGAGCTGTTAGAGTGACTCGAGGCACAGACATGGCATGGGGATGAGCCCGAATGGGGATCTGCTGCAGCTAGTCTCGTGCACGGCAAGACTGGATTTTGCACCCTGGAATGCGCAAGACTAGCCACAGCAGATCCCCGTTCTCACCAGCACTACTGATGTCATCGGGCTCCTTCCCGCTGCTGCATCTGTGCCTCACGTCACTCTAGCAGCGCCAGAGCATCAGGTGTGAATGTGACCATAGAGTCTATTTTTAAAACAGCATTTTAGTGGCCCAGCTTAAATGTATTCCATAAGTAAAATAAGGGTAGCAAGAGGACCAAACATCTGCCTGTGTGGCTAAATGGTGAGATGAAGAAGGCTGTTAAAAAGGTATCCTTTAAAAAATGGAAGCTAATCACAACGAAGAAAATAGGAAAGAACGTAAGCATTATTCCCTGGTCTGCAGTCAGGTGAAGCTTGCTCAGGCTTGTTCTCTTCTTATGCACCACTGGTGGGTGTGTTTTAGTAGGGATGGTGAACGCGGTTCGGATGTTTGGAGTTCGGACTGAACTTGGTCTGTTTGGATGTCCGAACCGAACTCTCGAACGACCAAACAGTTCGGTCATGTTCGGACGAATTCGGATGAGTTCGGAGGCAGGAAAAATGTCTTTCCAGGACCGAAAATTAGGTTTCGGTTTCTGTTTCGTTTCAGTTTCGCTATTTTTGACTGTTCAGCCAAGTTCGGCCAAACCAAACTCGGCTGAACCGAACCATTGAACCCGAACTCGGGTTTCGAACCGAACGACCGAACCGCATTCTGTTCTCCCATCCCTATGTTTTAGCCCTTCAGGCTTCTAACCCTTAGAGGGCCCACTGGCTCACGACTGTCTCTCTGCTGGGGCTTGTTACCTATAACAGGGCTGGGCTTCCCAAGCCCTTCTTCAGCTGTCCAGTTCAGTTTCCTGGTGCATCCCAGCCTGACCAGTCCTCAGGCTGGTGCCCACAGCACTCTTAAAGGAGCAGCAATCTCATCATGCTGCTCCCTGCCACACCCCTCCCCTTTTTGGGAGACGAGGCTATCACTGATAGGTCTGGCTTTGATGCCCTCTGAAAGCAGGGTGCAGCATTACCCAGCATATAGCTTGCATATACAGTTTCAATTCAGTTACACCACAATCACAGTTTTACACAATTTCCTCTGTCAGTTTGCCAGCTTATTTGCCTACACTGCAACCATGGATCTGGCCTCCTCCACTGCTTACAGCCAGGTCTCCCAGTCTTATTCACATAGGTTACACAGTTACATTTTACAATCCAGGATACAATTACATCCAATATGTTTTAGGAGACCTCATCTGGGTGGGAGGCTGTGGTGTGCTCCTCAGTGCTTGTCGGCTTTCCCCTGGATTCTAGTTTAAAAACTGCTCTATTTCCTTTTTGGTTTTTAGTACCACTCCCAGCTCTGAGATCCTTAGAGCAGGATTGCTCCTGCATGGTACACTCAAGAGATTTCACCTTAGTCCTTTCCCAGGGCTCTCATTTGTGTCTGGTGGTTGGCTCCATTGCCTACTCTACCACCCACAATCATATTAGGGCACCAACTCATCTGCCACCCTGTACCCTCTGTTTAAGTGATTATAAGTTTTTTGGGGTACTGGATCAGTTGCCCACTCTGTCTGAAAGATCCCCTCTTCCCCTGAGAAGGAATGGGAGCCAGGCCCACCCAGTGTTTCCCAACTCCCAGTCCTGGCCCCCTTCGTGGCTAGTCACTACCCACTTGTTTGGGCTCTGCACTGGTTTCCAACTGTGCCTAGGACTCGGATAGAGGGGGGATAGAGAATAAAACTGAAGGAAAGGAAAGGGGATAGAGAATAAAACTGAAAATATCACAATGCCCCTATATAAATCTATGGTGAGACCACACTTTGAATATTGCGTGCAGTTCTGGTTGCCCCATCTCAAAATAGATATAGTAGAACTAGAAAAGATGCAGAGAAGGGGAAACTACTCCCTCTTTTCCTGGAGATTGGACTGTAGGTTTTAAGCCCTGCAAGCAGTGTATAGTCACCTCTGGGTTCCAGCAACAAATGGTGCACCCTATGGGTCTAGCCTCATACCCCTTCTCAAAGGCTAGCCAGGCATCGTTGCACCACGTGCAACCAGTGGCTAGAGCTAGGCAAACTGGTACCTGGCAAACAGGTGAAAACAATTGTGAAAAACAGAATTACTGGGCATATTGATAAACACGTCATAATGGGGAAGAGTCAACATAGATTTAGCAAAGGTAAGTCGTGCCTCACTAATCTATTGGAAGTTTTGAGCGTATAAATAAGCATGTGGATAAGGGGTTCACTGGTTGATATAGCGTTTCTGGATTTTCAGAAGACATTTGATAAAGTCCCTCATGAGAGACTCTTGAGGAAATTAAATGGTCAATTGTGGAGTGCCCCAGGGATCTGTATTGGGACCGTTGTTATTTAATATATTTATTAATGACCTGGGAAAGGGAGTAAAAGGTGATCAAATTTTACAGATGACACAAAGTTATTCAAGGTAGTTAAAACCCAAGCAGACTGTGAAGAATTACAAGAGCATCTTGTGAGACTAGATGACTGGGCAGCTAAATGGCAGATGAAATTGAATGTTGACAACTGCAAAATGATGCACATAACGAAAAAATAATCCAAATTATATGTACACAATGCTAGGTTCTAATTTAGGGATTGCCACTCAAGAAAAGTCTCTTGGAGTCATTGTGGACAATACATTGAAATCCTCAGCTCAATGTGCGGCAACCAAAAAATGCAAACAGGATGTTAGGAATCATTCAGAAAGGGGATAGAGAATAAAACTGAAAATATCACAATGCCCCTATATAAATCTATGGTGAGACCGCACTTTGAATATTGTGTGCAGTTCTGGTTGCCCCATCTCAAAATAGATATAGTAGAACTAAAAAAGGTGCAGAGAAGGGCAACAAAAGGTATGAAATGGCTCCCATACGAAGAGAAGCTTGATAGGTGTAGCTGAGCATGGCTCCCAGGGGTCGTCCTTGCAGGATCAGACCCCCACTGTCACCAGCTCAGCCAGGCAACAATCCACTGGCTGGCTACTCACAGTTCCAGGAGTCTCATCTCAGCACTCCAGTCAGGCTGCCCTTGCTTATCCCTCTCAGCCTTCAGATCCACCAACAAAGTTCATGCGGTGATCCAAGCTAGGTCTCTCTGGCTGCCCTCTTCTTATATAGAGAGAGTGGGCGTGGCCAGTCCTCCAAGCTGCCAGTCCTTAAAGGGCTGGCGTCCTGCCCCACTCTCACTTGTCTCTCGGCTGGGTTTCACTGTCTCTACAGGGCTGCCTCAGCAAGCCGACACACAGCTGTCATGTCCCACATCCTGCCCAGCCTACCCAGTCTCCAGGCTGGCAGTCCAGGTCCTCTTAAAGGGTTGGGCAGCAGCCCTACCAGGTTGCTCCCTGCTACATTAGGTTAGGGTCCTTCAGCTTAGAGGAGAAATGACTGAGAGGGAATATGATAGAAGTTTATAAAATCATGAGTGGTGTGGAACGAGTAAACAGGGAGCGGTTATTTACCCTCTCAAATAGTACTAGAACTAAGGGACACTCAATGAAAATAACTGCTGGTAGATTTAAAACAAATAAAAGAAAGTATTTTTTCACTCAGCACACAATTTAGTTATGGAATTTGTTGCCAGAGGATGTGGTCAAGGCCAGTAGTATAGCTGGGTTTAAAAACAATCCCCTGTCCTTCCATGTCCCATCATGGACCCTGCAATTGGCCGGTAGTGCCTCACTGTGGGTACCATGTGGCCTTGTTCATAGGCCCCCTGCAACAAGGGCTTGCAGGGGGGCATTCTCGGTTGCTGCCCCAGGATTTTCAAACTCCTTTCCCCTGGAGGTTCGTTTGAGCCCAAGTCTGAGTGTCTTCCGGAGGCGATGTAAGGCTTTTTTTATCTGAAAAGGCTTTTGGCAGGTGGGGTTAGGGAATTGGGGTGGGGTTTGGTGGGTGGGTTTGGGGTTGAGGTGTGAGAGGGGGTTGGGTGGGTTTTGTGGGGGGGATTAGGGTTTTTTAAAATTGGTTTTAAACGTTTTTATGGATTGTAAGCCACCCTCAGGGAAGGGCAGCATATAATTGAAATAAATAAATAAAATAATTTTTATATGATGCCTCCCTGCCATGGCACTACTTATGTTCTTATGTTCCCACGAGTTGAGGGGGCCTCCTGAATTGTAGCAAACCCTGTATAGGCCAGGACTCCCCACATTTGATGCTCCATGGACCCATAATTTACATTGGTGCTTCTTACACTTGTGTTGTTCTTTCAAGTTCATTCATGTACTCAGGCCCCAACATTTGGGGCCCTGTGGAGTCACCCAGTCTGCACTTGCTTGGATCCGGCCCTAGGTTTGCATTATAATAATAATAAGGTTTTTATTGTGCAGCCTAGGCTATTACAATATACAACATATTAAAAATAAACAAAATAAGTTAGAAGAGAAACATCAACTTGAATAAACTTGAACTGATAAAACAGAGACATCATAACAGTGAGCCACTCAGATAAAAAGTAGCCATACCCTTTTAACAATCATTTGATAAAAGGGCTTGATGAGCAAGAAAAAATTGTCTCTGGCGTAGGGCCACCTGACAAAAGGTTGCCACTGCCTTTGATGTATCAGAGTTTATTGGACTTAGAAGCTTCGAGAGCAAATTATCCTGGTAAAAGTCCCCAAGATCCAATAGAACTCTACCAAGCTGTTTGGTATTAATGCCAGAAAGTAAGGGGCAATCCAAAAGTATATGGGGAGAGGTATCAACTTCCTTAAGTTTACAAAAAACACATAAGCATTTTTCCCAAGGAATTCCCTTATAGTGGCCTTCTAGAAATACTGGCGAAAGAGCTTGGCATCTTAGTCTTGTAAAAATTATCCTCTTAGAAGAGTCTGTCCATTTAAAAAGATAACAAGACCCAACACCCAAGGGGTCATATGGCTTGTATCCAAGGACAGCTTTCTGGATGGACAAAAGAGCACTCTCAGATTGCAGTGCCTGATCAGACAGCCTTTTTTTAATGAGGGACATAGATGCCCTACAGCCAACTAGCTTAAGAGCAGAACTAGAAAACCCCAATTTTGAAGCCTCCACCTCTGCTATATTAGTCCAGGGATCCACAAGCCTACCTTTAAATGCCAAGCTCAGCAGGGAATCATCTTGCGGAGGAAACAGCACTGTCCTGACCCCAAATTTAAGAAAGGATGAAAGGGCTACAAGTTTTAACGGGGAGCAAAGAAGTTCCGATCTTAGAATCACCTGAGGGGTACCAGAGGGAACCCCCAAGATAACCCGTAGGAAGTTATTCTGAATGCTCTCTAGTTTGTCAAAGAAACAAGAGCCCCGCGCACTTCCAGGTTGGTGTGAATGCACCGAGTGCGCACATTTCAGCCTAACCCGAACTGTTGGAGTGCAGTTTTGAAAGCTGCTCCGAGCAGCTTTTAAAACCGCACTCCAACAGTTCGGGTTAGGCTGAAATGTGCGCACTCGGTGCATTCACACCAACCCGGAAGTGCGTGGTGCTTTAAATCGTACGATGCCGCCGCCGCTGCTGTGTGATTTAAAAGCACGTTTGAATGAGCCCATAGTTTGCATTGTCTTCCTGCATACTTTCCAGGAAGCACACGGAGAGATACTGCTGTGGAGCAACTACCTAGGTGAAACCTCCTCATCTTTCATTTACTCAGGGTATTACTAGATAAATTGCTAACAGTGGACGTTACAGGCTAAACTATGTCACTTTTGTTCCCACAGGACCACCAACTTAACATGGCAGAATACCATGTCCCAGTCTCTGCAGGAGGGGTAGCAAACATATTTGATCTGCTGGAAACCAACAAAATAGCCTTCAAAATCAGACACTTTTCAGTGAGCCAAACAACACTAGAGGGGGTAAGAAATTAAAACTATATGACAACTTGCTTCCCACATGGGACTGTGGAACTAGCTATTTATCAGGCATAAAGGAACCAGATTTACTGGAAGTCCAGCCTGGCCTCTTTTTATGTGCATTCAACACCTCTGAGGGTCCTAGGTCTGGTCCAACGCCCACTAAAGTCAGCAGATCGATTTTTCTATGGCTTGGTGCTACCTGTGATTTCCACTAGACCTCAAGAACCATTAACTGCCATGTCAGGAAAGTTTTCTACAATTGTTTTGCCAGCAAAGGGGTGGGTTTGGCTGCAAAAAAAAAATCTGGCCTTGTATTTCTATATAATGGTACAATGGGGTTAGGAGTGAGGTAACAGTCTGTGAACATTCAGACATGATGTGTATGGTACTAGTGAGGGGTAGCTGCTTCATGAGACAATGGGGTGGGGAGTGGGGGTGGACTAGGATTCCTTACGAGGGGTTAAGGCCCTAGCTCCCTTAAACTACTTAGACTTTCCAGCCTAGGAACAGAGTGGCATTTCTTAGAAGATGGGAGTCATAAAAGTTTCATCGATTTGATTCTTCTTATTTCATTAGATTTATCATGTAACAAATATTTTTCTTTTTCACTGCAGGTTTTCATCAACTTTGCCAAAGACCAAGGCAGCCCTGACTATGCAGATGCAAGCATAGATGTGGGATCAGATAGCTCTGACACAGGCAGTGAAGATGCTAATATCTGCGTCCTTGCAGATTAAAAACAATATGTTTAGTTTTATTTTTTTTCTCATTTTGTCACTAATGACATGACATCATAAACACTTCACAATGGCATCTCATTTGGTATCTGATATCTGCCCACCCCCATTGCTAATGTGCTGTTCTATGTCCATTGCTCGTGCTGGGCAGGTTGAAGATGCCCTGGTCCCTGCTGTTCATGTGCTCTGGAAGCTCTTTCCCACACTTTGTCTCCATGAGTAGTAGTGTTTGATAGAGAAGAACAGCCGCTGCTTTGGATTCAGGGTTCTACGTTTGATGTGTGCAGATAATGTCAGTATTAAAAATTATTTAAAATCCAGGTTTCCTATTGGCTTTATTTATTCATACAATTCATAAAACTCTACACAATATAATTTATATCGCTCTACACCAGAGGTGGGGAACCTGCGGCCTGGGAGCCAAATCTGGCTCATGGCTGTTTTTTATTGGCCTCCCTCCAATTCCTGGTTCTGGCCCTTGGATCCTGTTCCCATCCTCAAGCCCTGGAAGAATGAGCTCAGGGAAGGGGAGTAAAGATGAGGTTGTACGTTCAGGAATAGGGGATTGATTCCTATCCCCTAAAGCAACCCCACCACATCTATCCAACTCACAATTTTCAAAGTGACTCATGGGAGGGAAAAGGTTGCCCACTCCTGCTCTGCACAATCCCCATCCCTCTCAATTATTCCTTTGCAATATTCCCCACTCGGGCCAAGCAAATGGCACTACGTCAGCCAAAGCCTTAGGACATACCTGGCAAGATGCTCATCCCCTAGCTACCACTCCCACTGGGACTAGGGTTGCCACCTATGTATGTTTTTCCAGGCCACTTATGAAACATATGTGTTACAGGGCCTGCATTGGCACCTATGCAGGTCCTGCAACATGTATGTTTTATAAGTGGCAACCCTAGCTGGGACCTAAAGATCTCTAGTCCTACCATTCAATAACACTGGAATCCAGCCATCTCCACAAGATGAATGATGGTTCAGACATATCTTTAAATCCTGCTAAACCATTCGCGGCAGCTTCTATTATTATTCTTGCCTCTATTCTCTAATGGTGGGTTTGCTTAAGCTGCAAAGACTTCAGAGTATGAATGCTAATGATTTAAATGCTATCTGTAATTCCAATCAGAGCATTATTTTATTGTGTCCATGGATTTGCACTTCCAGTGAAAGATAGAGCTCTATTCTGTGTACAGGTTTTACTTTACATTTAATTGAGAAAGAATGGCCCAA
Source organism: Sphenodon punctatus (assembly GCA_003113815.1). Lineage (NCBI taxonomy): Eukaryota > Metazoa > Chordata > Lepidosauria > Sphenodontia > Sphenodontidae > Sphenodon > Sphenodon punctatus. The sequence goes on along the minus strand of QEPC01004346.1, from coordinate 388,457 downwards.
AGCCATGCTTGTGTTCCTCTTCCTTTAGATTTCAGGAATCTGAAAAGGAGGTCATCAGGCTACTTCAGCAAATTTACAGCTTAATTGGTTCTAAAGGATACACGTTTTAGTTGTTATCCATTTCTAGCTTTAATAGTATGTTATGACAGGTGGATCAGGTCAGTGCCAAGGCTGCAAGCAACTCCTGAGGGAGTGCAGTTTTCCTTCTTTGTCTTGATTTTTAAAAAGCAATGTCTTGCCTCCTGGTTTTCAAATTCCTTCTAAAGATTCTCTTTAGAGGGCCAAATTTTCAGGAGAACCCAGGGTCAAATTTTTGAGTGCTCAGTACCAATCCTTTTCAAAAAAGCCCAGCTCTCTTTCTGCCACTGAAGTAAGAGTACCCACATATTCAGATTTTCAACAAAAGTCACCGCTTTTCTGGAAATTAGGTCAATTAATGTACTCCCTATAGGGGACCTGAGCTCTTTTGGAAGCCTGGCCTATTTTGGACATTGTAGGCATATTCACACAAACCAAATTTTACATTGTAACGTGCCCTATGGAAATCGCTTAATAACCCTTAGCTCTGCCCTACAGCTGGCCTGGAGTATGTTTTCCATGTGAACGTACTTACTCTTGAGTAACAGGCCCCTGCTATGGCCCTGATTCACTCAGGCAGTTTCCCCCAAGGGAAGGGCATTTCTGGGCAATTTGTCCCTGGAAAAAATGCCTGAGAGTCCCTGGGCCAGATTGTGGGGCTATGCTGAGGTAAGTTTAGTTTCTCTGGGGTCATTCCAAGGTAGCCATTTTGTGTGAGCATACCCTCTGTTTTCACAGAGTGGGAGAGGGCATTCTTTGAGAACTGCAGTTTATCATATTTTCATAGCTGTGATCTGAGCTCTTTGAGTTTCATTTCCAGAATAAGCTTTTGACCTCAGCTCTTTCCCACATTATGTAACCGCAGCCTCGATAATGTCAGGCCATTTTTCAGGGAGTGAAGAAAAACAGTCAAGTCTCTACTGGATGAATCATATGCCCCTCTGCATGCTAATTAGACCCACATGGTCCACCCTGAATTTAATTGAAGAACGCTCTTGAAAATTACAGAGGAAAGTGGAAAACATTTATACCCTACATGGTGGTTAAAATGGTACAAAGCCAGGGGGTCAAGTATGAACTTCATAATTATGTTCTGTGGAGTTACATGAAGCGCTGATTCAAATCTTTCCTTTTTCTGCCCAATTTAACACTTCAGACTGCTGTCTACCTTGTGACACACCTTATGTCTCACTCGGCACAGGAAGCTTCTGCTTTCATGCAGGAAAATTAGTTTCTTCACTCTGAGTGTTTCTTCACATCTTCCTGAATCTAAATGAGAGGTCTTTGTTGGAATGGAGTTTCTGTGGTGGAAATGTACTTGCAAGGGATGAGATTAATGACCCCCTAGCTGTGAATTGGCAACGTTGGAATTGGCAAGGAAAGATTCATCCAGAGGGAACTGTCCAGTGGAAATCTCTACTACTTACTTATAATGTAAAATCAAGTTCTGGAGTGGCTTGGTTGGTGGTTTGTTTAAAAGGCTTGTACTGAAGTTGGAAGGAATCCTGCATATTGTTGACATGTGCTTGGGAGGGGCTTCCCATAGAAGTGCCATTGGAAATTAACATATGCAAGACTTCCTGAGCTTTATGATTGCAGGTTCAGGCCCTTAGTACAGAGGTTCTCAAACCCCTTGCCAGCATTACCACATCTTATTATATAGCACTAGCAATGTGCCAGGGGCTGAACAGTTGTGATAAAGGATAGGTCTCTGCTCCGAGGGGCTTACAATCTAGAATGGCCGGGGGGGCACATACGGAGGGAATGAGATTGTGGCAGCTTGCAGGCTAATAGGGCAGTTGACCCTTTAAAGCCGTGAGCGCTAGCAGAACTGCAGGCACAAATAGGAATAGTGAACTGTGCCAGACAGCGAGCAGCTGAGGAAGTGGCCATGGCAGGAACCACCAAGAGAATGGGCTCAGACTGTTGCAGGACTCCCAAGGAGAAGGAATTCTCTGTTGAGTCTGCGTGGAGTTGCTGCATGGCAGGCAGTAGACTGAAGGCTGCACTAAAGAAAGGAGCCCCTAGGGAAGAGTGGTGTTGCTGAAGGCTGCCTGAGAGCCTAGAAGTCCTGACCTGACCAAGCAGAAGCCTGGCAGTGATAACAGCCTGTGTGCCTGGATGGGACTTTGGGGCTGGGATTACCTGATTGTTTGAGCTCTGCTAGAATGTAGACGCCTGGCAGTAGCAAAGAAGGATTATGTTTTGCTGAACCAAGGCTTAGCCTGGCTAGACTGAAGATAAAGGATATGGACTATGTTTATGTTGTATGTGAATAAAAGACTACTGATTTACGCTAATTCCCTAGAAAGCTGATGATTATGAGCCCTAATCTGGACAAAATGTAACCACCTGGTAGCAAAGTAGAGAAGTTGCAGGTACAAGTGATTAGCTTAGTTATGGTGGAGGGGGAATCCTGAGGATAGCCAGCTGTAATCTTAAATATAATCATGTGATCCCATAAAGTAATAAAGCTTTACAAAAAATATACAATAGCAATTAGGATTGCGGCCCTAGATAGTGTGACCCCACTTGGGGTCCCAAGACACAGTTCAGGACTTTTGCCTTAGTGGATGTTCCCAGATTTAACAATAAACACGTTGCAAAGATAACACGTGTTGAACTGGGCGACATCATGATCATGTAGCTATAATCTCCTCCCACCGAATGTTGCCAGTTCAGGGCAGTTCTGGACTTAATCTAAAGCATTCTGCAAAACCAGCACACATCATTGTAACGATTCGCCACTTTCTCCTACCCCTTGACTTGCAGCTGGCCCTTCTTGCCAACTCCCACCCTGCTGGTTTTCTTCCTAAATGGATCAACATTTATCGGGGTGAAGCAATCACTTTACAAATGATGCAGCTGGCTGTGGGATGTCCTGGAACAGAAATGACTTGTTCTTGCCTTTGATTCCAGAAAGCTGGAAAATTCCTCAAGTCAGCTTCTGGAAGAAAGGGCTAAAATCCCTTGAGGGCAGGAGGGAGGGAACCATAGATACCAGCCTGCATGTTCTGCCCATCTCTGTCAGGAAAGGAAAATTTGATTCTCTTTAACCTCCTCTGAGAGGACTGCACCTCCACCCATGAGGTGGCTTGATGCAGCAATGCTAGCCTTGTAAGATACCATGGGAGCCAGGAAGGGGAATGATTTAACTGACTGGGGAGGGGAGTATGGGCTCACTGACTGAGGGCAGGAGGTTTTGGGAGAGCTCCAGTTCTCTTTGAATTCATTAGAAGTTGTTAGGGGCTTAGCAGTTTAGAAAATCAAAGTGTTCATTCTCCCAACTAATAATCATTTAGAACCCTAAGTTTTAGTCCTCATTTGAAAAAGAGAAAGAAAAGACAAACCATGTTACGTCATTTTCTCAAAATATTTCTTGCACAATTTAAAATAAAAAATGGCAGTGCTGAAATATTTGCTGAACTTTCATTTGCAGTAAAAACAAACACAAAATCCCCGAACCTGATGAACTTCATCAGCATTCAGATTTTGAATCTCATTGCTGCTGTTCTCAATCAAAATTTGAACAGAAATTTGTGCAAGCTCAATGAAATTTGACCCCAGTTCATATATATTTATTTAGTTAATATTTTTTGCTATTTCTATGGCTTCCCAGTAGCCAGCATGTGAGCAATGCAGCCATCTCCGAACCCTGCTCCCATCTCCCATAGGTGGCTAGGGACCCAAGCAGGATGTGCCCACTCCAGTAAGCAGAGCACAGACTGACCATCTCATCGAGCACATGCCATTCCACAAGAAGTGCTGAGGAGTGAGAGTGGCAGATAGGCCTATAGCATGACTGTGAGAACAAAGATAAGTTTAAGATAGCTTATTTAGATGTTTCACCTTCTGCCTTCATCAGTAAGAGAGTTCTTATAGTCCTCTAAGTTGAGACCATTGGGTGTTAGGGTGTCAAGTCTGTAAATCCAGAAGTTTTCTCTAGCTTCTAGCAACCCAGGGTTGGATGGTTTTTCTATCAGAAAGATTTCTAAGTCAGAGAGGGTGTGATCTGCTGAGTTAAAGTGTCTTGCAACAGGTTGTTCCAGCTTCTTTGTCACAACAGCTGATTTGTGGTTTCTGAACCGGGTACGGAGGTCTGTGGTTGTTTTCCCAACATACTGCATGTGGCATCCAGAGCGTTTGCATTCTCTCACATATATTACATTGCTAGACTTGCAGGTGATGTTCTGTTTGATGTAATAGGTCCTGCCAGCTGTTCTACCTGAGAACTCTCTCCATCCTCAGTGTTCTTAGAACTGTCACTTTGGCTTACAGTACCTCATGTCTAACAAAATTATCTTAAACGTTTCTCTGTTTTCACAGTCATTTGTTTTAATATTTATTCCAGTGACTGTAGTGTCTGTCTACATCCCTCGAGGATCCAGAGCTTCCTTGACTGCAGCCCTGTTTAGTTGCTTAACTCATCTCTCTCTCTCAAAAAAAACAAAAAAAAAAACCACCAGGGATTGTGTGGAGGAAGGACATTCACCAGAATGATTATTCTAAAATGGCGGATGAGTAAGAATCACTTTAAATTAGCTAGGAGTGGCAGAATGAGGAAGATAACAATGAACTTATGAAATCAGCATTAGTATCAAATGGGTGTTGGCTTTGCTTCTGATGAGGCTTGCATACACATCTCTTCGACAATGAGAGAACTGAGCAGCTAGGATCTGCTCTGGTCCCCTGTGTTCTCTAAATGTTACCAGTGCTATTCTCTATCCACACAAATAGAGCACTAAACTAAAGTTATTCAGGAGGAAAAAGAGAAGCATGCACTCCTGAAAAATCAGGAACACATGCTCCTCTTCAGTTTGTATTTTGAAGTACCTGTTTGTGTGAGCACTTATCAATGTGAGGGAAGTGGCCTCGGTTCAGTGATCATTCCATCTCTGCTGGGGGGAAATGGATGCAATACTATTTCAGTTTACACGGTTTGTCTGAACACTACAGAAGGGGGTTAATTACTATAGTTTAATTAAATTGAAGTCGTTACTTTGGTTTACCTCTGGTCACCATGTGGCCTGTGGTAGGCTCTGGGTGAGGCTTGAAGGGCAAAACTCTGTACAGTGGAGACTGATCTGACTCCCATGGAAGTCAGTGAAAGGCCCCCTTCTTCAGTGGGAGCTGGCAGCACCAATCCTATATTAAACTTCAAAGGTGTCCATAGGAATTGCACAGTCCCTTTCAGTGAGGGGCCCATCGCAGGTTGGTACACTGACATATCTTGGGACAAGGGAGTGGCAATGAGGGCATTCACTCAGGATAGGGGATGGATTCATGGCACAGATCCATGATCTGGACCCTTCCCTTCCTTCTCCCACACTGAGCACATCCCTTAAACCCCCCTACCCCAACTCCTGACCCACCTGGAATCATGTACTTATTTTCAAAGTGGCTTGGAGGAGGGGAAAGGTCCCCCCATTCCTGCTGTAAATTTGCCAGCTTTCAGATCTTGAGGGAAACCCACCACATGCTAGTGTCAGACCCAATGCCTTCTTGCAGCTCTCCCTCTAGCCTTGACCTGCCTACCCACCTAATTTTGTGGTGCTCTGTGGTAGGGACAGACTTGTCTGTGGTGAGTCTTGGCAGGATCAGGGCCCCAAACAGTTACTCTCTGAAAATGAGCTCAGTCATTTATTCTCGCTTCTATCTTGGTTTGCAGTTTCCACCCTGAAAAGTTCCATTGGCCGGGCAACAACTGTCTGGCCTATTGACTTTGGACAAAGCTTCTTCTCAGCCCCTGCCTTTTCTCCCACTGAGCTCCAGCTCGGCTTTTCACTCTTGGGCTGGCTCCTGCCACACCCACTCTCGCAGCTGCTTTCACTTAGGTGCTATCCACTGCTTCTGGAAGCACCTGCAGCCCTATTAGCACCTTCATCCAGGCTGGTGCTAGCTCTTTCTTAAAGGGGTAGCAGCCCACAAGGACGCTGACCCTTTTTTTGAGATAGTATTAGCGCAGGTATCCCCGTCTACCTCAAGTCTGAAACAGGGCAGAGTCTATTCAATTCCATTTTTATCCCACACAGTTACAATACAGTTCTTCGATTCCCAATACTCTCAGTCCATAAAGTTCATCAAATCCACAGAACAAAGTTTCTCTCAATATCCCTTCTTCTTCTTTGTCTTCTGGCTGCTGGCTCAATTGGCTTCACCCTGCAGCTATTGTTTGGGCCTGGCAAGCCTCCCCTACCCAGGCATTCCTTGTGCGGTGGACTCAAACCCGTCCACTGGCTTCCACCATCCCCATTTAGCCATCCTCAACCACCAATTTCTTCCAGTTTAAACAGTCACCTTTAATTAACAGTTCATCTATCCTCGGGCTGGCTTGATTGCCTGCACCCTGCCCAGAATTTCTTTAGGGGACTCAAACCCCTTGTTGGGGACTCTAACACCATTTCTGCCCTTCTCCACCCCTATAGCTGAAGGCACCCGAACGCCACCAGCCTGTTGTCTTAATGGCCTCAGTTGGTAAGCCTGCTGCTGGCGCTGTTGTAGCAGCACCTATTCTAAATGAGTGGGATCCGTAATCTCCAGGGGCTAGTCCTAATTTAGTCAGGGTAATTCTAAGGATTGCATTGAATTGATAACCCATCAAGGGGAAACCATTTGCATGCCTAAATAATATTCCATTCCCTGGTGGGCGTATGGTGAGGAATTTTCTCATTTGATCAACAGGGCAAATGGCCTGGTGTCCACACCTAAACAGTTCAACATTTACTCCCCTATTCCTCTGATCAGTCTTTGAACGCCTCAACCTCAGTCGTACTGTTAAAGGTGTCCATTTAATGTCTTCAAACAAGAGGGCCCCCATGCTTTGATCTTTCCGTGAAGCCGGAACTACTTTGCTTATTCTGAAACCTCCAAAGTATGTCGTTGTGTAAGCTGTGGTGAATAATTGGGTTTTAAATGCATTATGGCATACTTCAGACAAGGAGCTGACAATGCGGACTAATACGGGAGTGGTTATAGGGGCCCGTGTGTTGGTCGAGGGTGGGGCTGATCTAGCCCAGCTCTCGATCATGTGCTTCATGTAAAAGCCCTTGTCCATTCATTCTGCTAACGAACGTAAGGGCTGCCACTTTCCCCCCGATAGTCCCTGGTGCTAGTCTCTTATGTCGTAATGCCATAGCAAATTGAACAACTTCGGATTCTAATATAGGGAAGCCAGTCCCCCATCCCTTGGTGACCCTAAAACCTTGGAACTCACGAAAAGCCCTACCGTAGGCTGCCCGGGTTCTGGGGGTGAGGGATCCCTTAACGGTATTTCGCAGCTCTAATTCCCAAGGCTCCAAGCCCCCGGTGGCATGGGGTCGGGGAATTCTCTGGCTTCCGGCGCTAGTTCCCGGAATCGCTTGATCTGAAAGCGAGAAAGGGCATCCACTATGCCGTTGTTAATGCCTGGTACATGGCGTGCTGTGAACAATATATTGTTTCCCAAACATGCCTGAACGAATGCCCGCACAAGTGTCATGACCCGGGGGGAACGAGAGGAGAGTGTGTTTATTATGTGGACCACTGCCAAGTTGTCACACCAGAATAATACTGTGTGATTGGCAAATTGATCTGTCCAAAGTAATACTGCTACCACAATAGGGAACAATTAGAGGAATATTAAATCCTTCGTGACTCCCGCATCATGCCACTCCGTCGGCCATGGTTGGGCACACCATCGTGTCCTAAAGTACACGCCAAACCCTGCTCCACCTGCGGCGTCAGAGTGTACCTGTAAGTCGTTTCGAAGCAAGCACCTCTCTCGCCAGAAACTCACACCGTCATACTCTGCCAGGAATTCGGTCCATGCCTTAAGGTCCTGCTTAATATCATGTGTTATCTGGATCCTATAGTGAGGCTGTAAATTTCCTTTAAGCTTCCCATACAATCTGGACAGAAATGCTCTGCCTGGTGCAACGACCTGGCATGCGAAATTGAGGCTACCCACTAAGGATTGCAAGGACCGTATGGTGACCTTCGGGGAGTGGCTGCATTCATGAATCTTTTTCCTTAATTCAACCAATTTGTTCTTGGGTAGGCAGGACAGTCTCTGTTCTGTGTTCAATTCTATCCCTAGGTAGGTGATTCTTACGGATGGGCCCTCCGTTTTGTCGGGGGCCAGAGGTATGCCCAATTCATCAGCCATTTCCTGGAACAGTCATAGTGCGGTGGCGCATTCGACTGATTGAGGCGGGGCTATCATCAAGAAATCGTCCAAATATTTGGTTATTTTTCCGCCCTTCCACCGTTGTTTGAAGATCCATTCCAAAAGTGAACTGAATCGTTCAAAAGCAGAACAGGAAATAGAACACCCCATAGGCATGGCCCGATCATAGTAATATTTTCCCTTGAATTGGAAACCCAGGAGGTGAAAACTTTTGGGGTGCACAGGTAACAATCTAAATGCAGATTTAACATCGCATTTTGCCAATAGTGCGCCCTTTCCCATATCCCTTGCCTTCTCGACCGCTTGGTCGAAGGACGCATATCTAATGGTTGCCAAATCCTTAGGTATGGCATCGTTCACTGAGGCACCCTGAGGGTAGGACAAATGATGAATCAGGCGAAATTCGCCCGGTGTCTTCTTTGGTACTATTCCCAATGGGGATATGATTAGGCCATGCATAGGGGGATGATCAAAAGGGCCAGCGACCCTGCCTTCCTTAACTTCCTTATCTATTTTGTTCTTCACTAATTCTTCTTTTCCTTCTATTGATTTGAGGTTTTTTACCTGCCCAGTGGGATAGACTGTGCCTGCTGGAATTATGAAACCCTGTCTAAAGCCCTGGATTACGTATTCCACTTCGGTCCTATTCGGGTGTGCTCGGAGGACTGTCTCTAAAGCACCAACATTAATTGGTGTCGGACCCCTTTTGGGGTCGAGACCCTGCTGGAGCCCCCTGGCTGTTCTTACCTTTTCCGCCTCCAGGGGGGAAATGGCTTCCCCCACCTTGCTGCCGGGGCCGGTAACGTGCTCTCAGGGTGCCCCCCCCCAGTTAGAGCACGCGTGCCGAAACCTGCACTGCTGGCAGTTGCAGCGGCCTACCTGGTTGTACTCCCAGCACGGGCCGGGGCCCCCCTGTACTCTCCTGCGGCTTTCCTCTCGGTACGGCTCATTTGCAGGTGCAACCCCTCCTTGCACTAGAGGATGCCCACTATCTGATCGGGGTGCTTTTGTGGCATCAACCATGCTTTCTAACCAGATATCCGGAGCATGATTGTCCCATCGCAAACCCGGTGTGTTTGCTGCCCTATGACGAAATGCTTCGTCATAGCGCAGCCAAGCCCCCGGGCGACCTGTCCCCTGTGCCCTCCGGACAATGTCAGCGTATTTATGCAGCTCCAAACCCCGTCCTGGGTCAGCCTGCATCACTACGCCCATATATATAGTGAACGCGGAGGTCCAATTTGCCCAATTCCGGTCCGCTTTGGGGCGCCGGAATCGTTCTTTATCCTTATTGGCTTCGGGCTCTGAGTGATCCACTATCAGATAACTGAAAAGGAGTGCAAACAGGTCCACGTACTCCCCTCTCTATATCATTTCTTTAGTTGCCAGTGTTAAGTGGCTCCCGAATGGGGCCACCACGGCCGTAATGACGCCCCCTGGTGGGCGGATCACTGGTGCCACCCCAGCCCCCGCACTGGTTTGTACTGGGCTTGGGGCTGCCACCGGCAGGGAGAGAGGGGGTAGATTATTCACGTTCCCTCCTGGGCCACTTACTGGGTGCGAACCGGCCGCCCCTCTGATCTGAAGTGGGGGGCGGACAGGGTACACCCAGGCCCATTCCCCTTGAACCTGCAACAACCGCGGACTTGTAGGGTCTATTGCAGGTGGGGCCGGGTTCGAGTGGGCCGCCCCGGGGGGGCTGATCCCTTGTGTCAGTGCCCCATTAGCACCCCGCTCCCTCTCGCTGCATGCTGTCCCTAGCATGCTCCCTACGTATGGGGCCGGTCCCACCCCCACCTGGGTGGGTGGTACTATGCCACCTTGGTTATTGGGCTCACCTTGCCCTACTTCAGGTTGGAGTGGGGTCCCAACAGGCGGCACTGCGCTGTCCACCTCATCTTGCCTGGCTGGGGGTCCCTGCAGGGCTTCCTCGAGTGCCATGATCCTTTGCCACATCGCGAAGTCGGTGCTCGTCCCCTCCTGGGCTGGTCCCTCCAACCATCTTCGCGTTACTGGGGGTTCAGAAACAGATTCCACCATTATGCCCTCAGGCTTGCCCATGGCATTTGACTGAGCGAGGGAACTCACAGGAGCACCCAATGCGGCTGAGGCAATCCTCCTCTCCCCTTGAAAACGATATTGGGCTAAGCCTGGGACCCCTATTTGGTCCCATTGTGAGCCCAGATCCCTGGGCGCCCCTACTGGGCTGGGACTATGTATTTGCGCCACAGTGGTGACGACCGTTGCCTGGGCATCGAAAACCTGTCCTTGTATGGGGTTGAGGACCCCTTGGCTGGTGGATCCAGAGTGGGGAGGGTTTGCCCTGGTGTGCTGTGAATGAGGTTGCCTGGGCCCTGGCCCACTGCCTCCTATCCCAAATCCCTCATCATCCCGATATCGTGCTGGGGGGGACACTACCTTGTTCCCTCTTCTGAGACCTTTGGCTGAGAGTGGGTTCGCTGCCCCTGCCCCTCCTTGTGCCTGCCCCTCGCAGGGAATATCCAGTGGGCAAAATCCTTGAGGGTCCTGACCCCTTGTTAAGGGGGGAACCAGGTGTTGGTTTTGTACCCCAAGCTGGCTATGGGCAGTGGCCTGTGGGGGAGCTGGACCGCGGGCCTGCAACATGGTCTCACATGCTGCGAGGCGTTCTAATAATTCGGCCCTAGATGGGACCCCATCCCCCTCCCCAGCATTCCCCCCTTGCTGGTTACTGCCCGTTTTCTTTGCCGCTGCTCCTCTCTTCTTTGTGCGGCCCATCTTCGCAGAATCCACGTGGGAAGGCTAGCAGCAGCGAGAGCCCTTTTCTGCTGCTTCACTGATTCCCCGCTTGTACTGCCGCTCACATGCGGCTGAAAACAGCTCCACCCTGCCTAAAGAGGGTGGAGCCTGATGCTGAATCCTGAGTGCGGCAGCTCTGCACACATGCGCCCGCTGTTGCCAGGCAGATTTCCCTGCGGCCGGCAGCATGCTACTGTGCTCCGCCGCTCCTTTAACTTCCTGTGTTCCCCGCATCCCATGGATGGGGGCTGGACAATTACCCCGTCGCCACCATTACGGCGGCGAAGGGGACTTCTCCAGCAGGGTTCTCTGTAGTCTTGTCACTCTTGGGCATGTCTCTCGTATACTTCAACCATGCTGTTGCTGCTCCAGCTCCATCCAGCCCCAAAACCTGCAGTTTTCTCCACCACGGATGCAATACCCCAGATGCCATCTTGCTCTCTGTCTTTCTCTCTCGAGTGCAGTTCTCCTGTCCCATCTGCTTCTAGCACCTGGGCTCACGTTGCCCTCAGGAAGCTTACACAGGTGCTACCTAATTCACACTTGCTGGGTGCAATCATCCACTTCAACATCTACTTGCCCTGCCTCAGGTCACCCCCTTTCACACTGATGGCTTCTCTATGGAAATTAGCTCAGTCCTTTATTCTTGCTCCTATCTTGGTATCCAGTTTTCACCTTGAAAAGTTCCATTAGCACGCAACAACCCTCTGGCTTTCCACAGTCTGTAAACCAGGCAAGACCCTCTGGACCACTGGTTTTGGGCAGAGCATCCTCTCAGCCTCTGACTTCGCTACCACCTTCTCCTCCATTGAGCTGTGGCTCAGCTTTTCACTCTTGGACTGGCTCCTGGCATGCCCACTCTTGCATCTGTTTCCACTTAAGCACTATCCACTGCTTCTGACAGTGCCTGCAGCTCCATTAGCACCTTCATCAGGCTGGTGCTAGCTCTTTCTTAAAGGGTAAAAACAGACATGCAGTTGGCACGATGGCTCCTTGGCCCAGCCCAGGACAGGAAATCACAGTCAACATGGCCTGGGTTGGGGAGGTGCACCGAAAAAACATGCCCGTGACATAGAGAGCCGTCCCACCGCACACACAGCCCAGGTTGGACAGGATGCTAAACAAACAGGTTGGCATGTGACTCTGCCCTGGCACCTCAACCCTCATCATGGTGGACAGCCAAGATGACCAGCCATGGTGTCCACTGCCTCAAGGGTGGTATGGCAGGAATGAACATATGTGCTAGCCTATCTTGGCCCATGTGAGTGGCCCTTAGTCTGGGCTGCATCCTCAGATTTTCAAAGGATGCAGCCCAGGATAAGGGCCGCTCATGAGAGCCAACGCAGACTAGCACATGTGTCCATTCCTGCTATACCCCCGTCAAGGCAGGGGCCACCATGGCTGGTCTCCTTGGCTGTCCATCATGATGGGGGTTAGGGTGCTGGGGCAGGGCCACCCGCCCACCCATTTGTTTCGCTCCCTGTCCAACCTGGACTAGCCACCTACC
>QEPC01004346.1:310460-353214 GCA_003113815.1 Sphenodon punctatus | reverse complement strand
GACCATTGGTCTGACTCAGTATGGCGCTACTTATGTTCCCCACCCCTGGTCTATGGTAATAACTGAAGCTGAATTTTTCTGCATCCTTATTGTTTTCTGTATCAGGCAGTGTGATTCCCCAGTTGTTTTGCATCTGTACTAGCCCTTAGCACCAGTCCCATTTGCTTCAATGACATATTTCATTTAATTTCATTTCATTTCACGGTTTATTTATATCCCGCGCTCTCCTAATCCATATTAGCTCGAGGCAGCTCACAATAATAATCCAGGTTAAACATCCTACACAGAGGAACCCCATACAATAACATAATACAATAATACAGTATAACAATAATTGATAAACCCATAACTACCCCCATATAGTAGCAAATACACTAAATGTTATACATAGTAATTATCCCTTCTATATACTGCTGGCACAGTCTCAAACTACTCACGCCGCTCTCTGCTTACACCAGAGAAATGGCTTCGTCTATGACTTTCCTCCCTCCCCTGCTGCCACCATAAGAAGTCATACATCTCCATCTCCACGCCTCTCTCACTGGGGGGAGATGTCCTTTTAACCTCTTCCAGCAGCATAGTCCTATTATTCCTCCCACACAATACCCCTTCCACCTCCACCTCTGGGTTGCGCCAAAGGGAACAGCCAAAGGGCAGGCCCCTTTGGACGTGCCCCTTCAGCACATGCCTCCGGCACGACCTCCAGCCACTCCCGATGACATGAGGAGAGGACTGGAAGTTGTCGCCCCCCAGCCCTGCCCCTTCAAGGGGGGGGGGGAGGAAGAAGGATCCCGCAGCCCCCAGCTGGTGAAAGTGCCCTCCCCTCCCCCTGTACCAGGTACCATCCGAGTCCATGGTGGGGGGAGAGCTGGTGGCACCTGCTCCATCATTGCCGGCTTCACCATCCTGCTCCCTGGACTCTAATGCGCCACCACCTCCATCCTCCCACAGACTGCCCCCGATGACATGGGGAGCAGCCCGGAAGTTGCTGTCCCGCAGCCCCGCCCCCGCAAGGGGGGGAGGAATAAGGATCCCGCGACCCCCAGCTGGTGAAAGTGGGGCCCCCTTCCCCCTGTACCAGGCAGGTGCCGTCCGAGTCCATGGGGGGGCCGGGGAGAGCTTCTGTCATCCGCTCCGTCACCGCCAGCTGCACCATCCTGCTCCCCGGACTCCACATGTACTAGCACTAAAGAAGGATTACAGCATTATCCTTTGTGAGGACAGCAGTCCTGGGCAGAAGTCTGATTCACTTCACTGGGAGTTACACCTGTAGTAGCTGGAAGTATGGGCACTATTCCTATGGAGGATCATCTGCGGAGTCACAGCAGACGAAATAAACAAACTGGAAGTATTTAAACTATTAATATTTTAGAATCATGGGCAAAACAAAGCTGCATCCTGCAAATGCTCTATAGAACATCTGATTTCTTTTCAAGAATCTGTTATAGTTTTGAGGTAATTAAGTCACAACATTAATTTCAAGGCTATGCCTGAACAGTACAGGTGATATATTTACCTGTCTACCTTTCCCAACAGTCCATTTATTTCCCCACCAGATGCAACACCATCATCTTTGTTTTATAGTTATGAATAATGTCTTGGTGATAAGGGAACTACTAAACTTGGACTAGTTTGTTTTCCTGCTGAAGACCAGTCTGTCTGATGTTTCAGTGGACTGAGCCATTTTGATTGTCCCATCCCAAAAGCCAGGTTAGTGAATTAATGAGTAGATAAACATCAGCTCAGAGGAAGGGGTGGATAGCAGCACATTTTAGTCAGTGGTGTGACAAGTCAGTGAGTGGGTAGCTTCACTTATCATCCAGCAAATGGTTTGGATCAGATTCTTCTGAGGTGCATCACACAGATTGACACTCAGTACATCATGGGAGAGAGAAGGGTGCAATTGGCTTTCTGCCCTCATCCTGGACAGTCTCACCTCACAAGTTAGAACAGCCTCAAAGCTCGTCTAAATTTCCCTGATTTTAACGGTTATCTGGGAGCTGTCTGTCTCTGGCCAGAGAGCAGTGGCTTGAGTCACTCCTCCTCATCATTCCAATATGACCCTATAATAGGTGGCCCCTAAGTGCTTGTAGGTCTAGACCCAGGGGGCACAGGCAACGTAGTTTCTATATTAGAGTGCCTTATTTAGAAAGATTGTTTGTTACTAAGGATTTATGAGAGAGTATAAAAACACAGGAAACTTATCAAAGGTTAACTTTCCTTAAAAATGTGTAATTGCAAAATTGCAGAACAAAACCAAAAATACTGTAAATAAGGATCATTAATCATACCCAAGGCAATATGCAGTTGCTGTTATTTAGTGTAAAAACATAAATCATGAGAAGTTGCCTTGGTGTTATTTTGGATTTAGAACATAATTCCACACCAAAGAAAACTCTTCTTACCTCTAAATCCATACGGGTAGGGTTTTATTGCTTGCAAGGAAGTTTTAGGAGCTTTCAATTGCTGGTGTCTTGGTTTTCCATACTTACATACACATATGAAGGAGAGTACCGTGAATAAGGAACTAGACTGGAATATAAGAAGTCCTGATTCAGTTCCTTCCTCTGCCACTGGTCTCTTATATGAGTTTGGCTAAGTCCCTTAATCTTTCTCTAAATCCTACTCCCCCATTTCTGTAATGGGTATATATCTTTTTCACTGTGGATCTCACCACCCTTCGATCAGTGAGGGACCTTCCAGCTGTACGGGCTGTGACCATAGGTGCAGATCCTCTCCTTCCATGCTACCTGGTGGATGCTCATATGCGCACCTGAGATTTCCTAAAGGGCCTGTTCGCCTGGGAGGGTCTGGCGCCGGGGTCACCATCCTGGGAGTACTAACCGGATTGTCCATGAGCATCCCCTCACTGCCACCCTGGTGCCCGGGACGGTGCATGCCCCCCCCACCCCATGCCTCTGAGCGGGCTGTGCGGTGCCTTCTGCCTCACTGCTGGCTGCTGCCTGAGTCCCTGGACCCCATTGCCCCCTCTGTGTGACCGCTGCCACTTCCGGCTGGGGCTGTCCAGGTGCCCACCCTGTCCAGGTGACCACCCTGTGCGGGCACTCCTGTGCCCTCCTGTTGTGCCTCTCATGCTCGACCGCGGGTGCCCCAGTGTCCCCCTGCTCTGCCTCTCTGTGCTTGGGGGCCCACTTTCCCCGACACCAATAAAGGAATGCTGTTCTGTGCTGTCCTGTCCTGCCTTGATTCTGGTGCTGCTGTGGCAGCTGTGTGCCCCTTCCCCTTTGGCAGCCCTCCTGCCCCTAACCATGTGGTTGTGTACAGGGGGTGTGCCTGGTGTATACTTGGGGGCTCCGGGCCTGTGGGGCAGGCACTGGCTGTGAGGTGTGTTTTCCCCTGGCTGCCTCCCTGCTGGGTGCTGCTGCCTGGGGTTGCTCTTGGGGTGGTATAGGCGATGGTCAGTTATCCAGACACCCACTGGCCTCACCTGTGCGTTGGTGTGGCCGCGCCCCTCCCCTCCACTGTCTCCCCCTGTTGGTGTGGGCCGTCTGTGATGGTGCCGATGGACAGGTGGCGGCAGCATGGATGATGGGTGGCTGAGCATGAATAGGGGCTGCTGTGGGCCCAGCCCATGACCCGACCAATCCCCCTTTGTTCAGGGGCTGGGGTGCTCCTCGGGGGGGGGGTGGATGCCCATATGTGGGGTGTGCCCCTGGTGCTGTTGCTGACCCCAGCCCTCCCAGGGCCCATTGGTGCGTGCTTTCTCCATTGCCCTGTCCCTTCTCTCCTGCAGCTACTGTAGTCGCGCTGCTGGCGATCTTGCGCCTGGGTGGGATGGTCCTGCAGCTGGAGTGGGTAGCATGGGACATGCGGGCGGTGGGCCAGCTGTTTGATGGCATCCGTGAGTGTGCTGCCTGTTTGCTGGGCCCTGTGCCTGTGTCCCTCTGTGGGGGGTTCTGTTCCTTGGTGCCCGTGTCCTGATCGGATAGCTGTCTCCACTCCCTCTGTCCCTTTCAGTGCAAGCCATGATCGCGGAGCGGACCCGGCAGCAGGGGGAGTTGCTGGAGCTCCTCCTGCTCATCCTGGAGTGGCTGCACCGGCTGGACCGTGCGTAAGTCAAGCGCTGCCGCTGGGCATGGGGTCGCTGGCCCTATTGTCCAGGGTTCTGTCCTGGGCCTGCCTCTGCTGGTGCTGTTCCCCCCCTTCTGTTGCCCTGCCCCCTCCCTGCCCTGTTGTTTGTTTTTGCCCCCTGTTGCTGGTTCCCCTTCTTTTAATAAAGGCTTGTGTGTTCCTTTCCTGGTGTGTCCATGTTGTGCTTTGCTGTGACCTCTCCCCTTGTGTGGGTGCCTCTGTGGAGTGTGTGTGGGTGTTGCCTGTGTTGTGCGGGTGCCTTCCCCCCTCCATGTGTGTGTGTTGGGGAGGGGGGGCCTGGCGCCGGGTGGGCTGGGTTCTGTGCTGGGGCTGTGTGGAGCCGGCTCCTTTGTAGCGGCTGTCATCCCATCTCCCTCTCGCCCCGCCCATGCGGGTTCTGGCGGCTGTGGGGGCGAGGCCACATTGTGCAGCTTCGTTTGCCCTCAGTCGGCCATATTGTGCCATCGCTGTGCTGGGCGGGGCTTCCCCACCGTTCCTGGCCATCCATGTACTTGCATGGGTGTTTGCCGGGTGTTTCCTGGGATGGGTGTTTGGGCGCTGGGTGTTTGAGGGCCCCTCCCCTTTCCTTCCCATGACCCCCTGCAGCGCTGTCCATGTAAATGGCTCCCTGCTCAGAGCCGCCGGATGTTTGCTGGGTGTGCTCACCCACCCATCTCCATCCATCGGCGCTGCTGCGCCGTCCATGTAAACGAGGTCTGAGAGAACTAGAACAAGGGGACACTCCATGAAATTAATGGGAAGCAGATTTAAAACAAATAAGAGAGAGTATTTTTTCACTCGGCTTACAGTTAACTTGTGGAACTTATTGACAGAGGAAGTGGTCACGGCTAGTTTTAAAAAGGATTGGCTAGGTTCTTGGAGGATAGGTCCATTAATGGCTATTAGCCAAGCAGGTTTTGGGAACATAACCTCTTACTGTTGGGGGCTGGAACAACAGGAAATGGATTGCCTATTGTGACCTGTTGGGTACTTCTCCCAAGAGAGAGAGATTGGCCACTGTCGGAGACAGGATGCTAGGCTTGACCATTGGTCTGACCCAGTACTTATGTTCTTATTATTTATTTATTTTTATTTTTACCCCACCCCTCTCATCCAAAAACTACTCAGGGTGGCTCATATTATATAAAACAATAAGCAGGACATATTAAATAAGATTAGTAAAGCATTAAAAAATATACATAAAAAACATTTCATCACAACAATCCATGCGTAAAATAAAATATCCCAACCACAACCCCATTAACCCATCCTTCTTCCCCACCCCACCAAACACCTGACTGAAGAGGCAAGTTTTACGCTGCCAGCGAAAGGCAAAGGGATTCAGGCTGAGATGGCACTCTACCAGGTGAGCATTCCATAGCGATGGAGCAGCCGCTGAGAATGCCCTCCTGTCCATCTGAACCCATTGATAATGCAGGACTTCCAGGAGAGCACCCCCAGATGACCATAGGGGCTGCCTGGGGGCCCAAGGAGTGAAGCGATCCTTCAGGTAAGTGGGGCCTAAGTTGGTTAGGGATTTATAGGTCAAAACCAGCACCTTGAATCAAGCCCAGAAGACAACAGGCCGCCAGTGCAATGCTGGAACACTAGTCTAATGTGCTCCCTGCAACCTGTTCAGGTGAGCAGAAGGGCTGCCACATTTTGCACCAGCTGCAGCTTCCAGACAGTCACCATGGGCAGCTCCATGTAGAGCACATTACAATAGTCTAGCCTCGAGGTGACGAGTGCATGGATGACAGTGGTGAGATCGGAGTCTGAGACATATGGGTAGAGCCTCTTCACCAGATGTAATTGGCAAAAGGCGCCCCTGGCCACAGCTAACACCTTCAGATCCAAGTGCAGTTGCGCATCCAGGAGCACCCTCCGCATAGATGGAATCAATGGAGGAAGAATGCCCCCAATACTGGGAGCGTTCTCCTCACCCAGATCCCTGACCCTGCCCACCAACATCACTGCTGTCTTGTTGGAATTGAGTTTCATTTGGCTCGACCTCATCCAATCCCCTACAGCAGCCAGGCACTGGGATAGCAACAAGACTGCAGGACCTGGGTGGGTTGAAAAAGAAAGATACAACTAGGTGTTGGTGGCATACTGATGACACCGGACCACCCCCCCACCACCACCCCGCAGCTGCATACAACCTCCCCGAGTGACTGCATCTACACATTGAATAGAAGAGGGGACAGAATGGAACCCTGTGGGACCCCACATGGGAGACTTCCAGGGGACAATGAACAGTCCCCTAGGACCACCCGCTGAGATCTGTCAGCCAGGTAAGAACAAAACCACTGCAAAACAGTACCATCCACCCCAGCCAGATCCCACAGGTGAGTCACCAGCATCTCAAGATTCATGAACACAAGATCATTATGACTCTGGATCATTACTTACTCTGACAGGCTATGGGACAAATTTGCTGTGTTCTCAGGCATGTCAATGAACTGGTGCCAGTTAGATACCATGAGCACATCACAGTTGTTTATGATGCATCTGATCAGTCGATTGTCAGATTCTGCTTGCTTTTTTAGGGCAGATGCCTTAATGGACTCTTGCTGGTGCCAGTCAAATATTACATCAACTCTAGTTGAGTTTGGTCCCAAGTAACCGAAACACATGCTCTGCAAATTTGTCTGCAAAGTCTCAAAATGTAGTACATCCTGGAAGTCTTCCCATTTTCTGCACAAGTGCTTCTCCATCTAGGAGTGTGCACGTTGAAGTGCCAGTTGCTGGGATGCCTGCTCCAATGAGACCTTCCTCCAAGAAAGATATGCTCCCTTGCCACATGTATGAAGATGACCTGTGCAGTTTGCTAAGGACAGTGGAACAGTAGACAGTTTACATTCCACAACTTTTTTCAGACTGATATCTCAGCTAGCTTCTTTGGCTACAAGCAATCTCAGAAAATGTTACTGTCTGTCTCCTTCATATGTTTGCAGTAGCTGGGTTCAGATCACACAACATGGCTCATGTTCTCCAGTGTTAATGTCTTGACACGTTTTAATTTTTCATGAAAAACCATTTGTTTGCTGTCTAACCTTTCCTGAACAAAATTCATGAGACTGTCCCTCTTTCCTTAGCCATCAGCAAAGACTTGGTAACCTCAATTGGAGCAACATCATTTGTGGAGAGGCATATCACTTCTTTATGCTTCATTGTGAACACTCCACACTTTCTGAACTGACAGTAAGGTTAGCTGTGAATCAAACTTGTCAAGTAATGCCTGCACATTAGCTTCACATAAAACTGCAGTGAGTGCATCAAAAGAATCTTGAGATATCTCTCATCATCCTCTTTAGGCTTCAGTACCTCGCACATTTTCTGCACTGACTGTTTAATCTCCATGGGAGGGAGAAGTTTCCTATGCTCATCTGCACAACTGTTCAGTTTTGGCCACAAAATTCTTATCAGTGCTTAGTAAGTTGACTTGTAAGCATGGATTTTCCTGCCATGTTGTTTTTTCACTGAGGTTTCACAAAATACACCACTTTCTTACCATGCCTCTGCAAGGCCAGAATGACATATGCTGCCCAATGGCATGAATGAAATTGAGTGCTATGTGGAAACTGTCAAGTTTAATCACCAGGTTACTGCAGGTTTCACTACTAGCCCATTACAAATGTTTGGCTTTGCTATAAAGTTGCTGATTTAGAGTGGGGACTTCTGACTGACTGGGGTTCAGTTTCTCAGACACTTTAAGGCACTTCTGCATAACAGTCCACGTTGTGTTATTCTCATGTGCTGGTGCGTTGATGATTTTATTTATATTATTTATATTAAAACTTATATGCTGCCCCCTCCTGCCTCAGGCATCTCGGGGTGGCTAACAACATTTTTAAAACATTGAAAACACATTAAAATACACAGTAATAAAATAACAATTAAAACAACCTAAAAAGTCCATACCCACCCACCCCATCTCCCTCGATAAAGGTCTGGTGGAACAGCCAGGTCTTACACTGTCTACGGAAAGAGGGGAGGTTGGTAATCAAGTGGACCTCCAATGGGATGGAGTTCCACAGCCGCGGTGCAGCCACAGAGAACGCCCTCTTCATGGTAGACACCCAGGAAACCCAGGGGACCCCAAGGAGGGCGCCCCTGGCCGACTGCAGGGGCCAATCTAGGACCCTGAGGTTGAGGCGGTCCTGCAGGTAGGTGGGGCCCAAGCCATTTAGGGCCTTAAAGGTCAACACCAACACCTTGAATTGGGCCCGGAAAACTATCGGCAGCCAGTGCAGAGAGTGAAGCACTGGTGTAATGTGCTCGCGTCGGCCCGCCCCAGTCAGGAGATGGGTCGCTGCATTCTGCACTAACTGCAGCTTCCGAACCAGCCCCAAGGGTAGCCCCATGTAGAGTGCATTACACTCTACATTACATGGAGACTCCAGTCTCGAGGTAATAAAAGCATGAATGACTGTGGCCAGATCCGAGTCTGAGACATACGACCTAAGTCGACCCACCAGATGTAACTGGTGAAATGCCCCCTTTGCCACAGCCACCACCTGGACATCCAGGCAGAGCTGCAGTTCCAGGAGCACCCCCAGACTCCAGACCTGAGAAACCAAGGGAGGACGGACCCCCTTGGCTTTCCCCACAGCTGTCACCTCTATCTTGTCAGGATTTAATTTCAGGCAGCTCACCCTCATCCAATCCCCCACAGCTGACAAACACCGGGCAAGCACCGAGACTGCTGGGCCAGAGTCAGATGAAAATGAGAGATAGCTGGGTGTCATCAGCATATTGATGACACCTCACCCCAAACTCCCTGACAACCTCCACCAAAGGCTGCATGTACACATTGTACAGGAGAGGGGATAGAATGGAACCCTGTGCAACCGCACACATGAGGCCCCAGGGGGAAGGTGAGAACACCCCCAGCACCACACACTAGGTTCTCCCAGCCAGGAAAGAGAGGAACAATTCAAGAACAGTCCCGCTAATCCCTGCTCGGTCCTGCAGCCGAGTCACCAACGATTCATTATCAACGGTATCAAATGCAGCCAAGAGATCTAACAGGGTCGAACGACCCTGGTCCAACTCATGGGAGAGGTCATTGACCAAGGCTACAAGTGCAGTCTCTAACCCAGATGAAAGCCAGACTGTGAAGGATCAAGAAAATTGACCCAGTCCAAATGCCCCTGAAGCTGTCGAGCCACCACCTGTTCAATAACCTTCCCTAAAAAGGGAAGGTTAGAGACCGGCCAGTAGCTGGCCAGGACACCAATGTCCAAGGATGGCTTCTTGAGCAGGGGCCACACCACAGCCTCCTTGAGGCAGTCCAGCACCCTGCGCTCCCCAAGGGAGGCACTGACTATCCCCGCCAGCAGTGGCCACAATGTCTCCCAGCTTGCCTTAACCAGCCAGGACGGGCATGGATCCAATTCACAATAAGTGGCTTGAACAGTCCCAAGAGCATCACCCACATCTGAGGGTGACACAACTTGAAATTCCTCCCACAAAACAGGACAAGAAGGGGCTTCTACTGCTTCTGACCCACCCACCGCTAAAAAAGTTGCATCAAAACTGGTGAATTTGTGCGATTTTATCCGCAAAAAAGTCCACAAACAGATCACAGCAAGCATTTGATGATTCTAAGTCGAGGCAGAGGGAGGTTGGACTGACCCAGCTCCCTCACCACCCAGAACACCTCAGCTGGGCGGGACTTAGCAGATGCAATGAGGGCAGCAAAGAAAACCTTCTTTGCTGTCTGCACCACAACAGCATAGGTACATAACCAGACTCTATGCCGCAATCGGTCAACTTCAGCACGCGAGTGATGCCACTGTCACTCTAACCACCACCCTTCCCACTTCATCTGCTGCAGCTCCTCCGTATACCACAGGGAGCTACATTGTCAGCGATTCAGGAGCGGACGCCTGGGAGTCGATGGCCTCCACCAACATGGAATTCCACATGGACACAGGGTCATCGAGGTCAGAGGAAACATCCCCTAGAGCTATCTGGAACCTTTCTGGTTCCATAAGCCTTTGGAGCAAACCAACGTAACTGGTTCCATACCCTCCCAGGGGCCGACATGCACCAGGATACCAGCCCGGAGAAGATAATGATCCATCCACAACAAGGGCACTGTTGACACCTCCCCAACTAATGGATCCCCTGCCTCAAGGCCAGTGTAAAATATCATGTCCAGGGTATGTCCCCCAACATGTGTGGGGCCCACTACTCTCCAAGAGCATAAATACCTCCATATCATTCTTTCTTGACTGTTCCAGGGAAATAGCTTGGAACTGGCTGAGCTGTTGTTTTGGGGACTTCAATTATTAGTTCCTGGAGAACTTGTGGGAACTTGAGACTTTTTTACACCGATTGGCAGCACATTCTGTGTGATGTCTGGTCCTGATCTGCTTGTCACTTTTTGCTGATACACCACCATCTGGGTTGCATGGAAGGTACTCTATTCATCAAGTATATCTTCAATGATATTATTAGCAAGCATTTATATAGCGCAAGCAATGTACCTAGCAATGGAATAGACATGATCCCTGCCCTAGGGCTTACAATCTGACAGACTGGGGGGGGAGACGAAGGAAGGGGAGAAGAGGGAGAGATGAGGGGTGTAACATTCACAAAGATGCGATGTCCCAGGTGCACATGTTTGGCTTGGTTACATCATGGCTGGCTGGTCCATGGGGTGAGGATATGAGTACAGAGACCTCGGGTAACAGATTGTACTGGATGGAAGGTATCAGCAGGAGTTAGGTGAGGAGAGCAAGGAGTCGGGGAGGGCAGAGTGGAAGAGGTGGGTCTTGAGGAGGGATTTGAAGGTACAGATTGAGGGGGCAAGGTGGATGTGGGCAGGGAGGGAGTTCCAGGTGTCAGGGACAGCTAGGGAGAAGAAGGCAGGCAGGTGTGGGAGGGTGAGGGAGGGGACAGAGGAGGAGTGGAGTTCATGGACTGGAGTATGGAGGGAAATTAGCGTAAAGAGGTAGGGGGGAGTAAGGTTGTGAAGAGCTTTATAGGTGAAAACTAGGAGCTTGTGCAGCATTCATTCAGGAAGGGGGAGCCAGTGAAGAAAGGAGAGGAGGGGCTGCACATGGTCAAAGTGACGGGCGAGGTGGATGACCCTGGCAGCAGAGTTTTGGATAGAGATAAGGGGAGAAAGGTGAGAGTGGTGGAGGCCAGTGAGAAGGAGGTTACAGGAATCGAGGCANAGATATCAGAGAGACAGCTGGTGAGGTGAGCTTGAACAGAGGGAGAGAGAGAGGGAGTAGAGAGATAGAGTTGAGTGTCATCAGCATAGAGGTGATATCGGAAGTCATGGGAGGCAATGAGTTTGCCTAGGGACAGGGTATAGATAGAGGAAAGGACCAAGAACAGAGCCTTGGGGAACACCAACAGAGAGGGGAAGGGGGAAGAGAGGAAGTGGAGTTGGCAAGAGACACATTGAAGGAGCAGTCAGAGAGGTAGGAGGAGAAGCAGTCAAGGATGGAGGCATGGGAGCCAAGAGAGTGAAGTGAATCCAGTAAGAATGAGTGGTCAACAGTATTGAAGGCAGCAGAGAGGCCAAGGCGGACAATAATGGAATAGAGGTGATTCGATTTAGCTACAAGAAGATAGTTGGTGATCTTAGCAAGAGCATTTTCAGTAGAGTGAAGGGGGCGGAAGCCATATAGGAGGGGGTCAAGGGAGGAGTTGCTGGAGAGGAAGTCGAGGCAGTGGGAGTAGATAACATGTTCAAGAAGCTTGGAAGCAAAAGAAAGGAGTGAGACAGGACAGCAGCTAAAAGGGTCAGAGGAATCAAGAGTGGACTTTTTGAGGATAGGACAGACAGTGGTGTGCTTAAAGGAGGAGGGGAAGGAGTCAGTAGAGAGTAAGAGGTTGATGATGTGCAGGAGGGAAGGGGCGACAGTGGAAGCAATGGAGGTCAGGAGGTGAGAGGGGATGAGGTCAAGGGGGCTAGTGGAAGGGTTAGAGGAGGAGGGCAGGGAGAAGATTTCATCAAGGGAGGTGGGCGGGAAGGAGGACAGGAGAGAAGGATGGGGAGGAGGGAGAGGGGAGGGAGGGGAGGAGTGGGAAGCGATGTCGAAGCAGATCTTGTCTATCTTAGAGGTGAAGAAGGAAGCAAGTTTCCGAGCAGAAAGGTAAGAGGGAGGAGGACAGGGGGGTTTGAAGAGGGAGTCAAAAGTGGAGAACAGGCGGCGAGGGTTCCGAGAACAGGACTCCATGTGGGAGGCGTAGTAATGCTGTCTTGCGAGGGAGATAGCAGAAGTAAAGGAGGAGAGAGAATTTGAAGTGAAGGAAGTCAGAATGAGAGTGGGATTTGCACCAGAGGCATTCAGCAGCACAGGTGCAGGAGTGGAGGTGGCAGATACTGGGGATGAGCCAAGGACGGGGGTTGTGGCAGCGGGCGGGGTGGGAGGAGAGGGGGGCAAGGGAGTCAAGGGTGGAGAAGAGAGAGGCATTGAAAGCCGAGAAGGCAGAGTCAGGGGCGGAGGAGGAGAAGACTGAGGGGAGAAGGGGGAGAGCGAGGAGGCAAGGTCCAGGGGTTTAACGGCCTGCAGGTCACAGAAGGGGCGTGGACACAGGAAAGAGGAGGGGGGGCAGTGGGAATCATTGAAAGAGGAAAGGAAGTGGTCAGAGATCGGATGAGGATCAAAGGACAGATCAGAGACAGAGCAGTTCCTAGAGAAGACAAGGTCAAAATAATGGCCATTAGCATGGGTGAGGGAGTTGGTCCAAAGGTGGAGGTTGAAGGAGGAGGGTAGTGAGAGGAAGCGAGAGTTGGAGGGCTGGGAAGGGACATCAATGTGAATGTTGAAGTCACTGAGGATGAGAGTGGGGGTATTGTTGGAGAGGAAGAAAGTGAGCCAGGACCAACTCCCTCCCTCTCTAGTTCAGAGAGAAAGGAAGAGAGGGAGCCGGGTGTGGGGTGGGGGTAGATGACAGCAATGCAGAGATGAATGGGGGAGTAGAGACGCACAGGGTGAGCCTCAAAGAAAGGGATGGGAAGCGGGGGGGAGGGGGGGAGAAGAAAGTGGTTGGAATTGACAGGAATTAGTGAGGAGGAGGCCCGTGCCACCAGCCCGACCTTTGGGGCAGGACTGGTGAGAAAAGTAGATAACACCCCCCACCCCCAAAGGAGAGGGTAGCTGGGGTGACAGAGTCGGAGGGGGAGATCCAAGTTTCAGTAAGAGCAAAGAGCTGGAGGGAGTGAGAGAGGAAGAGATCATGGAAGTAGGGTGCTTTATTGGCAGAGGAGCAACTGTTCCAAAGGGAGCAGGAGAATGGGAGCTGATCAGGAGGAAGGCAGGGAATGGGGATAAGATTGGGAGAAGGGGGGCGTCGTGGCAGGTGAGAGATGCAGAGGGTGGGGGAGGAGCAGGGGGGGAAGTAGCCAAGGGGGAAGCGGAAGTGTGAGGAGGTTGGAGAGAAGTGATGGGCTGGAGGGTGGAGGAGAGGTAGAGGGAGGGAGAGGTGGCGGGGAGGGGGAAAGGGGAGAAGGAAGGCGAGAGATTAGGGTAGGCATGATGGTGGGGAGGATAGGAGTGAGGCAACCCAGGGGGTGGGTAGTAGAGAGACAGAGGAGAATGAGATGGAGAATGGCTGGCCTACTGGCTACCGAGAAGTCACCAGGTGGCCACCAGATGGCCGAAGTACCCTTAGGCTTACCCATAGCTGGTGTTGCTGGAGTACCTTGTTCAAGAGTGATCTTACGATGCACATCTCCTGGCCCGCTGGTCGATGGAACTCAGGCGGCAGAAAAGCCAAGCCCAGAAGGGTTGTGGCATCCTGAAGTTATGACAGCCGAAGCAGCTGGGAGAGTATGCAGATGAGCTGCAACCTCGCCAGTCCCTGGCCCGCTGGTCGGTGGAACTCAGGCGGCAGAAAGGCCAAGCCCCAGGAGGGTCGTGGTATCCTCAAGTGATGACAGCTGAGGCAGCTGGGACAGTATGCAGATGAGCTGCAACCTCACCAGTAATATTGATGTTACCTGCTGCAAACTGGACAAAGTGACCAGTTTGCAGATAGCAATGTCAAGTCAAGTCAAATACTTTATTGAGTAGCCACACAGGGCCATTTCAATTTACAACATCATTCGTGTCATTTAACAGACTATAACAGACTTTAAATGACTTAAATTAAGTTTTTTAAAAAAGAATTTAAAAGAAGTGGACTCTCACATTATGCCTGCGCTTTACACACTAAGATGTTTTGCTTAATACACCGAATTTGAAAGCAGAATCTCGCAACCTGCTTTGAGCGTTCCGAGTTATTACCACACAAGAGTTTTTTAAAACAGACTTTGTCTTACCCTCCCAATTTATCATTCAGATAAGGGGAAAGAAATTTCTTGCGGATTTCTGTAAAAAAAGGACAAAAGAAGAAAACATGTTGCAAGGATTCACGATGTAAACCTGAGCAATGGGTACAATACCTTTTGTCCCATGGGATCTTATTAAATTGCCCCTCTAGCACAGCTGATGGGCAGATAGCCATGCAGTTACTTCTATTTAGGTGACCCATTCAAAGACCACATAAATAAGATTCAGGAATGACAACACTTTTTGTGATTTTTATGAACCTAGTAAGACAAAATATACTTGTTCTCAGCTTCTAACAAGTGGGCTCCCCAAAGAGATTTCTAGGCCACTTTTGGAATTCCGCCAACAGAGTATTTTCTAAAATGGTGGCAGCAGCAGCAGCATCACCACCATTTTGGAAAAGAGTGTGCATGTGCAGAACAGTCCAGCAGCCATTTTCTGCATGCACAATGAGTTTTTATTTATTTTAAAAACTTTGGATAGATTTAAATACGGATCTGTAATCCAAATCTGTACTTAAATCTGGAAATTGCAGAACAGGATCTGCAAGAAATCCAAATCTGCAACATTCTCTAGATGCCCACTGCTATCAATATGGGTTTCCCTCCCTGCACCTCTTGCAACCTCCCTGTTCCCTAGCTCTTTCTATATTGTGTTGCAAGTAAGTGTAGTGTGTTTAGTCCCTTTGCTGTTCTTGTATCCCTCATTCTCACTTAGGTCACTTTCAGACACACCCACACCCCGCACATATTCTGGCTGCAGGAGGGAATGTGCAGCCAGGATATTCGTAGGGATCGGCCAGTCTGAAAGCCTGCCGGGAAATTCTGCTCTCAGCCAGAATATGCAGGCGGGTGGGGGGGTGTCTGAAAGTGGTCCTAGTCTTGTATGTCTGGCACTGAGAGCCTTATTATGTATGGACTGCCCCTCCGTAGTCTCACCCCTCCTGAGTCCGAGCTTATGTCGATATGGGTAGATTGTTTCCCTAATCTTGAGTCCTCTGTGTAACTTAACTTTCCCTCTCTATCATTGCTACAGGTTTTCTCCCCTGCAGCTATTGTCCCTCTTTAACTCTGGATGCTCTGTTAATTGTGTGGTGCACTCTCTCTCTTTTATTTGTGTAGCTTGGTCCTGCCTGCATTCTGAGCTCCAAAATTTATGTGTTGTTCTATCAGTATCTGTTCCCCATTAATATTCGCTCCCAGGTTCTTATACTTCTCATGTGTGTGTCTGTGTCTAGCATCTAGTATTCTGCTCTAGCCCTTTCTGTATTGCTCCCTTCTCTCTGGGAGGCCTTTACCCACCATGGGGTTGATTACCCTGGACTCTGGAACCCAGTAGCAGTTCCAGTGATGATCTTCGGACATAGCTTAACAGTCATTTGATCCTGAGGGAATGTTTACCAGGCACTGGGTTGCCATCCTACATTGGAGACCTTGTGTATTGGGAGTTTAATTTAATTTAATTTATTTACTTAATATATTTATACCCCTCCCCTCCTGTAAGCAGCTCGGGGCAGTTAACAAATTTTTTTTAAAACAGCTTTTAAAAACATTTAAAACAGTTATAAAAATCTCACAAAAAACAGGGAAAGGAGTTGAGGGTGTTCTTGGAGCCTGTCCCTTCCTCCTCTTCCTGGAAACCCTGACAGTCCATGACATCTGCCTCAATAGTGATTTAAGAATATATGAAAAGTATTCAGCAAGATAGTCAAATCTAGATTTAGCTCTAAGGGAGCTACTACCGTTCCTTTCCATTAGTTACCAGAGAGACCAGTTCCCTGGACATCAGTACAGGTTCATGAAGAAAAAATAGAGAAGGAAGGTTCATGGTCTAGTGAAAAACATGGCATCCCTATTTATGCTACCCTCTAACCTATAGATTCCCAAGCAAACGCACAGTTACTACATACTAATGTCCCTAGCCAAACATACGATCGTCTCTGTATAAGGAAGATAAACATACAAGGAATAAAATAAACATACAAGAATAGGAATAATAGGAACAAATTGGCATGTGCCATAGGTTCCCCACCTTTATGTGTATTCATTACATTACAGAAGTGACTAAAGGCCCCACCTATGATTGGTGAGGTGCTTGTTACAACAGAACACCTACACAAGATGTGTTAATAGACATAGGGTATGCTCTGGCCACGGAAACAAACATTTCCTGGCCTTCCTTGGACAGGGAGGGCGGGCAGGGAGCAACGAGTCTCAGGCACTTTCGGATGTTATCCCGCCCCCTCCACCATGACTGACAGCCATGGCTGCCTATCACAAGCAGCCATGAACACCTGTTCCCGCCCAGCTCACCCGCTCTTGTCCCTGGTGGGTGGGAGCCAGGTACGGATTGCGGGTCTGGCTCGTAACAGACCCACATTTCCCACCTAGCTCCTACGCAGCTGGGGTAGGAATCAGGCCCACATGTGGCAGGCCACAAACAGACAGCTTGTCATGATGCTGGCCCAACCGAATCAAAAGAGGCCTAACTGGGCCAGCACCACGTATGTTTACACCCATGGCCAGAGACAGGGCCTGCCCCAAATAGGCTAGAATAAATGCACAGAACACACAAATGGTAGCAGGGGAAATCAAGCTGAAGTGATCTGATTAAGATCAAAGCTGCAGATAAAGATCAAATCACAGATAAAACTGAAATGATTTTTCATGTTGAACACCTTTTTAATTGAAAAAGGTCAATTTGCTGCTTTCCCAATGATGCAGGAAACGTAACCATTTCTTTGGGTTTGAATTCAGCATTTTTGTCAATCCAAAAATGATGGAAGTGCTGGAAGTGACTTCAAGAGTCATCGAGTCCAAGCTCCAGGTCTTTAAAGTGCTTCAACCAACCCATCCATTAATATGACAACAACTAGATCTGTGTTACTAACAATATCAATTGTGATGAGGGCCGTATCAGCAAGGCGCATGCCTAAAATGCATTTGCTTATTCTTTGCTCAGGTCCATGGTCTGAGTAGTAGTGGTGTGTACCAGGGGCCCATGTCATTTTTGTTTTTGGTTTTTGTTTTTGTTATTTAAATCTGTCATTTTTGTTTTCATAAATATCAAATTGTCATTTTCGTTATTGCTTTTGTTTTTGTTTCCATTGGTTTCAATGGAAAACACATTTGTGGCTGTACTTTTTTTTGTTTTTCATTATAGTTGGCTGAAACTTGGAGGAATTGTACCTCCCATGGAAGACATTACGTGCACCAAATAACAAAAAGATTGGATAAAGGAATCCAATTGTAGAAGCAGTTGAATTATATTATTTTGCAAGAATCTTCATATACATTCTTAGCTGTAACATCTTTGTCTCACATTTAATGTATGTGAAACGTGGCAGGTTTATACCCCTTCCTATATTTACTCTTCTCTGCCAACTTTCATAAGGATTGGATAAAGGGTCCTGGTGGTATACACAATTAACTTATAAATGTATGTCTGACTTGTAACATCTTTGTAGTCCAACCAGTGTACATGAAATCTGGCAGGGTTGTATACCACACTTTTAATCTCTGCCAACTATCAGGGAGCGGCCCTGAGGTGGACATAGAAGGGACATAACTGGGACTTCGGGGGTAGCATCCCAGAAATCAGGAGACATAGTTTACACATCCAGGCTGGCCAATTATCATCACGATCACATCCTGCAGCGCTGTGACAGAGGATGTAAGAGAATCTCTGTTGGCTCTTTCCTAAACAGATGCTTCTGACTTCCCAGTAACAAGTGAGGGAGAGATGTTGAGATGGTCACAGCACAGAATAAGTATATTTGGTTGACATTTCTGCTGGCCAATTGGCATCACAAACCGATCTTATACCACAGTGACATGTAAGAGAATCCCTGGCAGGCTCCTTCTCTGCATATGGTGTGCAGGCATATAAAATTGATACCCTTTATCGCATCTTTCTGATAGTTGGCAGAGATTATTGTGAAAGTGTGGTATACAACCCTGCCAGATCCTCGTTGGTGTCATGCTTCGCATTGCTGTCATGCTGACCCTCCCGCTGGCCCGAACACCACGGACTCCGCCACCTGACCTGACCACATCATTCCAGATGCTTCACCGACGGCTGCCGGACAATGACAGAACTTCCCGAGACAAACGATCATTAGAATTTGCCTCTAACACTTTTCTGCTTTTTATAGAACAGCTTCGCCTGGATTTGAACGCATCGAACTGTTGGCTTTGTGCCCAGATTCCTTTGCATGCTTTGGAAGGTATTCCTATGTTTGCTACCCCGCTTGCTGTACGGGAATTGCGAGCCCCATTTTATACTGAGTTACCCAAAAACGCCACATGGGCAACTGTTAGTCGCAATGTGTCTGAGTATATTCACATTAGAACACCACCCCCAGCCTTATTTTGCTTGCAGTGCAATGGCACGGGCCAAGCTGTTGGTACCTCTACCTGCAACACAACTGTTGTTAAGAATGGAACCATACATTTGTGCCCGACCTCACTCCAACATACTACAACTTACCAGGGTTTTACCATCAGGCATTCATCTACCCTCATACCTGTGCCAGTGGTGTCACTGCCTTGGTGGGCCACTATTTTATCTGTAGAGGGGCGTTTGAGAGGTATCCCATACCATCAAAGGATATGTGATTGTTCAACTCAGACTGAAGATCTTAATCATAACCTCTTTGAATGTCCCCTACCCGCTGACGTCTGCTTTCAGTTTAGAGGGTTGATTGGTTTAGAAATTTCCTGGTGGAACTATGATTACAAGCTAAATTTCATCTTGGCAAATGATAATGAAAAGATCATGTATAGGGCAGCCAACTTTCTCTTCCTTCTTGCTAGGAGGAGAGATCAGGCCCTGTTGGTTGGTAATTGAGATGGCTCTTGGGTGGCATTTGGCTGCCTAATTTGGGGTACTATTGTAGTGTTGTGGAGTTGCTCTCATTTTCCTATGATTGTTTGTTATAGTTTAGTATGGAGCTAATTTTAGCCCAGTACCTTTTTAGTTTGTATGTTTTGAAGTTTTGAATTTATTTGTACAGTGTATATCTATTTTGCTTCTGTTTGTACCTCCCAATTTGTATCGGCCAAGGGGTCATACCAATAAAGAGTATTACTACTTACTACACTGGGGTAGCCTTGAACAACTCACTGTTTCCCTGCCTCAGTTCCCCATCTGTAAAATGGGAATGTATGTATGCCTCTCTCTCCCTATGTTCTTGTCTCTCATAGACTGTAAGTCCCATTGGGCATGGACCTGCCTCTAATTACAATTGTTCAGCCCCAGACACATTGCTTGTGCTACGTGAATAATAAATACTAATAATCACATTGACAAGTTCTGAGGTGGCATTGCATCCTTGTCAGATGCCTTATGTAGTTCAGAAGAAAGTGAATTAGGGAAAAGCTAACTTCCCTACCCCCTTAACTCCCTATTTTACCAATGGAAAATGGATGCACAGACACCAAATGACTTACCTAAGGTGACATAGGAATTCTACAGTGGTTATCACAGGTTATCACACTACTTCTCTAGCTGCTTCCTACAGGTGGCTACATTAGGACTATCCAGATCTTAGCCCCCTGGGGCATGCAGGGGCTGTGAGGTAGGTGTACACAGTAAGGAAGTGAACTATCGGAGAGTAGTCCCATAGCACCAGCAGAGCTAAGTATGGTTGCTGCCTTTAATGAGACACTTCAGAGCAGAAGAGGACAGACCTACAAGGTACATATAAGGGATCTCTGCAACAGTGTTTGCATGTGCCAGTCCTGGCACTCTGCCAAGAGGGCTGTGGTGTGTAAGAGGCTTCAAAGAGCAAGTGAACACTCACCAGACTGCCACTGAAATGGAAAGAGAATCTGCTACACAGTATCTTTTGCAATCAGTTTGAAGAGAACAATGTGATGGAACTGGTCTCACCATTCATTAACCCTGGCTGGTAATAAGGGCAGAGCTCACAGAAGAAGAAGTGTGTGTGTGTGTGTGTGTGAGAGAGAGAGAGAGAGAGAGAAAGTTTGTCAAAAGTTCATCAGATACTTATTTGATGTGCCTTGTGATGCCTGCAACTGCAGGATTCCTGCAGCAGGGATTATTCTCTGTACAAGGGAAATCTCTCATCCACTCCCTCTTCTCATTCTCCCATCTGGAGAAACAAACACCTGCAAGGGGTCAAAATGTGACTTTTACAGAGTTCTCAGGCAGTAAATTAGTTTGGTATTTTTCCCTCCGTGCAGAAGGGCTTCACTGAGGGATCAAAGTATTGACTGCAGATGCAAATAATTTTTAATTTTTGCCACCTTGTGACTGTTGCTATTTTTCTGCTTCAGTCTCGAAGAGTACACTTAGGCTAAATCTTTTGTAGAAGTGCTCTTTGAATTTAGCAATTTATATAGTGAACACAGAATTGATGAACCATGAGCTTCTGTGCTGCTGACTTTAATTAGAAATACCATGTCTAACTCCAGCAGATGTTCCTGCTGTTGAGAGAAGACTAATAATTTAATGCTGTATAATGTAATGCTGACTCTGCTGCTTAGACTAAGAATGTAATGGACCTTTTTAAAATTTCCTTCTGGGATCAAATCCCTCATTATTCAGAATCTTAAAGTTTGCTGTTCTAATAGAGCTGAACCAATTACCGACTCAAATGAACTTAGTAAAGGCAGGGCTTTCAAGCTAGCGCAATACCCTGAAACATTTGTGAGAATGATAAACCAAGACCAGAGATCTCTTAGGATTTGGCTATTAATCAAACCAGGAAAGGGATACTGAAAAAACTAAGCCCTGTAGGGGCACTTCTAAATACCCCCAGGAGAAGGGGCTAGATTTCCCAAAGAGCTCGGCTCTCCTTTTTTCTTTTCTAAGCTCTTGTAAGGGGTCAGATGAATGGTCCATCGAGCCCAGCATCCTGTCTCTGACAAAGGCCAACCCCTGTTATTTGGATGAAGTATCCAACAGGTAACAAGGGGGAGATCCATTTCCAATCCTGTCTGCTCCCAACAGTAAGAGGTTGCACTCCCCACAAACTACCTGGCTAATGGACCTATCCTCCAGAAAATTATCCAACTCTTACTGGCCTTGATCACATCTTCTGGCAACAAATTCCGCAGCTTAATTGTGCAGAGTGAGGAAAAAAAATACTTATTTTGTATTTGTTTTAAGAGAGCTCTTCTGATTCCACTATGAAAGTGACTATGATATGTGTAACTAGTCCATTACAAGATTCACCAAGCCATTTACTTAACAGTCCTATGAACCTTTTCATTTTTTATTTTTTAAAATTATCACCTGATAAAGGCCTATAGCTAGGCCCACTCCCTTTGAGAAGAGTAGCCTGTTGTGAATGGATTCCATGAGTGCATGGGCAATGCTAAGGACGTAAAGACACTAGCATGCTCAATATCTCCTACAGGGGATTCTGACACTGGGAATACACCCACAACCCTGAAGAAATGCTCCAAGACAGTGGGGAACTCAACTGCATTTTGTGGAAAATTAATTCTTTTGGTGTAGTTCAGTTATATGGAGATGGTGTATTGCAAAACTTCTAGCTACTTGTGACATCTACCAGTAGATACTATTGGCTCCTCTTCAAAAGCAATCTAAAGGATGGAGCATGGAGGAATTAAGAGTTGGGCACCTAAAAATGAATGGGTACCTGATCCATTGGGTTAAGGAACCAATAAAGTACGCACTCCTTAGCCAACTTCTGTGCAAGTTGGATACAAGTGACGGGTGAGGAGGCTTAAAAGGGGCAGGGAGGGGAAGGTCTAGATAAAGAATTTATGCCATAAATCCATCCTCTACTCTTGAATGCATGCCCCAATTTTGGAGAATCCAAATGGCACACAGACACACACCACAGCACTACACACACTTCCCAGCACTGAACACACAGGCATTCGCACACATACACGCAGACAAACCTTCCAGCACTTCCCACTCACACAGAGAGATACACAACCCAGCACTAAACACACATGTACACCTCCAAGCACTACACACACACTACAATCCAGAACTACACACAGACACACACCTCTCAACACCATGCACACGCAGACCCCAGCGCGCGTGCACACACACACACACACACACACAGAGGCTGTTTTTACAAGACACACCACCCATTGCACACATGTGGTAATTAATGCCCCTCTAAATGTAGTGTAGGGTGACTGCTATGTAAAAACAGAAGTTAAGGCAGATGCAAAATCAATCAAGCACCAAAAAGCAAAGAATTGGCAGTTAAGACTTCCGCCTTAATTTCCATGCCATGTACGCAGTAAATATGTTAGACACACTCCCCTTATTGTGGCTGCATACAAATTAGTCTTTATGCACCCACAGTTTGCCGTAGTCCTTCAGGGCCAATCCTTTTCTTCTGTAGGTTAGGGGCAACAGTGAAGCTGGGGAGAGAAGGGAGTGATGTGGGTTGGGGATCACTGTCGAGGCAACTGTGGAGATGTGCGTCCAAGGCCTTTGAGGTGAAAGCTGCTTGCTGCCAAGCCTACATTGGGGAACCCAGGAGTCATGCCTTCCACCCTTTCTCTAACCCACTATAGCCCACTAATGCCCAGTCTTCTCACACACAACCCCAGAGTTCTGGTCCTTTTTCTGTACCTACCACCCAACCCTGTAACAGTAACCAGCAGTCCTGAGTACAAGCCCCTCATCTATTAGTGACTACTAGTACCCCCTCCCTTCCAAGTCAGTGGAACTATCCTTGAAGACAGATTGCAGTATATGTCTGATATGGATTAGGAGTAGGGGTGTTGAATGGAAGAGAAGCTAAGACAAGAGGTGAAATTGATAATCGCATGTGGTCTGTCTAGCATGAGTATTTGTCAGGAATGGAAGAGAAACTAGAACCCATTACTAAGCTGATGCATTTTCCCTAAACAAAATGAAAGGATAGAGGAGAAGGGGACAGAGGTGCCCAATGGATTGTTATGGATTGTTACACGAATGCTATTGCTGTTCTGAGTCTAAAATGGTTGGCATTATTGTAAGACTGTGTAGATGATGGTTCTTCAAGTTTCTTAACAAAACTCCAGAACTGCATTACAGATAGTGTGTTGTACTCTGAGTTGTTTGTGAGTTGACCCTGTCGTGTGTTGCCCTCTTCATGGCATGGTAGTTAAGACAGGAGTCTTAACTGTCAGTTTCCTTGCTTTTTGGTGAGGTGCCAAGTTCCATTCATTTTTTTTTTACTGGCCATGCTGGGGAGTTAAACAGAAGAACCCTTTCCAGGATGCCCCTCCTGGCACAATGCCTCAACTGATGGTTGACCAGGCCCCACTGATTCTTTAGGGACAGGCTACTGTTTGCAGGAGGGGGGCAGGAGTGAGAGAGAGAGAGAGAGAGAGAGAGGAGATCCCTGCCCTGTAGCATCATGACAACATTCATGTTACTGCAGTCTAATTTGTTGCTCACAGTGGGGTAACTGGCTCCATGGAGAGATTTTAACCATAGGGGTGATGTATCCGACCGTACATGGCTTTGGAACCGAGCCATCAGCTTTTAAAGTCTGAGTAATCTGAGCCATAGACACACAAACTGTCCCCCAACCATGGGACTGAATGCATTGTTCCACAACCAAGTTGCAGACGACCGTAGAATTGCTTATGCCCACAGTAACATTAGAGCAAGCAGTAAGGATCTGTAGGGAACCAGTGATCCCCTCAATATCAACCAAGTGCTCACCCTGCCTGAGGCGACTGGTCATGGAAATAGCAGCCCCAATGTCCAGCATCATTAGATCCCTTTGCCCCGTGCTAACAGTGGAAACCAGGGAGTGATCACATTCATCCCAAACAATGGGGGATAAAAAGGAGATGATGGGGAACGTGGGAGAGGGGCCCTTTATAGGGAGGTGGGAGAAAGCAGGAGATCCAGGACATCCTGAGCCACACATGGGAATTGTGGGGAGGTGAGGGTGGTATTGGGTTTTAGATGTTGCAGTGCATTTCTCATTTCGTCATGGAATTGGAGGAACTCATCCTAGAAAGATGGCCCGTTAGGGTTCCAGCTCCACCAACCCCTGTATCTACCCCACTCTCCCCATCTCCTGTATTAATGTTGCATCTTGGAGGTATAGAATTGCCCTCCAGCTGGTTTTGCCCCTGATTTGACTGCAAAAGCCCAAGCAGCTTTTATGGACAATGGTTTGGGCAGCATGTTGTTACTGTAGCAGTAGATAGCCGTTGATAGGATGTTGTCTGTATCCTTGCAATTTGGATTTGCAGAAATAACAACCTGCCTATACACATCTGGGAGTGAACTGAGGAATAAATCCCTCAACATTTTGTTCTGCTGGGCGATAGCAGGTACCAATCTGTGATTATATCCGCATTCCAGTGGGGTGGCCAGTTCCTCTGGTCTGGATTCTGGTAACATTTTAACTTTGTCAATTTCAATTGCTGAAGATCAAATTTGAAAAACATTTCTTACCAAGCGGAGAATCCACAGCCCTATGAATGAGCAGAATAATATAATCAAAGTCACAGGTATTAGTTTCAATCAGATCTAACCCTAGTAGCCACCATCCTGTGAATACATTACAAACATGGAGTGGGCATTGGTTTCCATTGTTTTAAGATAGAATCAAGCTCGGGAATTGTGAGATGCCTTTGCTCAGTAATATTGCAAAGTGTGCTCCCATTCTGACCCGTAGCTGGTATAACAGCAGCAGGTGGTGGTGGCAACAGGAGTGAAGCTTCATAGTGGGGACCAGTGTCAGCTTTTCCTCATCTCTATCTGCTGGTGGAGAAGCGGTGGGAGTAGACCCCCTTCATTCCTGAATGGCCAGTTGAAAACGTGCTTCTCACAGGTTGTCTTGCAGCTCATTTTTCTCTTACTCCAAAGCAGCACAGAGATTACTTTTAGATAGAAAAGACTCATTGGTGGAGATAATGTGTACTTTATACACCGCCTTCTCAGCCTCAAGCATTTTGATTGTATTGCTGGCCATACAAAGAATTCTTTGGGTTGTTTCTAGTGCTTGCTTGGTTTCGTTGTGTGCATGAGAACATGCCCCTATTCCCAAAGGCCCTGTAGTGCCATAGTTTGTTGCCTGCTGGGTGTCTTTCTTTTCAAATAAAAATTGAGCCAAAGTATCCTGAATTGTATCCCAATGACCATTTCAAACTTCCCTAGGGAACGTGTATGGTCCTTTCTTTTCCCTGATCCAGCCAGTGAGGAAATCATGCAATAAATTACTAGAACACTCCTCCACCTTCCCAGTAGGTCTAGAATTCTGGTTCTTGAGGAGGTAGAGGAAGTCAAATGGCTGGGAGCCAAATGTTCAAATCAGGTTAAGATAGAAGACTTTAGGTTTTAATTGTTGTTTGTAAGGTTGCACAGAGAGTATTTGGATGAAGGAGGGCAGCAATACGTCACATAGACAGCTGACAATCTCTGAACGGGAGCAGAAATTTCGATCCTATGAGTCAGGCAGTACCCTTGAGCCTTTTAAAATAAACTGCAGCTCTTATCTATAGCCTTGCTTTTCATATAGCTTTTCCTCCAAAGGGGTTTCACAAGGCTGCTAATTTCCATTTTACCAATATCAAGCTGAGGCTGATGATCAAAGCTTGGTTGGAGAACACCAGACACAATCCGGGGCAGTAGACCAAAAACAGACTGCCCACTGGGTCAGGGAAGCCTATCCTCAAGGATCAGATACCGAGACTAGTCAGAACATACTGCCCTCGAGGTGCTCTTAACTGAGTGCTTCTGCGAAGAAGTGGGGAGAGCAAGCTATCAGCCCCAAGCCGGGGTCTGTTCCTGAGACTTGTATCCAGCCCCTTCTGGGACCTGCTATGTACTCTCAAAGAGGACTAGCTCACAAAGTAATGGCACCAAAGTGTTGGCAAAGGAGCTCAAGTGGCCCGAACCGACAGCGAATCCCCAAGGGGAAAAATACAGGACTGGACACAAGGGATAGTGCCAATACAATAAGCTTTATTGTCTAAGATCTAATACTGGCCATGGACCAGCACAAAGCCCTAGGAGACCCAACAGTTCACAGAAAATGAGGAGGCTGAGTTGGGGTTGCAGACCCCTTGATTTTATGCCCAAGGTTACTGGGAGATAGGCTGGGGCCCACAAGCTGGGAACTGGATTGATAAGCCCCTTGTGGTTACAATTTGGCATTGATGTATGGACAGTACATTCCTGATAACATACATTTGTTGACCAACAAGTAACACTAGAAACAGTTAGGGATGAGCGAATGCGGTTCAGAAGTTCGGAGTTTGGACCGAACTCGACAAGTTAGGTCAACCAAACCGAACTTCCGACCGAACTCGATTTTTGAACTAAACTGAATTTCCGAACTCGGCTCTGTTCGCCCATTCCTAAAAGATAATATTCCATTTAGTTCAATGGGGTTTGAATTTATGAACTTTGTTGGGAAGTTCGGACTGAACTCGAATAGTTTGGTCGACCAAACCGAACTTCTGAACCGAATTCCCGAACTTAACTGAACCAAATTTCCTAACTCGGTTCTGTTCGCCCATCCCTAGAAACAGTTTTTAATGACATTAGATATGCCTATTTGCCGACATGTAATTCATGCTGGTTTGAACATTCACGTGGAGGATAGCTCCTTATCACAGCTGCCTGGATCCAAGGATGGGCACTTATATGATGACAGACTGGCCTTTTCCATTCGGGTGCCAACTGACCTTCCTCTATTGATTTGGACAATAGGCTTTGTGTGGATTTCAACTGTCCTTGGCATGTTGCCTAGCCTCCCCATACCCAGGGGAGCACTCAGCTAGGGGGATGAGCAATCTCTGCCAGCTGCTGTTGTGCTGGGAAAGACCATTACACCCCTTCCCTTCCCTGTACCCAACCTGCCTGCCATTTTCCTTCTACAACCTCTTAGCTTTGGGAATGCCCTGCCCTCTCCTTGCTGTGCCTCTGTTCTTGGAACCTCAAAAGATAACATTCTGGGAGTGGGTACCCTGTTAAAGTCCCACCCCACATCCTCTGGGATTAGGCACAGAAGTGTATTCTAAGTAAAGTCTCCACAACTCTCTCTTATAAGTTCCTTTGCACCAACAAGAACCTGTCCACCTACAGCTATTGTCTTCTCTGCGGTACAAGAGCATCTCCATATATTAACCTGTCCATATAATAACTTGTCCATGCATACCCTATACATGGATACCCATTCTCTTCTCTTCTCAATGAGAGGGTAGCGGGACACATACATAAAATGTCCTCGTTTGTTGTATATATAATCCACATTCTTCCTGACA
The DNA here is from genome assembly GCA_003113815.1 of Sphenodon punctatus. Lineage (NCBI taxonomy): Eukaryota > Metazoa > Chordata > Lepidosauria > Sphenodontia > Sphenodontidae > Sphenodon > Sphenodon punctatus. The sequence continues at coordinate 325,580 of QEPC01004346.1, read as the reverse complement.
TAACTTTAAAAAATCTCACTCGCTCCATTAGATAACATGGGAAATTCAGATCATCATAACTTAAAAACTACACAACAGATTTCCAAAATCTAAAGCTCAGGAATGTACTATAATGCACACTTGAATTTTTAGACATCTCTACACAACTGAAACTCGCCCTCACAATTCTCAAATATCTCAGCGAGAGCTGGGTCCTTATTAAGATTTTCGAGCATGGGCCATTCTCGACCCGTCCTTGCAAGATTCTCACGCAGCTGAAAACCAGCTCTGTGCATGTGCAAAATGGCTGCCACAGGGTCCCTGGTGGCCATTTTTCACATGCGCAGAGCTTTTTTAGGGTTTCAAGAATCTCACAAGAAATCTCCCCAAAAACTCTGTGCATGTGTAAAATGGCCACTGAGGGGCTGCACATGTGCAGAGTGGTCACAGTGGCCATTCTGCACATGTGCAAATCGTTTTTTAGGTTTCTCAAGAATCTCGCGAGATTCTCGAGAACCCTTGCGAGAACACAGATACCTCACCAGTGTTGTGAGAATCTTGCACGTTCTCGTGAGAATGAATTTCCATTCTCATTTCAACCCTACTCTACACCTCCAGATGGATAACAAACTTTTTGGTGTCAATAAAAATTGCAAAAGACCAGGGGGAAAAACAACAGTTCTGCCTACAAAATTCAAAGTCCTTATAACTCAGCTGTTTCTCAACTGATCTGGCTGAAATTTGGACAGCTTCTACCCATCACCCAAGCAATCCTACAAAGTTTCACAGTGATAGGATAAAGCACCTCAATTTTATTAGTAGAATATCTGTCGTTTTAACATCATGTTGCAGCTGCCTTAACTATAGAGCAACTTCCACAGCTCTATAATTTGCAGCTAAGTTAAATGTAAGACAAATTATTGCACAAGAAAGCTAAGATCTAATAAATACTTTTATTCTGTACGATATAAAAGTCTCCAATGATTCATTCACCTTAATTTTATAAGATGAAGGCGTTGCAGGTACAGAAAATATAAGAAATGTCTATCCTCCTAATGTATTACTGCAGACAGTTGGACAGACAGAAGTGAAAATGATGCAGACAACAATGCAGACCACAAAGGAGTGAAAGATAAATACTGCATAAAGCAAATTTAGAGATCTCTTTGGAGTACAGGCAAAGCAATTCTGGCCTTTACAAGGCCCATGTATTTTAAAATCAATTTGTTATATGAGAGAAAGCCAGTAAAATAGCTTCACTACTAGTGTGATATAGAGAGATAGCAGAGCCTGTGCTTGGATGAATCAAGAACTCCATATCCTGCTGAAGTAACAATGTTCATAGCCTTGCTAAATTGATAATGTGATTTCTCAACAATGTGGCTCTTAACAGAAAAACTCAGGCTAAAGAATGGGTCCATTGTTCTCGACTGACAAAGAAAGTAAAATCATACTCCCAGTGAAGTATACTTTTTGTGGGGGAAAAACACACAGCCCATCAGGTAGTGCCCTTTTTATGTAAATACACTAGCACTTGATATGTTATTCATTAAAAAAAATCCCCCCACTGTTTCATTAAAGGTACAATTATTGCAGTATTTATCATTCCCCCTCATGCTGGGCACAGTAAGAAAGACTGTGATAAACACAGGCAACTGTTCTAATATTTGACAAGCCAATTGTTTTCTGGACAGTGAGTGCATATGAAACAGTGGTGGTTTTTTTGCTTTTTAAATCGGATGCTGAGGATATCTTTAAGAATAGCAGCACCATTCCACACACAGCACATTACAAATCAACTGACAACAAAGATACCTCTTGAGAACAGTATTTCATATGGAAAAAGCAACCAATGGTCCAGTCTTCTAGCTTTTGAAGTAAATGGCAAAACTCCAATTAATTTGATTGGAGGCAGAACTGGGTCCTGTGTTGGGATGAGCCCGTCACCACTATGTGTAGGGTTAAACCTAACCTGGGAAAGACAGGCTGGAATCACTTGGTGCCTGTGGGGAACTGAGCAGCCACAGCTGGGTCCTTGATTGGAATGGCAGGAAAGTGGCCAAGCTCTCCAACAAGGGGAGTCAAAAGCACAGTGAAATCATTGCCAAGGAGGACAACTGTCTGGACAGCCTCCATATTGAATTCAGGGAGGATGCCAGGGAATAAAGAATGTGCTGGAGTGAGAAACAGGATTCTAAGGGAGTTTTCCTTCTTGAAAGAGTGTTAAACTGTAAATCCTGGGAAAGATAGGGGGCAGGTACGAGCTCCAGGAGCAATGAGTAAGGAGATACTCCAGTTTGTAAAAGTTTGGAGAATGGTTCCTTCAGGCTAGGGAAAGGACCATGAGGACAGGCTGGGCAGTAGGACCATGGGAGGACAGGTTGGGCTTAGTTACCATGGAGCTAGGGGACTCAATTGAGCCCAGGCCCAGGACTCTAATGGGGTGGTGGGTGGTGCATGCAAAGCTGCTTCAGTAGCACTAGGAAATTTTCAGAGTGGATAGGGGAGGGAGCGGAGAAAACACTCTGCATCCACCAACTCTGAACATTTTCTAATGGCACTCAGGTCGCTTGCAGAAGGCCCTGCCAAGGAGGAAGTTTTCAGAGTAGGCACAGGTGGAGTGATAGTCCTGCTGACCCATAAAATGTCCTTCATGGTGGGGTTGCTGCAATTTCTAGGCCTCCCTAAGAGTCAGGGCTGCTTCACAACCTTTGGGGGGGGGGGGGAGAGATGACCAGGGCTGGCCTGGAGACTTGGCAGGGCCACCGCTTAGGCAGACCTTTCCCACTTGCCCTTAGGGGGCCCCATAATTGGGACAAGAGTCCAGGCCCACCACAGCCTTGCTACACCACAGCAACAGGCTTATGAAAGACTGGGAACGATATGTAATTATCCACCAGGATAAACAAAGGTGAGGGAGGAACAGCCCAGATTACAACTGTAATTAACATGCTACTCCATATTTTGTAGTTTGGTTGCACTACTGAATATCTGAATGATCTTTGTTCTAGTGCAGGCTATTTGCATATTTGTTTCTTTACTTCATTTTGGTATTTCAGTATTTGTTCCTTTGTTTGGTACTCTTCAGTGCTGTCACAGTCCAAATAGTTGTTCAACAGACTTATTGTGTTATCATGATGAATGCAATAGCACTATTGTCCAACTGTTTGGGATGCACCAGTGCTAAACAGAACTGAACAAAAGAGGCTGCCAAGGGAGGTCATAGAGGCCACATCACTGAAGTGCTTTAATAATAGGTTAGACAGTCATCTCTCAGGGATGGTGTAGCTACTGTGGAGCCTGCTTAATGGAAGGTGCTGGACTAGAGAACCTCTAGAGTTCCTTCCACCTCTCTGATTCCATGAATACTGAAATAAGTACAACGAAATATCCAAAATGAATGGCACCTTGTATCTTCTTTGCTGAAACAGATGCAAACCTGCTGAATTTGTCAAATTGGGTATTGACTTTGAATACACGTTTCAGCCCTGACTGTGTACACAAACAATACACCTTTGAGAGGTATTTGAAAAGATAACTGGCTAACTCCATGTTGTGTGTGCGCAAACTGAACCATGGAGTGCAAAGTCTGCTACAAGCTCCAAGACAGAGTCAATTTTGTACAAGCCTCCATGTTTCAGGGCTTAAAAACCATCTTTAATTACTGAAGGGTTGAAGGAAAGTTTTCCAAGAGGCTGATCATCATATTGCCTAGGGGTGGGACTACCAGATCATCCGGTATCCAATACTGCCGGTATTTTGGTGTACCGGCAGTATCCGATTATTCCGGTATTATTGGGTCCGGTACCGGATTCCCCGTGCCGGATTTTTTTACATTGCGGCCATTCAAATGAATGGCTGCAATGTAAAAAAAAACCCACAAAAACCCCCAAACACTTTCCCTCCCCGAGTCCAGGCTGTGTGGGTGGAAGGGGGGACACCCCCCACCCACCCTGCCCAGCCTGGATTTAAACAACAACAAAAATTTCCCCTAAGTCCCTAGTGCGGGCTCCGGGCTGCCACCGGCGACCCAGAGCCAGCACCAGCAGCAGGTAAGTACCGGTACTGTACTGATCCCTGGGGTGGGGGGTGGTTTAACACCCCCCCACCCCAAGGATCACCCTACCTCCCCACCCAGGGATCGCCTACCTTGAGCTCCGGGTGGCAGCGGCGGCGGTCCGGAGGCTTCAGCACTGGCTGTGGCTGCTGGGTTTCAGCACACAACTAGGCCTTCCGGGGAACTTCCGGAAGTTCCCCGGAAGGCCTAGTAGCGTGCTGAAACCGGTAGCCACAGCCAACGCTGAAGCCGCCGAACCGCCGCCGCCTGGAGCTCAAGGTAGGCAAATGGCATTAGGCAATCACTGGGTGGGGAGGTAGGGTGATCCCTGGGGTGGGGTGTTAAACCACCCCCACCCCAGGGATCAGTACAGTACCGGTACCTTAGGCTATACCTGCTGATGATGCGGGCTCTGGGTTGCCGGCGGCGGCCCGGAGCCCGCACTAGGGGACTTAGGGGAAATTTTTGTTGTTGTTTAAATCCAGGCTGGGCAGGGTGGGGGGGGTGTCCCCCCTTCCACCTGCACAGTCTGGGAGGGGGAGGGGGGAGATTTTTGTTTTTTTCCATTGATTTCAAAGGGGACAGTTCCCCATTGAAATCAATGTAAAAGATCCGGTACCGGTAAACCGGTATTAATCCGGTAAGCCGGTTTTTTTAAATTCGGGAACCGGTAAAACCGGTACCCGGTATTTGCCCTGATGTCCCACCCCTTATTGCCTACTGCAGGATTCCTCTACAGCAGCTGATAGGATCACTGTCATTGCCCCTATTTCTAGAAAATCCATGGGTCTGATCCAGTTATGATAATTCCCCTGCCCCTGTCCGTTAGTAAGGCACATTGTGAAGTCAGTTGGTTGTTTTGTATGAAGAGGGACTACATGACTTGAGCCCTTTAAGAATTCAGAACATCAGTACAAACAAGAAAAAATGTTTAATGTAGAAAACATGGTGAACTGTCTGTTCTTTCCATTATAAACCTTCCTTCTCTCACTTTTTTAGTATAAAAACAATCTCTGCGGGCTTAGATCTGGAACATAATGTTATTTAAAAAGAAGAAAATAGCTCATGATATCAGTGACAGTGAACAACATACAAACACAGGACATGCAATTGGAGACATTTGCCTTGAAATCCAGCATAGGCAAGCTGAATTGACAGAAGGAAGATTATTGTTTCTTGTCTTGGAGATTCAGCAATAGTTGGTATCTGTGCACCTTAATGTCTTTCTAATCCCATGGCCACTTGTCCTCAAAACAAAAGAAATACTGCACTTACTGGAGGCCAGTAATGGACTCCATGCCAGTTTGTGACTGCTGCTGAGTTCCTGACCCCCTGCTAGCTGCTGTGACTCCATATACAGACACTCACATCCAGCCATTTTTAGCTGTAGCCCAGAATCTTTAGTGCTGCTTCTCACTGTGTTGCAGAGGAAATTCTGGGGCGTAGTTGCAAGGATTAAATGTCTGTAAGAGGTGTAGAGACTATTTTTTAAAAAGCATCTTGGTAACTGTTATGGAAACCTCTCTCTTCTTTGAATGGTTCTATAACTTTAATCCCTCTATGACTGTATAGGGTTGACAGTCACCAATCCTGATAAACTCAAACTTTTTTCATCACTGGAGTATAGTAACAGCTGTGATTTAGTCTTCCTCAGAGAATAACGCTAGAAGCCTCTTTATAACAGTTGAAACATTTCTTCTTTTATTAGAAAATAACAGATGACTCAACATTAATAACTAAATAGAAACCTTCAGTAATGTCTTTAGTGAATCCTGTTCATATAAGATAAACTGTTACTGATTACCAACAAAGTTATAGTCAATCTTTTAAGAGCCTCTTTTTTTCCTCTCTGCCTAGTCTGCTGTTAACCCTCAACTGCCCCTCACCTCCAGCATTCTCTAAAACCCTTTGAATCTGATTGGCTGTTCAGACTCTCTCCCAAACATTCTATGTGTCTATAGCTGACAGCTGGACCTTTCTGTTACACTTCCCTCCCCTTATTTTTAAAGTGGAAAGCTATCATTTCCAAAGGTTAGCTTGGAACTTTCTTAGAACCTTACGGTAACCATTAAGTATACAAAAACTATTTATACAACACAATATTATCTCCTATTCCACAAGACTATAATGTTATCTTAAGTTCTAACTCAGCACTTTCTGGACAGAGCATCAGCAATTACATTTTGCTTCCCTGCTATATGTTCTACTTTGAAGTTATAGTCTTGCAACTTCCAACTCCATCTTTGCAGTTTAGTATTTGAGTTTTTCATAGTCTGAAGCCATTGTAATAGGAGGTGATCTGTTAACACTGAATGACTGACCCATATGTATGGCTTTACTTTGTCTAGTGCCCAAACTATTGCCAAACACTCCTTTTGGATAGAGGACAAGTTTCTTTCTCTGTTGTTGTTTCCTGCTTAAATAGGCTACCGGATGTTTCATTCCTTCATATTTTTGTAAGAAGACAGCGCCCAATCCAGTGTCTGAGGCATCTGTAGCAACGAAGAAATGATTTTTCAAAATTAGGTGCCCTAAGAACTGGTGTTGACGTTAAAATCTTTTTCAGTTGGTCAAATGCTATTTGACACTCTCTTTTGTCAAATCAACTTTTATTGCTTGACATTATGTCATTGCAGAGAAAAATTACAAAATCAGATATATTAATACAAGATAAAATACAAAATCCATTCCATTCCTAGCGGCATTTGAACATTCCACTGCCACTACTCTGGGGTTAATCCCAATATAGTTGACACTAAGGGTGATTTCAGACGTGACGTGGTGAGATTCACCACAGTGAATCCCACCCTGGTGTCAATTGAGTCACCGCGGGCCGTGGTGAGTCGCGCAGCCCCAACAGATGTGATAGGGATGGCACCAAAGTCTGGGGTGACCCGGAGAGACCACAGCCTGGGGGAACCCAACAGAAGTGATGCGGTGGCGAGACCCACGGTGAGAGCCCCACAATGCAACGGGGTCATACAAACGCAAACATGGCCGCTGGAGGGCAAACAAAGCCAAATACAGAGGAGGGCCCCGCTCAGCGAAGGGAAACATGAAGGGAGGGGCCGGAGGGTGAAGCAGCGCGAGTCGCGTTTCCAAACAGCGACCACACAGAAGGCGCATGCACCTCAAAAACAGAAGCGCACGCACACACACACACACACACACACACACACACACGAGGCTGCACATCCACAATACAAAGGGGAGCGGAGCAAGGGGGGCGGAGGGAGGCACACACCCGAGGCACACAGGAAAACGACCGATTGCCAGGGCACATGGGAGGGGGGGGAGGCACGGTCAGACCAGCACCAGGGGTAGAAGGGGCGAGGGTACAAGGGCAAGTGGAAGGGGAACCCAGGCAGCCACAACAGCAAGGAGGCAGCACAGGCACAGTGAAGCACAGCAGGCATTTATTGTGTGCACAAGCCGCAATGGGCCAGCAATAAAGCATACAGAACTGGAGCGAGAGGATAAACGAGCAGGGACACCGCAAGGGGGACGTGGGCCCTAAGCAGGGAGGGGGGCACCAAGGCGAGGGAGCATCCCCATCCCGCCAGGCCGTGGTAAACAGGTCCAGGTGAAGTGCTGGGCACAAGGGTGGGGGAGGCCACTCTCGGAGATGTGGGGCTCCCAGCAACAAGTCCACAGGATGTGACTTGAAGGGTCCCAGAGCGGAGGATGCAAAGCCAAGACGATAGGCGTGCGTAGTCAGGTCACAGGGGGTCCAGCAGTCCACGAGGTGACATAAAGCGGTGGCCAGAACACACAGGCCCCATGCAGAAGGAAAGCGCAGAGGAGGCACACGGCAGCCAGAAATGGCTGACGCTCCCTAGACACTGCTGCCGGGGCTACCATCAGTTGTTGGTGGCTGTAAAGTCAACAGGTGCATATAGTGGGGCCATTGTCACAGACCCCGGCAGAAGCCCCAGGCAGCCATGTGGAAGCAGATCAGGTAGAAGGATTCGAAGGGATCCGCACAGCTCATTCCGAGTTGCACATCAAAGCGGCTGCAAACCTCCAACAGGACCGCCAGCTCCGGGCCAAAGGGGGAGGCATGTCATAATCAGCAGCTGGAGGCCAGGGCAGGTGGGACAGCTCTAGCAGATGGTAGTAGGAAGCCCCGTGGGAGCATGGGTACCCATGTGCACCCTACACGCTGATGAAGTAGGACATGGCCACGGCTGGGCCACCCTCATCTAGGCAGGTCGCATATCCCGGGAAGGCACACATGCACAGGGCGGAGGCTGTCTCAGCGGGACTCCACATTGCAAGGCCCCCCAGAGTGGACGGTAGGCGTCCCTCAGGAAAGGGGATGAGCCCCAGCTCCTCACAATGCACGCAGTATTCATCACCAGACACAACATAGCCAAAGCAAAGCATTCCAAAACTCAAGCAACGATAGGCATCCGACTGGGTGGGCAAGGAGCGAAGGCAGCGCGGAACGATGGGTGAATGCCACAGATCGCAAAGGGCCATGCTCTCACGGGTGGTCCAGGCCCGGACAGAGCCCCCGGAGCCGCCAAGCGGGACCCCTGGCTGAGATGCTGCTGCCATGGATCAGATCACGGAGGGTCTGAGCTGCAGCAGCCGTAGGGGCAACATGGGATGCGGGGCAGGGGAGCTGACAGTCAGATGGGGGCCGTCAAGGCCAACCGATAATGGCAGCCAGGGAACAATGGGTCCACTGTGGAGTGAGGCGAAGGAAGTGGATAGCACACAGCTCGCCCCCCTGTCTTTGGCCCAGGCTGTCTGTGTGCTGGTGGCCGTGCTGTGAGGGAATGGGTCCCCGGATTCGTGGTCCCTGATGCTGTGGTGGAGAAGGGTGTTGCGGCGATGGTGGGGCGAGTGGTGCGACGGGTGGGGGGAGCAGATGTCTGGGCGCTGTTATGGCCCCCGGCGGGGCTGCTGCCATTATGAAGGCACTCAAGGTCCCAGCTTGCAGGAGGAGGGACGTGCCCTGCTCCAGCGAGCGGTCCAGCTTTCTGGACAGCTCCTCAGACCGGCAGTCCTGCTGGTCCGAGTGGGCCTGGAGTGCCTCCAGCTGCCTATTCATGTCACGGCGCAGCAGCAGCCACCTCTCTTTCCTCATTTCACCTACCAGCGCCCTGTCCCTCCCCTCCACTTGTTGGAGTGCCCTCGTTGTTCCCTCCTCCAGCCGGTTCACAGCCGCCAGCATCTCCTCCATCTGCCTGGTCCTGGTATTGACGAGCTCCTGCGCGAGATCCTCCCTATGCCTGTGCGCCCGGTGCTCCCGCATTCGTTGGGCTGGTGGTATGGGCGGCCCCTGGCCTCTGCCCTTCCATGCTCATTGTGGCTGTGTGGAGAGAGGTAGGAATCAGTCACAACGGTGCGGAGCAGTCTCGCCCTGCCCCCCTCCCGTCTACGTGGTCTGAGTGACTTCAATGCACTGCCCTTACCTGCTCCCTCGGTGTCTGTCCCCTCCAACACTGGCCGGTCGCTGGGACTGGTGTTCGCCCGGTCTCCCGGGCACGAGGGTCAGGGTTACCATCTCCTCCTCCCCTTCCACCTCATCTGAGTCATCAGGGGCGTGTGCGGCCCCCCCCCGATGTATGGCTGGGGGGGCATCGGGGGCATGTGCCAGATGTGCTGGGCATCTCATCCCTGGTGTAGGTGGCCGGCAGCTGAGCCTGGGTCAGTACCTGCAGCTGCAAGGGGGGGGGTGTCATCCTGGGCAGGCCGCTCCTCCTGGGCGCCCCCTCCTACTGGGCACTGGGCAATTATGGAGCCCTTTTGGTGGAGCACCTGGCTTAGTGCATCCATGAAGGGGGAGGCACGTGTTACCCATCCTGAGCGCCGGTTGTTGTCCGTGATGTCCTTGAAGCCCGTTTTGAGCTTCTTTATTTTTGTCCGGCACTGTGTGGGAGTACGGTCGTATCCTGCCTCCCCCATCTCAGTGGCTATCTGGGCGAACACCTGCTCATTTCTGGCATTGACAGCCAGCTCTGCCTGCATTTCAGGTGTCGGCCAGATACCTATGAGGTCATGGGTCTCCTGGAGCCCCCACTGACCCCCCGTGTGGTATCGGTGTCGGGGTGCTGGCCTCTCTGCTACCTCCTCCTGAGCACCCGCCTCCGCCTGCCCCTGGCTCGTTCCGGCCTCTGGTTCTTTCTGGGCATGTGCCCTCTTGCTGGTTTGTTTGAGGGTACAGTGGGGGCTGCTGGTTATGCTCCTGTAAGCTGTTTTCCCTCCCTCTCCCCCTCGTGTGCCCCTCCTGTCCCCTTCTCCAACCCCCCCAGCTGTGCCCCTTACCCTCTTCTGAGGAGGCCCCGTGGGCTGCTGGGTTTCCCCCGCTGGTCCAGGTTCCCCCTCCTGCTGTTGTAGCTGCTGCTGCTGCTGCTGTTGCTGCGCCTCCTCCTCCTCCCTCCTCTCCATCTACTACACCGCCACTTCCCCTGCTGCTTCCTGCCCTTTAAATCTCCCTCCGTGTTCCGCTTGTTGTTGGTTGCCTAGCAGCGACGCTGCGTGCTGTCACCATGGCCCGTGTTCATTTCCAGTCACTGCGGCTGGGGGTTTCTGTTCAGAAGTTACTTTTCATTCATCCCTGCCATGGTGGACATTCACCACAATTCTGGACCTCATCCCGCCCCGACCTCACGAAGCGTGGTTAGAATCACCCCGGGCCGTGCTTGACTGTGGTGAACATCTGGATGTGAGCGAACAGACGTGTACAGCTCTTTCACCACCCCCCACGTTTGACTGAGGTTGACTGTGGTGAATCCCAAAAATGTAACGTCTGAAATCATCCTAAGTATTCAACTTCCACACTTCCACATGTCTAATTTATATCCCAATAACAATCCCTCATAAAATGAAATATAATATATATATGTATAAAACATACAGTGTCAGCAAGAATTTCACTGTTTATATATTTCAAGTTTTAAAATTCTAGTGTACAGTACACATAATTAATCAACTCCAAGTTAATTGTATTGCACAACAGCATTCCGACCTAGGGCACTGATAATCAGATATAGCAATCTTCATCAAATATTCATATATTAGTAGTCAAGTATCGCAGCATAGAAATCTTCATCAAGTTCATGGTCTATTGGCAAAGATGTCAAAAAACGGTCTCTTATTTTAAAGGCAGCTACCAAGAAACCTGCCACTGCTCTTGTTACCTTGGGCCTGGCGTCCTCCAATAACCTACATAATCTCACGGCATTTGAACTAGTCTTTGCCTGGTCGAGACAGGGAGACAAGAGTCGATCCCGTGGGACAGCATACAGGTTACACTCCAGAACTATATGTTCGACTGTCTCTGCTCCCAGCGCGTCAAAGGGTATAGTCGCAGAGCATATGGAATATTTAACATTCTGCCCTCCTGAATCTTTCATGGTAGAGAATTCAGTCGCACGCAATGGAACAAGTACCTTAGCCTAAAAGTTGGAAGTGAAGCTAAGTAATTGGCCATCTCGTTTGCTAATGAAATAATGGGTAGATAGTCTCTCAAGAAAGGGGTATTTCTAATTCTGATCACATCTTCTTGCCTCTCAATATCATATAATCGTTGAATGAGTTCTGACCTATATTTGACACTCAGATATCCACACCACTTTATCAGGTAACTTCTTTTGTGTCAGAGAATGTAAGGTACTAGCAATAGCCCCAAATCGTGGAACAAATCGGTGGTAATACCCTGCTAAACCCCCAAAAGATCTCACTTGTTTTTTTCTTTTAGGTGTTTCCCAGTTCCTTATTACTTCTACCTTGTCCCACACAGGTGTTAATATACCACTTCCTACTCTGTGTCCCAGATATACAACTTCAGAGAGAGCAAATTGACATTTACTAGGTTAGTAAGTCCCGCCTTCTGTATAGCACGTTAGACTGCTCGTAAATCTTTTTAGTGGACCTCCATGTCCTTGCTATAGATGGCTATATCATCTATATAAGCAATGCACACATTCCAAGTTGATTTAATAACCTATTAACTAGCCTCTGGAAGGAAGCAGGAGAATTTCTCAGGCCAAAAGGTAACACCGTGAATTCATATAACCCATTAGGAGTAACAAATGCAGATTTGGCTTGCGCAACCCTATACAATTCCATTTGCCAGAATCCTTTGCACAAATCTATAGTAGATATCACCTTGGTTGGTCCTAGCTGGTCCAACAAGGTATCTATCCTTGGCATACGGTAGGCATCTGGTTTTATAATAGCGTTTATCTTCCGATAGTCCACACAAAACCTAATGGATCCATCTGGTTTGGGCACTAAAACCACCGGAGATGCCCATGGACTGGATGATGGCTATATTACTACCAGCTTTAACATTTCTTTTATGTCTTCCCTGATGTCACATAAAACCTTCCCATTTACCCTATAAGGTGGTGAACCAATATGAGGAAGGGAACCAGTATCAATGCAATGTTTAGCTAAAACAGTTCTCCCTGGTTTATTTGAAAAAATTCTTCTTGAACTGATGTAAGATTTCTAACACCTTTACTCTATCTTGAGGGGAGATATTTTCAGGAAGGACCACACTCTATAAACTCACTCCCTCTGAGCAAGGAACTAGTGATTCCTCCAATACTTCCTCTTCCTCTACATTATCCACTTCACGGACTCCCAGAACTAAGTCTTCTCAGTCGTATAAAGGTTTCAACATGTTAACATGCACCACCTTAAGTCTTTTTCCCAGTTCACTCTTAGAAACTACATAGGTGACGGTGTCTAACCTAGATGGGGGCCATCCCATGCAGCTTTTAGTTTATTTTTCTGTAAGGGTAAAAACACCATTACCCTGTCTCCAATTTTAAATTCTCACAAATGAGCTGCCTTATCATACCAGCTTTCCTGCTTGCTTTGAGCCTTTACCTATTTTCTTTAACTATATCCATTAGTTTGACTATCTTTTCCTGAAATCTTAAAACATAATCAACCACTGAAGTCTTAACTGAATCAATCTTACCTTCCCACCCTTCCTTTACCAGATCTAGGGGTCTCTGTACTCGTCTGCCAAAAATGAGTTCAAAGGGTGAAAACCCTGTTGACTCTTGAGGAACTTCCCGATAAGCAAATAGGAGGTAGGGTAGTTTCAGGTCTCAGCCATTAGGGTGTTGATCAATATAGGCTCTCAACATTCCTTTTAAAGTTCCATTAAACCTCTCTACCAGTCCGTTTGACTGAGGGTGATATGCTGTTGTTTTTAGATGTTTGATACCACAGCATTTCCACACACACTTCATAATGTCTGATAGGAAATTCCTTCCTCTATCAGTAAATATTTCAGTGGGAAAACCCAGTTGACAAAATATTTCTACTAAAGCTTCTGCTATTACCAGAGCTTCTATAGAAGATAGTGCAACTGCTTCAGATGTGTATAAGAGACAGGTGTGGGCTTTGAAATGGAAAAGCTCTCTGAAAAGCTTCCCCAATAATAGGTAAGGACTGTAAAGGGGCCTTGCGCTTACTACCTCTTTTTCCTATTTTTTTGACATGTTTCACATGACTGACAATATTCTGATACATTCTGAGCTAGCTTAGGCCAGTAAAAGTTTAAAAGTAAACTTTGACAAGTTTTTCCTGCCAAAAGATGTCCTGCACATGGCATATCATGAGCCAACTCCATTAATCTCATCCTGAACTTTTGTGGTACCACTAGTTATTTGACTGGCTCCCAGGACACCTCTCTGCTCCTAGGTAACCACTTCCTATACAACCTTCCCTGGTTCCAAACCACTTGTTCTCAGAGTTCCTCAGTGAAAGCAGTCTTCTTGCTTAATGCCATTTGCCTCATGGATTCTAAACTTGGATCCCTGAGAATTTCTTGCTTGAACTCTTCCTGGTCCCAAATTTCTTCAGTTTGAACCTCTAATGAACTTTGGAAGGAGTTGTCACCCTCTTTATCGCGTCCAGCGAAGCTGTTCCGAGTGGTGTGGGGGCTGGTCAGTCCGGCCTCCCTTTGGTTGGACGTGGACTTGTCCCAGGCCCGCTGTGAGAAGTTTGTCACCTACATTGCAGACAAGATTGCTCAGATCCAGAGTAACTTCGACACCGGGTTAGAAGCAGGAAGTGAGGAGCATGAGGTTATGGAGGCACCGTCTGGTCGATCTTTCTTGGAGGAATTTTAGGAAGTGACACCAGCCGATGCGGTGGATGTCCTGGGGTCTGTTAGGGCCACCAGTTATGAATTAGATCCGTGTCCGTCCTGGTTGGTGAAAGCCTCCAGGGAGATATTGGGGACGGTGCTGGCGAGGGTTGTTAACGCGTCCCTTCGGCAGGGGAGGCTATCATCCAGCCTCAAGGAGGTTGTTGTGCGCCCCCTGCTGAAGAAGTCATCTTTGAGTGTGGATGCACTCGCCAGCTACTGCCCTGTCTCTAATCTTCCCTTTTTAGGGAAGGTTATTGAATGGGCAGTGGCTTGGCAGCTCCAGGTGCATCTGGACAGTATCGGTTTCCTTGACCCTTTTCAATCTGGGTTCCGCCCCGGCTATGGTACTGAGACGGCGTTGGTGGCCTTGGTGGATGATCTCCGCCAGGAGATGGATGCAGGATGTTCGACCTTTTTGATCCTGCTAGAACTCTCGGCCGCTTTTGATACCGTGAACCATGGGCTGCTGTTGGGATGGCTGCGAGATCTGGGGGGGTCTGGGCGGGATGGTCCTTGGATGGTTCCACTCATTCCTCTCAGATAGAAGCCAGCGAGTGGTGCTGGGGGCTGAAACATCAGCCCCCGGGCCTTGACCTGCGGTGTTCCGTCTCCACTATTATTTAATGTGTATATGCAGCCCCTGGGGGAGATCGTGAGAGGGTTCGGGGTGCGATGTCACCAATACGCTGATGAAACTCAGCTGTACCTCTCGTTTTCAACTGACCCAGGTCCTGCTGTCTCGTTACTTTCCCAATGATGGGAGGCTGTGGTGGATTCGATGCGGGAGAGCAGACTGAAGCTCAATCCCGATAAGATGGAGGTGATGGTGGTGGGAAGGGCGAGGGAGGTGCTGGCCCCTCTGATAGGGGGGGGTTTGCCCGCCTGTTGCTCTTCAGGTTCGGAGTTTGGGGGTGGTTTTGGATTCGGGCCTCTGTCTGGATCAGCAGGTGGAGGCGGT
>QEPC01004346.1:246213-260075 GCA_003113815.1 Sphenodon punctatus | reverse complement strand
TTCACCAGCCGCTTTTTCCCCTTTAAATCTCCCTCCGGTGAGTGTGTTGATGCCGGTTGCCTGGCAGCGACGTTGCGCTCATTGCCCACGCCTGGGGATGATTTCCTTTGATCCCGGGCGGCGGCTGGCGTCCAGACGTGACTTTTGGTTGATCACGGGTGGGGATATCGTTCACCACGCGTCCACGGGAATTGGTTCGGCTAGCCCGGGAAGCTTGGTTGGAATTGGCCCCGCACGGGTGTTCAGCGTGGTGAACATCTGGCGGCCGCCGAACAGACGTTCAGGGCGCCTTGGCCCCGCCGCGGGGTTCACCGTGGTTCACTGTGGTTCAGCGTGATCTCGTCACGTCTGAAATCACCCAAAGAAGAGATATTGGCATTAGACAGGAAAAAAAAATCAAAAAAATCAGCAACTGGAATTCCAAGTATCCAGAATTAACATTTATCCTGACTATGCTGCAGAACAGTGAAAGAAGAGGCTAGATTAAATACATTACAACACTATCAGAAATGGGAATGAAATCACAGTTGAGATTTCCAGCTCACCTTGAGGTCCTGATAAATGGAAAAAGAATTTTTTTTTGAAAATACAGATGACCTAGAATATTTTCTACTGACACACGTTCCTAAGAAATGAATCTGTTGAACAAGATATTGTTTATGCAGAAGAAAAATATACCACCTGACATAGCGGCAGATCAACTGCTTATATGATGTAAGACATTTGGCAGAGGCGCCTAAAGTTTTTTTTTGGGGTGATGATATTTAACAACAGAGGGAAACCTACCCTCACTGTGTTTATATGCAGGGGGGACAGAAGGGTACTTATTGTTGCCAAAAGACATGGTCTGTATAGCTGGATATGATTTTTTGTTTCACTAATATAAATAGTCTACCTCAGTCAGCCCCTCACAAGGGGAAAAGGGGAGGGCGGAAGCTAATATATGTTCATATACAAACATGTAAAAAGTTAAAATCTGTTGTTTTGAATTGGTTGATAAAGTCCATAGTTATCTCTGAAAATATACTGAGAACATTATATTGAGAGAGGGCAAGATATTACAAAAACAAACGAACGAAATAAATAATTGGCAGCAGACAAAATCTAAATAGTAAGGTTTAAAAAAAAGAGGTGGGGGCTCTTTTCAAAAGATTTCACCGTTAAGAGGCACGTCACCCAAGCAAATAAATGACGTATACATATCAGATGATGGCATCTAAGATCAAAACACTAACCTTAAATGTTAAAGGACTAAATAATCTGGTAAAAAGGAAAAGAGTGAACATTTTATTTGCAGAAAACATGGATATTTATTTTTACCCTATTTACCAATTGGGGGCCCTAATATCAGGTGTTCTCAAAAATAGCTAAATTCATATATCTAATATGCTTTTTTTTAAAACTTTTGCATATAAATAATGAGAGTATTGTTTTCATGAATAAAAATCAACTGAGTTTTTGATGGAAATACATGTTTTAGGCCCTTCTGAACATGAATTACCGATTTCTGTAGGACTGTCTGTCTGTCTGAGAAAGTAGAGTGAAGTTTTGACCCCTTTCCAATTCCTGGACATGGATTTGTACAAGAGAGTTTTGAAGCTAGAGTACTTAGATACACTGCACAAGGACGAGTGGATCTTCTGTTCTGGCTCGTTCCACACTGTTATCTGTGCCCTCAGATGTTTAGGCAAAGCCATTGAGGGCAGTGGTCTTGATGAGGCCTGGGTGGAAGCTGATATCTACAGCTCTGCGACAGTAACAGAAATCATCAATGGCAATCATTATAACCAGGCAGTAGAAGCTCACCAGATCTGCACAAACCTGGTGCAAAGGTGGAAATTACAAGAGGGCAAACAGCAAAACATGGGTGGGGGTGGGGGGTGGTCTTTTAGATATGCAAGGCCAAAGCTGTAAAGAGTTTTCTAGGTCAATCCCAGCACCCTGAATTGTGCCTGGAACACTACTGGCACCCAGTGCAGATTTCAGAACACTGTGTAAGGTGTTTCCGGAGACCCACTGCCATCAGACAGTGAGCTGCCGTGTTCTGCACCAGCTGCAGCCTCTGTAGTCTTCAAGGGAATTGCTGGCAAGTGCTTCTACAACCAATATATGATGCGCTCAGACCAGCAAAAGCAGCTGCGTTAATGCAATAGCACGCTCTGACCGGCTGTAACACCACTGGCCACATACAAGGCAAGGGGAAGACAGGATGCATCACAGCATTCATGCAGGCTAGTCCAGTTGTTCTCTCAGCGCTTTCTTGACTTGGCGAATGAGAGGTCAAAAGGGCTCCCCTGCAGTGAACTGTGTGTGCGTCAAAGGGATGAGGTATGTTTCAACACAGAGAACATTGTTTCTAATGAGGATTCCGAAGATTATTAGTTAAAAAAATACTAGAATTACAAAACAGACAATTTCAGTGATTTCAATATTAGCTTACACTTGTATATGTTATTTGTATATGTAGTTACACTTGTATACGTAGTTTGGGCAACAGTTTTTCATGTGCACGTCAAATTTTTTTTTCTTTGTAATAAAATCATTAGGGGTCCTTTGAGGCCCATAATGAGCCATTGGGGTAAATTATGCAAAGGGCATCAAGTAAATGTGTGTTTCCAATCACATTTAGAGGTCTCTCCACCCTGTTGCCAAAACCGTACCAAAATGTTTGCCACCATTACACAACCATAAGCACTACAGGGGGAATGCTACAAAAATGAACTGTCATATCTTATTAAATGAGAAACAGATATGGGTTTTAAATTAGAAGAAAAATGAAGAGGCAAGATATGGTCTCATATTCAGGGGTATTCTACCTACATGGAGATTAAAGAACCACAAATTGAACTGACCCTCAGATACTATTTAACACCTACAAGGCTAAACTTTATGAAGCAAAAAGAAAAGGGCCTATGTTGACATGAGTGTGGAGAGAGAGGGTCTTACAGACATTGCTGGTGGGATTGTAGTAGAATTAAATATTTTGGGGGGAAAAGATGGACTCACGTGCAACATTCGACAGGCCTAACAATTCCATTTAAATCAGAAGTAGCATTACTGGGGTTATACCTGGACTCACCTTTAACAGACAGGCACAAGTCCATCTGCATGATATTGATTCTGGCAGCAATTAACATTATATTAAAACACTGGAAATCGGAAGTCAAACCCACAATAGCACAATGGATCATCAAGCTTCACAATGGAAAAATTGCTAGCTACCCTAAATGAAAAAGACGAAGACCTAGCTGTGAAATGGTTCCCATGCTTGCAATTTATGAAAGCCAAACAGTCCCCTGAAGACCAGAAATCTTACCTCTTTGAGTATACATTTTGATGGCCATGAAGAATTAAAATTAATGAACCTTTTTAACCCTATTAAGAGAATAGAAATATCACTACGATGTTTGGTTAAGTTATTGCTGTTTGTTTTATTTTGGTTTTAATAGTATTATTTGTACAGGGTCATCATCAACAGATGGTTTCTTGAGCAATGGCCACACAACTGCAGTTTTAAGGGGGTCTGGCACCCTGCCTTCCTGAAAGGAGGCATTGACAACCCCAATTGGCAACAACCCCAATCATTCATTCCCAGCTGGCCTTCACCAATCAGGATCAACGTGGACCTAATTCATAGCTGATTACCAGCATTCCCCCAAGTACATCCTCTGCATCAGTGGATGACACCAATTGAAATCAATCCAAATAAACAGGACAAGATTGAGTCTCCATCTCCCTAAACTCTGTAGTCAAACCAGCAGTTCCCAAGTCAAGCTGAATATGAACGATTTTTGTCTGCAAAGTAGCTGGCAAACTCATCACAGTGGGCAGGAGGTGATTCTGACTCCAGGTGGAGACTGCCTGGATTCACCAGGCCTTCACCACCCAGAACAGCTCTGTCCAGATGGCACATTGCAGATGCCATTGCAGCAGAAAAGAAAGCTATCTTTGCTTCTGTCACAGCAATGGCATAGTCCCATAAGAAAGATCAATGCCATAATATGTTGGCTTCAGCACAAATTAAGTGCCACTTATACTCTAACCACCTATACTGTCTCACACAGCAGCTGCCTCAGGTCCTCATATATCATGGGGACTTGTGCTGCCAAAGCAAGGGAAGCGGATGCTTGGGTACCTCTGTGTCGATGGCAGAGGTCAATGTGCTATTCTGCAGTTCAACCAATCTATCAACAGAACAGCTGCCATGAGTATGTCTTCCAGAGATTTTTGGAATCCAACTGGCTCCATTAGTCTCCAAGTACAGGCAAACCTAACTATCCATCACTTCAACAAGACTAAAGGAGGGCAGGGAATTTAGACTTTAGGAAATCCCTACCATTATGAGACTTGGGATAAAATCCTGAAAATTGGCAACCTTGTTGCTTTTAACAACACATGGCCTAGTTGAGCAAGAGCTCATTTGGTATCATTTTTCATTAGGAGAGGTTCAAGTCTTTGAAAGTTTAGGAAAGATTACTCTGTACAGGATTGAATGAGGTAGGGAAAAGACTCAAACTGGTTGCCTTGGCAGTAGTGGACATTGAGAGCCAGCATAGACTAGTAGATTAGCTTTTGGACTTGGCAAACCAGGATTCAAATCCTGTCTTAGGCTCCTTGCTCATGTTCAGTACGGGGCAAGGACTAATGTGAGTTTAACACACATTACCGTGGTTATGTGAAAGCCCCAATCATGGGCATGGAGGTTTTAGCATTATTTTCCCATTAAATTCAAGAATGCAAGACAGGGGAAAATCCAGCCATTTCACATTATTCAGTTTATCAGGGGAAAGGGAAAATAATGCTAAACCCCGTGCTCACGATCGGAGGTTTCCCATGACCATGGTAACGAGAGTTAAACTCATGTTAGTCCCTGCCCCTTACTGAACACAGGCACGCAGCCTTAGTTATGAACTCAAGTGATTGGCCTTGCACAGCCCGCTATCTTTTAATCTGTTTCCCATCTGCAAAACGGAAATAGTAACACGGGTTGCTGTGTGAGTAAACGAGATAAGGCTTGTAAATAATTTGAACACTGAAAGGGCTATATAGATGAGAAATAAAAAATGGCCCACTCATTACTGGAATAAAGGAGAAAGTGTTTATTACTACTGTCAACGCATAGATCTTTGCTACCTGGCACTGCCAGGGCAACTGTGAAATTTTCGTCCCATAGTTATGGTTTGCTGGGAAACATACAAAACATTTCCTGCAGCCTATCACATCAGTTTGCAAGAATAGACCACCTGATTCTGCAAGCACTTACTACTGACTTTAGTTCTTGGCAATGAAATACTCATGGGAGGAAGCACTATGTTGAGCAGTAACTCTCAGGCTGAAAACAGGGCTGCCAGCTTCAATTGTTCAAAGCTTTTAAGTCCAAACAATGGTGGGGTTCAAGCTTGCCCTGGAAGTCTCACCCTCTGATCATGAAGAATGAGGGATATTAAGAGGGGCCGGCAAAGCTTCCCTGCCACTCCATCCATCCATGCTTCTACCTCTATTTTGCCAGCCATCGCTAAGGGCTGAATTAAGTTTGATGAAGGCTGGAGCCGCTATAACCCCATATCAGCTGTTTGGTGGCAAAATGTATTGTCAAATAGCTGATGGGTAGCAAAACATAACCCGCCCATCCCATCCACCAGTTCTTTTGCAAATCACCAGAGCTATACACCCCAAATAACTAATGAATCAAGTTCCTAAAAATCACAAGCTTCGTTCAAAAATCATGAGATTAAAAAAACCCCCAAAACATTAAATTGTGGATTCTTTTTATGTCTCCAAGCATTAAGAACAAACTGTGTGGTCATATTGCAGAGAACCAGGGTAGCCTAGTGGCTTAAGATGCGGTGGTCAATGGGAATGTATGTTTCCTTTCTTGTCTGAGATTGTTAACTACTGGGAGCAGGTACCTGTCTCCAGTTAAAACTGTTCAGTGTCAGATGTGATATAAGTATTAATACTACTGGCTTGCCACCTATGGGGGAGGTCTGAAAAGTGTTCATTTTCAGAAATACATGTTTATGCACCTTTCTGCTAATTAAAAGTTAATTGCCTAATCGTGAGAATAGCAGGTTTAAAAACAGTGTCCCCCACAGGCAGCTCTATAGTGCTGAGCGCCTCCATAGCACTGCAGAGCAGATAACCCACAGACCCATGGCAGTAGATGGGTACAAATTCGTGGGGTATGTTAAGCCACGTAAGCCTCACCCTCATAACCTTGCAATTGGCGGAGGTCACAAGTCTCACCCTCCGCATGCACAGCCCAGGCACCCCACAGCAGTTCTTCTCCGGGGCCAAAGCAAGACACTCCCACAAGGGGCGATACAGACGCTCTAGGAAAGCTACCTAAAGGGCGACCTAACCTAAAGCATCTCTCCAGCAACACGGTTTCCATTGCGCGCATGCGTACCGACAACGCGCCTACCGCGTCCCCCCCCCCGCTCTCGCGCATGCTCAATAGCCGCTGAGGGGCAAGGCGGGAGAATTTGCAAGGCTGTTGCAGCCGCCGTAAAGGAAGAAGCTGAGGATGCAGCTGGCGGTTCGGGTCCGCTCTGGGAACGAGCTGGGACGGGGCAGCGGCCCCGCGGAAGCAATAAACATGGAGAACACCCGAGCCGCCGTGGTGCGGCTGGAAAGTCGGTTGCGCTGCTCTCGCTGGTAACTACCCCCCCCGCTCAGTGTCAGGCCGGGGTGTGTGGCGGGAAAGCCATCCCCGCCAATGGGTCTCAGGATGCGGCGGGTGCAGTGTGTGCTAAAGCCTAAACAAATGAACTACGAAGGAAGCCATCCTCTCTCCCAGCATTTTGAGCGTCCAAAGAGGAGATAAGCCTTGCCCCCGTGGCCAGTAAGCTCCACCCCTCCCAGTGGTCTAGACCGTGTAAAGGACAGAAGCCGCCCCGCCCCCCCTCCTTCTGCTTAGGGTAAAAACAAAGGTGACAGCAGACCCGCTCTGGTCTGCGGGCCAAGGTCACGTTTGTTATTGGGCTGCCAGATGTTTGCCCGGACTGGCCCCTGGGCATGTGGGAGGCTAAGCCCAGGCTCTCACCTTGGCAAATGGCTGAAATTGCAGCCTGGGCTAGTGCCAACCCTATTGGGACAAAGTGAGCCAGAGTGTGTTCGCAGCTTGTCCCTGCTGGACCAATCAGATCTACCATGGTTCGATGTTATGGCTGCCCGTCATGGCAGGGGGCCAGGTGCAGCGCGGGGTCAAGGGCCAGGCAGCTGCACATTCATGTGTCTGGCTGGGATGCCACCATGTCACATCTGTTTTTACCCTTAGTTTCATCATCTTTTAACTGTCCTCTCAGGTGCTTTATCTGGGAGGCAAGCAGAAAATAGGTGCCTGCGATTTGAATACTATCCTTTTTGTTTCTCTTTGGAAGAAAGGTGGTGGAATTCAGCACCCAAAGAGGGACTGTTTCTCCTAAATAAGGACTGCTGGGGAGGTATAATCCAAGGCTTGCCGTTCCCTTATCTGGAGTAATGAAGGGGAGGGAACGTGGGAACAGTTAAAATTCATGATAACAAACTCCTGCAACAAATAAAGATGCTAGAAGAGGGCAGCCAAAGTTGCAAAAAATGTGTTTGTGTTTCTCCCCCCCCCCCCCCCAATCTTATGAAAAGATTAGATTAGTGGGCTTTGCATTCCTGTATATCTTTCACATTTTTGGATGGCCGCCTGAATATCTGTAGCTGAAATGATTATTCCGTTATTCAGCTAGTTCATTTTGACTACTGCACATATACAAAAAACTGAAATGAAGTAACCAGATACCTGACAAAACACTTCCAAATCACGCTTCCAGTGAAGATGGATCTGAATAGTCGATGTTTGGTTTGATGGATATGGAACAAACTGGGCAAAATTATCAAGATACCATATTCACTACGGATATTTGTTTCAGTCCTAATGTTCCTCACTAATTCTTTTTTTCTTTCCAAATAGCAATGACTTTCTGCAAAAGCCTGTGTACTTGGGAGGATGTGAACATGTCTTCTGCCTGTAAGTAACTATATACCAACTAAACTGCCATAAAGAACCTTGACCTGCAAACATCTACATGTTAACTTTTCATATGTGAGCATATCAGATGATGTCAGTGGGACTGTTCTCATGCATGTGCTTAACTGATTGCAAGACTGAAGTCAAGGTCTTCATAGGTCAAACAAAAAAAATACCATAAAAAGAGAAAATACTCTGAAGTCATCATTGTTCTTTCCCAAAGACCGGACTATTAAGGAAGTGTCCAGCAAACATGAGGGGGAAAATATAACCGAGACTATAACTCATCAGGGGCACTAAGCAAGTGGAAAGGAATTTGCGGCGATGCTCTTTGCCTTGATTACTCATCTTCTATCACCATACCTTCCCTCTCCTTTGCTCCATCATCTCCCACAACCCTTTCTGCCTATGTCTTAATACCTGCCACTGTAGCACTAGCAGCTGGATCTTTCTCTGTTTTCTTGGGAGAGAAAATATGGCAGCCAGCAAGACTGGAGTTAGCCAAGCAGGCATGAAATCCATTGGAAATGTTCCCCCATTGCTGTTGGGTGCGCAGATCTTGTCTGTTAGTCAGGAGAGGGAAGAGTGGCTGGCCTGCCATACAATGAGAGGGAAAGGGTTTGAAACGGAGGTTCATGGATTTAACTCCCTGGTTGCATTAAAAGAATCTGACAACTCAGAAAATGATTTATTCTTCTATACACTTTAAAAATTCCACTATCATGACTCCTTAATATGGATAATATTTATTTATATAATAGCAGTGTACCTGTACAATCAATAGTTATAGACAGGTCTCTACATCAAGGTGCTTGCAATCTAAAATAGGCAACTTGCTACCTCTACTTTTAGGGATGAATACATTGAAGGATGGAACAGTGCCTGGTTATAGTTTTAACCAATCTTTCAGCCAAAAAAGATGCCCCTTATCCTGAAATTGAAACTTAAATTTAAAAAGAAACAGCTGTAGAAACACAATTATACTGATAATTCATGCCTCTCATAGGGATTAAAACGTTATAGAGTATTTTCTGCGATTGAGAAATCACGCTCCATTTCCCTGCTTTACCAGAAAATCTGATTTCAAATTATTTAGAGTGGTAGCTACATAAGCTATGTCCTATTAAAACCTACTATGGAGAATAGGTCTGGGAGACTTGAAAAAAAGAGAATTTGGTTAAGGAGGTGCTTGAGATGATGATTTAAAAAACAAAGCTGATAATCCTAATTGTAAGTGTGTGTGTTTTGTCTTTATGTAAATAATACTGGATTCTGAACAAGGGCATAATAGTTGAAACCCTTGAAATACTTTGCTTTGGGTAAATTAAGGGGAAACTGAGATATAGGCCAGCCATTAGCAGACACAGTTGAATGATGTTTTTTTTCCACTGATGATTCAAATGATCCAGTTCAGAGATCATCAACACGTGTACTGAATAATCCCATTTTATTTGCATAAAAAAACAATGTACAGTGAAAAGGCCTTGAAAGTAGAAGCTGAACAAACTCATATTTACATTGATGAGCAATTTAAACGTCACATGCATAAACTATACAGGGAAGTATTTGACACCTACAAACATGCAATCCTCTAACTTTTCTGTTAACATGCTGCTAGTAGAGAGCAGGGAACCAGTTTTTATCAGCCCTTTTACTAATTAAGACTGTGCTCCATCTGTGCCCCAGTGTAGGACAGTGCAGGGCCAGCAGGAACAACGGACCCACCAGCACACTGCAGACGCCATCGAGGAAGGGTGAACCACAAAGGGAGTGTGGCCCAACCAGAAAAACAGCGAGCAGCACTGCAGGGAAGGGTCTAATAAGAAGGGAGAGGTGGGGCAACTAGAGCAGGCAGGAAGCCGGCTACGATGGTACGATAAGCCACATCAGCAACAGGTGCAGCCTCAAGCACCGTCTGCTTGATGTGGATGGGTGTTGGATGCTAGTTGTCTGTTCTGCCAATGCTGGTGCCTCGGCATTCGCTGCGGCTGCTACTCATCAGACCAGGGATGGAGACTATCCCCAGCCGAGATCTTGCTTATGGGACTGGCATCATGGGGATGGCACAGCAGGCTGGTGTCTGCTCATTGCACCGCCCTGTTCCCATGTTTGGGCATGGGGGCGTGTCCAGGGCTGCTGGCGCATCTCTTGTTCCACTGTCGCATGTGCCTGTTTGTGCCCCTGCTTACTGTATGCTATGCTTGGTCAGTGGTGGTGGCTGCACCCGGGCTCCACTGGCAGTCCGCTCGCATAGATGCTTCTTTGGATCATGTCTAAATCGCCACTCTGACCATAAAAATTATGAGGACAATATGTTCTTTCTCGTATGTAGTGGGGATTTTGTCCTATCTCAATACTGGATTCGGTTTAAAAAGATTCTAGCTTTGGAGGCCCTTTTGAAGAAATAGTAGTAAGTTGTGTTTTCTAGTTCTTCCAGAACTAGTAATTATACCTGGAAACATCATATCCAAGAAGTGTAAAGTTATAATACCACTATACTCAACACAATTCAGTCCTCTCAGCGTACTGTGTTCAGTGGTGGGCTCCACGTTTCAACAAGGATGTTGACAAACTGGAAAGAATCTGGAGAAGAGAAGTGAAGATGATCAAGGGCCTGAAATACGAGTCATGCAAAACTGATAGTGCTTGGGAACTTTAGCCTAGAGAAATGAAGATTAAAGAGGGACATGTTGATTAGGGATGGGCGAACAGATCGTGGTTCGGGTTCGGTTCGGCTGCGTTCGGTTCGTCCGTTCGGGTCGGTTCGAATGTTCGGCCGTTCGGTGGTTCGGGTCGAATGTTGAGTTCGGATTCAGTAGTTGGTTCGGTCGGGATCGGTTTGGTCTTTAGTTCGGTGCAATCGGGAACTGAAAATGACATTTAGTTTTTGAAATAAAAGGAAAAAACTAAAAAACATATTTCTGGCCATAACATTTTTGTTTCTTATTACTTTTTGATGATATTTAGGGAGATTGTACCCCCCAATGGAGCGCACCAAGTAGACCAACATTCGGAACGATTAGATAAAGGAAACTGATTTCAGAA
This sequence comes from Sphenodon punctatus, assembly GCA_003113815.1. Lineage (NCBI taxonomy): Eukaryota > Metazoa > Chordata > Lepidosauria > Sphenodontia > Sphenodontidae > Sphenodon > Sphenodon punctatus. The sequence goes on along the minus strand of QEPC01004346.1, from coordinate 249,028 downwards.
GCAATTGAATATTGTGATTTTAAGAAAAGCTCCATACACATTCATGACTACAACTTCTTTATCTTGCATCCAATGTTCATGAAACTTGTGCATATTACATCCCTCTATATGCTTAATATTTCTGCCAATTTTAGGAAAGAGTGGATAAAGGGTCCCAAGGGTATAAGACATTAACCTGAAAATACATTTCCAGCTGTTACATTTTGATATTCCATTCTGTTTACAGGATATTTGACAGGAATGTATCAAATACCGTTCCTGCTATTTCAGCAAATGTACAGGAGATTTTGATAAAGGGAACCACTTCTGTTGGCCAATTTGCATCACAAACCGATCTTATACCACAGTGACATAAGAGAATCCCAGGCATAGGCCCCTTCTCTACATTTGTTGTACAGGCATATAAAATTGAGACCCTTTATAATATCTCTCTGATATTTGGCAGAGATGATCATGAAAGTGAAATATATAGTCCTGCCAAATTTCATGTACACTGGTTGGACTACAAAGATGTTATAATCAGACATACATTTATTTGTTAATTGCTTATACCACCAAGACCTTTTGTCCAATCCTTCTGAAATTTGGCAAAGATAGTTACTATGGGAAGGGGTATAAACTTACCAAGTTTCACCTACATTAGATGTGAGGCAAAGAAGTTACAGCTAAGAATGTATATGTAGAATATTGCAAAATACAATAATTCAACTGCTTCTAAAATCGGATTCCTTTACCCAATTGTTTTGAAATTTGGTGCACATAATGAGTTCTATTGGAGGTAGAGGCACCCCAAATTTCAGCCACATAGCTTAAAAAACAAAAAGATTACAGCCGATAATGTGTTTTCTATTGAAACCAATGGAAATTCAATTCCGAACTCACTGAACGCATCCGAACTGAACGTTCGAGTTCGGTTTGAACGTTCCGTTCGGTTGACCGAACTGTTCGAGTTCGGTTCGAACTCCGAACTTCCGAATTTGAGTTCGGTTCGAACGTTCGGTTCGGTCGACTGAACTATTCGAGTTCGGTCCGAACTCCGAACCGCGTTCGCCCATCCCTATTGTTGATAGTTTTTAGACACTTAAAAGGATGTCTAAAAAAGATGGAGCCTGTTTGTTGTTGCTCAGGATAAGACAAGACGCAATGGGTTTAAGTAACAAAAAGGTAGGTTTAAGTTAAATATTAGGGGGAAAATGGTTAGAATAGTAACAGTGGAACAAGATGGCTAGGGAGGCTGTGGAATCTCCTTCCCTGGAGAAAAGGTCCAGCCTTCTTTCCTTCAAGAAAAGGCTGGACTGGAATCTGCTAGAGATGCTTTGGGTACAGAGTATCCTGTTTCAGGGCAGGAGGATAGACTTGATGACCCTTGAGGTCTCTTTCTACTCTTTAGTTCTATGATTCCAGCTTTCCATGCTGTATTTTACCTTGCAAATCAAATCATCCTCATAAACACGGAGTTCTCAGAAGTGTAGGAGAATCTTTTGATTGAGCCAGTATTTAAGAAATGTTAAGCAGTTTTGACAGGTGATGACGCATGTCATTGTAGAGAAGTGTAAGGAATCTTTAATAGGATTAATTGGCTGGCTGTCAGGCATCTGAAACTTAGTATTTTTCATTTTGAATAACTCCTAAGTAGTCAGGGGAAATAAGCCTGCCGAGATAATTGGGCATTTGTGCTGAAATAAAATAGTCTTGAGGAAAAGGGCATCAAAAATTGTTGCTACCTGTATTTAAAAGATCAGAAGTAGTAACTAGCAGGCATTTTGTTTGACAGCAGCTGCTTCTTCACTATTCTTGCTATAAGAACATTTAGTTCCCCCCCACCCCTCAATATAGCATGTAAACAAATGAAACGATAGCCAGCTGGAGTCCCTATTTGATCCATGCAGCCCCCCAAGTCACATGTTTAGCATGTACAGTCTAACAAATGGGCATCCCCCCACTCAGAGGTTTAGAGCAATAAACCTAATGCATGTGCAGCTGTCTTCCCCGACACATAATTGACGGGACACAGACACGTGGGCACACATTAGCCCACGTTTGCCTGCACGACGGGCTCTGCGTGCTCTGAGGCCCCACCATGAGGGGTGCTGCGTGGCCAGTGGGTGGTGACTTGTGGGAGCGAACACCTAACAAACGAGCAAGTGAAAAACCACCTGGTGTGGGTTATCGCCTTGTTTAACACTCAAAGTTCATACAAGTTTATTAAGATGGTGTGTTTTAGTAGTAAACTTCCATTTTGTAACTTTGATTTCAATGATGGTCTCATCCTGTGTAATGGCTGTAGTTTTTTTCTGAACTTCCCACAGTAGTTTAGACTAGTCAGCTGTAGTTTGTTTCCAAACAAGTCGGCAGGAGGTCATATCAAAATTGCAGCATGGAGAAAACATATTAATTTATTTAGAGGGAAAAGAGTGAGTGATTATGATGATGTATAAAGTGAAATATGTGACAGCTGCAGTAGTTGGTCTTGGTGAGTCTAGCTCAAGTTACCCTTTTCTACATCTTGGACTGCTTATTATTGAAATCAGTCTCTGCGTTTGTGGTTATTCCATGTTACGCTCCTTGTCTCTCCCTCTGTTCCCCTTCCTTCGTCTCCCCCCCACCTGTCTCTCAGATTGTAAGCCCTAGGGTAGGGACCATGTCTATTCACATACTTTGTAAAGTGCCAGGTACATTGCTGGCGCTATATAAATGTTTGATAATAATAATAATAATAATTAATAACTTCTGTAGGCTGCTTACTACTAATGGACATGCTATTCACCCTGATTTTATATGGAAATCTGATTATTATTATTATTATTATTATTAT
>QEPC01004346.1:167226-246099 GCA_003113815.1 Sphenodon punctatus | reverse complement strand
GGGGGAAGACAAGGATTGGGGACATAGGGAGAGACAAGGGATAAATAACATTTAAGTGGATGTGAAGTCTCAGGTGCACGTGCTTGGCTTGGTTGCAGTTAGGCAGGAGTCTGCGGGGAGGGCAGACAGTAAATATTGAGAGGAAAGTTCTAACAGGTGTCAGGAAAGGTGGCGAGGAAGAGGTGGGTTTTGAGGAGGGATTTGAAGGTGCGAAGGGAAGGGGCGAGGCGGATGTGGGCAGGGAGGGAGTTCCAGGCATGGGGGGCAGCAAGGGAGAAGGGACAAAGGCGGTTAGGGGAGCAGGGGAGATGAGGGAGAGCAAGGGAGGGGACAGAGGAGGAGCGGAGAGTGTGTGCAGGAGTGTGTAAGGAGATTAGGACTGAGAGGTAAGGGGGAGCCAGGTTGTGAAGGGTTTTGTAAGTGAATACCAGGAGTTTGTGAAGGATGCGTTGGGGAAGGGGGAGCCAGTGAAGTGAGGAGAGGCTGCACGTGGTCGAAGCGACGGGCTGAGTGGACCCTAGCAGTGGAGTTTTGGATAGAGATAAGGGGGGGACTGATGAGAGTGGGGTGAGGCCAGCAAGGAGGAGGTTGCAGTAGTCAAGGCGAGATACGACCATGGTGTGAACAAGGGTTTTGGCTGAGGAGACAGAGAGAAAGGGGGGAATCCGAGCAGTGTTACGGAGGGCAAAACGACAGGACTTGGCAACAGAGTCGATGTAAGGTTTAAAGGAAAGGTGAGTATCAAAGATGGAGTCCAAGCTATGGGCTTGGGAAATGGGATGGATGGGGACCCCATCGATAAGGATGGACAGGGAAGAGGGAGAGGAAGGGTAGGGAGGAAAGATAAGGAGTTCAGTCTTAACCATGTTGAGCTTGAGCTCATGTTGAGCCATGTTTGGATGCATTCAGAACATTTATCACACAAGAGACTGCTCTTGCCTTGAAATACTTAGACTAAATAGATTAGTCAGTTAAAAAGTAGGATGAACACATAGTTGTCAGTTCTCTTACAGGTGGAGAGTTGGGAAACCAATTAGTGGCTAGATTTTTAGAAACGTTCATACATGGCACAAAAGCCAAGTTGAACTTTTTGGAAAATTTAGTTCTAAGCAATTTGTCCAAGGTCGCACAGGATGCTTCTGATCCAGAAACGAAACTCAGGTTGTCTTTTTCCCAATCCAAGCGCCTTCTGAAGGCCCAGATCCCTGCTCTCCTTTACCCCCGTTGGGTTGGTGGACCGGTTAAGATGGTCTGCCCCAGTGACTAATGGATCCAATAGAATTCCAGAACTCTTTGGGAGATTTACCTACTGATATCGATGCCCTCCCTGTTGATGCCCTGGTTAATTTATGTTTTGACATTCTCACCCAGGCTGTTGACATGGTGGTACCTACGCGTCCGCTTCCTCCTCCTCAGCAGCACAGGTCTCCATACAGAGAACCTGAGGCTGCTAAAATGAGAGGGTAGGCAGTTAGAGTGCAGGTGGCACTTGAATCATGCCAAAGCCAACCGACTGTGGCATAGCCTGTTTTTGAAAGACTGTGCCATGGCCGCAGTGGTGACGAAGAAAGCTTTCTTCGCTTCCACCATAGTGACTGCAAACTGCCATTCAGCTGAGCTTTTCCGGGTGGTGAATAGCTTATTAAATCTTGGCTGTCTCCACCTGAAGTTAGTCATTGGCTGCCTGTTGTGATGAGTTTGCCACCTCTTTGCAGACAAAGTTGCTCACATTTGGCTTGAATTTGACACTGCTAGTTTGAATGCTGTTTGAGGTTGAGGAGGCCCGGTCTTGATCCAAGTAAACTGGACAGATTCAATTAATCTTGCCTACTGATGCAGAGGATGTGCTTGGAGAGGTGCGGGTGACCAGTTGTAAACTAGATCCATGCCCGTCTATGCTGGTGAAAGACAGCTGGGAGACACTGGGGGCGTTGCTGACTGGGGTTGTGAATGTCTCCCTTAGAGAGGGCAAGGTGCCTGATGGCCTCAAGGCTGTTGTCATCTGCTCAAGAAATGATGTCTTGATGCTGACTCCCCTGCCAGCTATCGCCCTGCCTCTAACCTCCCCTTTTTAGGGAAGGTTACTGAAAGGAGGGTCACCTTGCAGCTTGGGGCACATCTCGATGCTGTCGGTTTCCTGAACCCATGTCAGTCAGGTTTTCATACTGGGCATGGCACTGAGACTGTGCTTGTGGCCTTGGTTGGTGATCTCTGCTTGGAAATTGACAGGAGAAATTGTACCCTGCTAATTTTGCTAGATCTTTTGTCGGACCTTGATACCATTGACCATGGGGTGGTGGAGCTGAGGGACCTCACTGGGGTGTGTAGGACTGCTCTTGAGTGGTTCTGCTCATTCCTGGCTGGGAGAACCGAGAAGGTGGTGATGGTCGGTGGCTCGTTGTTTCCTTGGGAACTTCCTTGTGGGGTCCCACAGGGTTCCAACTTGTCCCCATTCCTGTTCAATGTGTATCTGAGGCCCCATTGGTGAGATCGTTCAGAGAATTGAAGGAAAGTGCCATCAGTATGTGGATGACACCCAGCTCTATCTCTCCTTTTCATCTGACCCAGGTCCTGCAGTCTCGGTGCTTACCTGGTGCCTGACTGCCATTGGGGACTGAATCCGAATGAGTTAATTGAAACTGAATCCAGACAAGACTGAGGTGGTGATGATTGGCCGATCTTGTGACCTGGGGGATGTGGGAACCCCTGTCATTGATGGGGTTCATCCTCCCTTGGTCACTCAGGTTCACAGCCTTGGGCTCTTGAGTCCAGTGCTGTGCCTGGACGGTCAGGTTGCGGTGGTAGCCAGGAGCGCTTTTTACCTACTTCATCAGGTGAGAAAGCTGCAACCTTTTCTGTCAGATTCAGATCTGACCACCATCACCCATGCTCTTGTAGTTTTGAGGCTAGACTACTGCAATGTGCTCTACATGGGGCTGCCCTTGAAGACTGTTCAGAAGCTGCAGTTGGTGCAGAATGTGGTGGCCCGCCTTTTGTCAGGGATGGGTTGCTCGGAGCACATTACACCAGTGCTCCGGAGTCTGAATTGGCTGTCAGTAGTTTTCAAGGCACAATTCAAGGTGCTGGTTTTAACCTATAAAGCCCTAAACAGCCAGGGGCCCAGGTATCTGAAAGACCACTTCTTCCCCTATGTCCCGTCACCGCCTCTGAGTTCGTCCGAGGGTGCTCTCTTGAGAGTGCCAACTGTTCGTGAGGGTGCGCAGGGAGGCATTCTCAGTTGCTGCCCCACAATTATGGAACTCCCTCTCCTTGGAGGTCTCCCTAAACCTCAGTCTCTTTGTCTTCCGGAGGAAACGTAAGACCTTTTTCTTTTATGGTAGGCAGGAATAGAGTTCAGTGGAATTGGGTAGAGGGGTTTGGGGGGGGGGGAGGATTGGTGGGTGGCAGGTAGAGGTAAAGGGTGGGGTGGGCAGGATGTTGGGGTTTGGAAAGTTTCTCCCAAAACCATTCTTATGGTTACTAGGACAGGTTTTTATGAAAACTGGTCTGTTTTAAGATTTAATTTGTTGGTCTAATTCAATGTTGGCCAATTGAAGTCAATGCATTTATCACCTTTAGGTTCATTTGGAGAGGTTCGGCATTGATTGCTTTTCAAAATGCAGCTGTTTCAGCTTAATCTTGCAAAATTTACACTGATGCAGAAGATCTTGTACCAATGAGCAAGTTTAGTTACATCAATAAGCAGCGTTGGGGTGTGTGCAATGCGCATGCGCGAGTAACCGGTCGCGCCGAAACCAAGCTCCCCCGGCAAACCTGCTCCGGCGCTATTACCATCAATAAAAACCCCAAAGCAAACAAAACAAAGGAAAGAGCCAGCTGTGGGAACGTTTGGGGCATAGAACTGCCCAAAAAAAAACGGAGAAAAAAGAACCCCTCACCCGGTTCTGGCAGCAGAAACACACAGCAGAGGCTGCAGAAGGAAACGCGGTAGGTGACAAAATGGCGACCGCGGCCCTCCTAAACGCCCCAAGGGACCCAAAAAACTGAACAACTCAGTCCTGAAATAAGATTGGCAGAGACAAAGGCCTAAAGGGCAGAAATAAAAGCCCCCAAAACAGAAGCAGGGGCTCCTGCAGCGAAAAGAACATAACAAAAAACAAACCAGAAAATATGTATTTGAAACAAAAACAGTAATAAATAATAACCCCAATCTCAAAAAGCCAAACATTAACCCCGGCTGGGGGAAGATCTAGGGTATGCGACCCCCTAAAAAAACGGGGGAAAAAGGATCATTAACGAGAATGTGGCAGCAAAAACAAACAGCTGAAGCTGCTCAAGAAGAAGGGGTGGCTGACAAAATGGTGGCCGCCATTTCACCTAACACAACAGAGAATATAGAAAATGAGCAATCCACCATGGAAATGATTCTGGGTGAAGTAAAAGCCTCAAGGTCAGAAATACAAACAGCAACGATTGAAGCCCAAAAGGACAAAATAGCAGAGCAGTGGAAAGTGGAAATAAAAAGCTAGAAACCATGGCAAAAAGACTGGACCAAGCTGAGGAAAGAATTTCCAACCTGGAAGATCAGGCACTGAACGCAGATGGAGACCTGGCAAAAATAAAAGAATCCCTATCCCTGCTGAGGTTTAAATGCGAGGACCTGGAAAACAGATCGAGGCGCAGTAACCTACGCATAATGGGAATAAAAGAAAACAGTGAAACAGAGGGGATGCAGGAGATGCTGATGCAGATTTTCAAGCAAAATTTTCCAGATCAGTTACAGCTTCACAACATAGAAATTGAAAGGGCACATAGAACACTAAGGCCCAAACCAAAAGACTCTGACCCACCCAGGGCCATTATAATTAAATTCCTAAAATATAAGGACAAGGAAGCCATATTAACTGAATCCAGGAAAAAAAGACAACCATTGGAATACCAAGGAAACAAAATCAGGATCCAAGCAGACTACGCATCAGAAACCATGACACGGCGCAGGGCGTGGGCAAAATTTTACAATGAACTAAACGAAAGGGGGTTCAAACCCCAACTGTGGCACCCAGCAAAACTAGCAAATCTCGTAAACGTCAGGAGAAGGGTCTTTGAAGACATCACAGACTTAGAAATATTCCTCCATGCCCACAAACCAGATCAGGTGAACAGAGGAGAAGAAAGGTGAGTCTTGCTAGCACAGGTTAAATGATCAAACACCAAAGATGTATGGGTAAAACAAAATAATATGCATAAGAACAACTATGTATAGCGCAATAGATAAATTGGAAACATGTAAAATAATGCCGGGGGGCGGGGTGGGATAGAAAGAGTAAATAAATACACAAGAAGCCCCCAGAGCACCCCTTAAAAAGGGGGAAAAAATGGTAAATTACATTGCCATCAGTTTTATGCTGTTAAGCAATACAAGGTATAAACAGGCAAGGTTTTATTGTACATGTTTGTTGTTAAAGTTGTGTAATATGTTTTCAGCTCCGCAAGAAGCAGTATCATTAACCAGGCACACCCACCACCTCAAAGACATCTGGGACCCCAACAGAAAACAAGTTAAAGAAATCCAAATGCTAAGAGAATCATTACGCAGTCAAACACAAATAACTTAATGGCAAGGATAACAGGTAAACCCTTAAACTGAAGATTTATGTCCCTAAATGTAAAAGGCCTAAACCATCCTGTAAAGAGGAAAAAAAGTCACAGAATTAATATCAGACCAACAGATAGAGGTTTTCTTCCTGCAGGAAACGCATCTGCTGCAGAAAGACTTGAAAAGGTTTACATTCAAGGGCAAAGGGGATGTATATGCTGCATGTGGTAAAAAAAAAAAAAAAGGCCGGAGTCCTGATAGGTTTCTCATTAGCAACCGAATTTAAACTATCAGAACAAAAAAAGAACAAGGAAGGTAGATTTTTATTAATAAAGGGAATGTTAAATACACAGCAGGTGACATTAGTTAACCTATACGCTCCAAACGAAAATACACCCCACTTTTTTCAAAAATATATCCCACTGATCACTCAATACACAGAAGGCCTACTAATCGTTCAAGGAGACTTTAACTCCCCATTGACAATTTTAGACCACTCTACAAAATCACAACTTAATCACACTCACAAACATATAGCAATAACGATAGCGCAACATGGCTTAATAGATGCGTGGAGATGTTTAAATCCCACCACAAGAAGCTACACCTTTCACTCAAACAGACAACATACACAAAAATAGACCACTTGCTAACAGAGAAAGACACGCTACACAATTGCAGTAATTGTGAAATAATCCCTATCACATTTTCAGACCATAATGCATTTATCTCTACCTTTCACTGGAATAGAATTACAAACCAAAAATCTTGCAGTTGGCAATTGGATAGAGGAATATTAAAAAATGAATGGATAAAACAACAGAGAGAAGAATATCTCAAGGAATATTTTGATTTTAAATATAGGAACAGTACATTCCCCCCAAATACTATGGGAGGCAATGAAAGCAGTAATAAGGGGTAAAATCATTGTAATAAAAGCAAAAATGAACAAGACAAGGAAAGGAAGGAATGATGACCACCTCAAGCAATTAACAAATTTAGAGAAGGAAAATGGCAGATTCCCCACCAAAAGTAACCAAATTGAAATCCAAAAGATACGCAATGAAATAGACACAATAGAAACACAGAAAATCACACAACAAATGAGAAAAATTCAAAGCTTTTATTTTCAAAATTGCAACAAACCAGGCAAAGTATTAGCACAGTTAACAAAAACAAAGCGAACAAAAGCTGCCATCCCAATAATAAGAGGGAAAGATGGAAGCAAAACATCAAAACAGCAGGAAATTCAAAGAGCATTTGTCGAGTTCTACCAGGAGTTGTACAAGTCCTCAAACCCAGATCCTGAAAAAATAACAGAATTTATCAATAAATACAACATGCCTAAATTTAATAAAGATCAGTTAAACTACCTGAATTCTTTAATAACAGAAAAAGAGACAAAACACACAATCAAAGATTTAAAAAATAATAAGGCAAGTGGACCTGATGGTCTACCAGCAGAATTCTATAAAACATTCAGTAAAATAATTATACCACACATAACAAACACATTTAACAACATAATGAATACCCAAGAAATGCCAACAACATTTTACGAAGCAGTTATCACCCTAATCCCCAAACCAGGCAGAAATGTAGAGGAATGTGGCAGCTATAGGCCAATCTCCCTGCTCAACACTGACTATAAAATATTAGCAAACAGGCTAGCAGCAATAATCGGAGAAGTGATCCACACCGATCAAACGGGATTTATTCCAAATAGACTAGGAATTGACAATATTAGAAGAACAGTTAATTTGATTCACGCAGCCCCAAAAAAGGAGCAACCAGCAATAATACTATCCGCTGACGTGGAGAAGGCCTTTGACAGGGCGGAACCAGTATGTCTACATAAAATATTAGAACACATGGGAATTAAAGGCAATTTCTCAAGAGCAATTAAAGCCATCAACTTAAAACCCAAATCATGAATATTAATCAGTGGAGAACTATCAGATTCATTCCCCTTGACAAGAGGAACTAGACAGGGATGCCCGCTTTCCCCCCTTCTATTCAACATCACCTTAGAACTTCTGGCCTACGCTATCAGGCAAGAGTCAGATATTGCGGGCATACAGATAGATAAGACGCACCACAAATTATCTCTGTTCGCAGATGACATGCTGATATATATCACCAACCCACATACGACGATGCCAAAAATCCTTACTCTAATTAATCAGTTTAGTAAGATTTCAGGATATAAAATTAACCCACAGAAATCACAGGCCCTTATACTTACCAAAAACAAGCAGGAAACCCAAGCCATCTCAGAGTGTATACCTTTTGCGGTAGCTGAATCTCAGTTTAAATACCTTGGGGTAAACATCACAAAAGATCACACAAAATTATATAAAGCAAACTTTCCCCCCATCTTAAACCAAATACGTAATGAAATCTCAACGTGGCAAAGATTCAAAACTTCCTGGTTAGGAAATATCAACCTATTCAAAATGATAGCACTGCCTTAGATCCTATACAAGGCTATGGCCCTCCCCATACACATCCCAACCAAATTTATAAAACAATGCGAACAAGCAATGCTTGATGCAGTGTGGAAGGGTAAAAAACATAGAATAAACAAGCAAACATTAATCAGGAAAAAAGACAAGGGAGGCGTTAATATGCCAGACATAAAAACTTACCTTAGAGCAGTCGCATTGAGAACACTTAGATACTGGTACCACCCTACGAAAAACGCCACATGGGTGGAAATAAAAAAACATCTATTAGGTAATCCAAACCTACAAGAAATGATAATTACACGTGATAAAAGAATAACAGAGCACCCATTTGCAAATGCTACCATGCAACAGTGGCATTTAACACAAAAAAATTAAAAATCTCCCCAGAAGCTTCACCCTATACACCTATAAACGCTCAGGCACTATGGAAAGACAATATAGCAAGGAAGCTAAGAAAAACACTAAACAAATGCAACATCCACAGAGCAGAGCAATTATTCAAAGATAACCAATTCATTACAAAACAAGAGCTGCAAGGAAAAACCAAAACAAAAATAGACACACTACAATACCTCCAAATAAAAAACATTTTTACAGATAAAAATAAGACAACACTTCACCAGAAACTCCACAACTTTAGAAAAAAATGTATTTAGTCATACTGCCAACAAGGGATTGATATCAAGAATATATGGGGCGCTAATCGAGGCCGAAGCAAATAAACCAATCAATTACATAGGAAAATGGGAAGGAGAATTGGGGAAAAAACTAGAAAAACATCAAATTGGACATTACATGCACAATTAAGTGAGTTCACTAGAAATCAAAGAAACCCAAATTAAGGTGATTTTAAGATATTACCTAACACCAATTCATTTAAAAAAAATAGAAGGCGCAGGCCTCGATCGGTGCTGGTGGGGATGTGGGGAGAGAGGCACTTACCTTCATTCTTGGTGGTCTTGCCCCAGGGTACAACAGCTATGGGATACAATATGGACATATATGACAAAGGCCACAGGTCTGATCATTCCCTTCCGGCCAGAAACCGCTTTGTTGGGACCGTATCCAGACATACCGCTGATGAAACAGCATCAAGAAACGTGTACACTTATGACCCTGGCGGGTTTAAACATAATTGCACGCAACTGGAAAACGGCGAAGAATCTAACAGAGACAGAATGGATAAAAAGACTCTGGTACCTGTATTCTATGGAGAAGATCGCAGCAACACAAGATAATAAATCAAAGAAATTTACAACAAGATAGTTCTCTTGCATAGAACACATAAAGGACACACAGTCACAGATGAAAATCGATCATACTTGGTGGACTATAAGATATAAAGATCAAAAACAATAACACATCAAAGGAGCATGTTACAATGTTAGTTTATTTAAATGTGTAAGTTATGGTTGTTGACTTTGTGTAATGTTTATGGAAAAAATAAAATTGTTTATTTATTTATATATTTAATTTAACTACTGCCTTAGGTAAATCACAATTTGAAAATGTAACTAAAATTTAACTATGTGTAATCAACTGCAAACTGCTATGGATTAATGAAACAGTTTTGATAACAGAAAATACTAATGCCTTAAACGAAGGCTAATTAATAAACGAAGACTAATTAGATTTTTTGTTTTTCCTCCAGAGCAATAAAAACTTCCTCTGGTAAAAGTCATGCCAACCCTGCTTTTTTATATATACACACACATATATATATATTAGTCTTCGTTTATTAATTAGCCTTCGTTTAAGGCATTAGTATTTTCTGTTATCAAAACTGTTTCATTAATCCATAGCAGTTTACAGTTGATTACACATAGTTAAATTTTAGTTACATTTTCAAATTGTGATTTACCTAAGGCAGTAGTTAAATTAAAAATACAAATAAAAAGGTAAAGTCAGCGAGTAATGATAATATATGTAACTTAATCCTTTTGCCATGCCCATAAAAGCTTTTTTTGGCATTATGCTATTTTTATTTAAGGAAACTATAAAATGTTCCAGATTTTATTATATAAGCCAAAGTCAAACATTATATGAAAATAATTAAGTGCTCTAGGCTTGACGCACTAAGCAACCAGGAGAACATAAATACTGGGTCAGACCAATGGTCCATCCAGCCCAACATTGGGTGTTTTCAGGCAAGATGCTACCCCTCATGGCCACGCAGGAGCTACAGAGTGAACAGCCTGCCTGAAGGTGGAGCGGCTGGATGACTGATTCCATGAGCTTTGGAGCACCCACTTATGGCCACGCATGGGGCACTGCTAGGATATTCGGAGTGCTTTGTGCAGGGCAAGCCAAATAAATCTGTCCGTGGTAACAGGAGGCGGTGGAACCTTGCCTGTATGAACAGTGGCAGCCAGCCAAGCTGACAGACAGGTCCGCTGCTCATAGAAACTGGTGGGCGGGTGGAGGGGGGGCGGCCTTAACGAGTTGCAAGAACTGGCTCGGAGCACTGGGGAGCCCGGGTTCTCCAGCGCTTGCGCCCGGGACATGTCACTTGCAAGGCAAACACGGCATGCTTCTCCCAACCCCAGGGTCCGTGGCAGGGGGAGTGCATGAGGACTGCCTTTGTGGTTGTGGTAGCCACACCCATTTGAATTGTTCCCCCACACGCTCCACCTGCATGGGTGCTCTGCGGCAGTGCCACCTGGCAGCCATGGACTCCCTTCCCCCATCGCCTTGCTCGTATGAAAACACCCATTCTGTCTCCAACAGTGTCCTCTGAAGTGACTGAAAGTGAAGCAGGTCATAATGGAGTGATCCATTCCCTATTTACTCTCAGTTCTTGACATTCAGAAATTGTGTCTCCTGACCAATGTGACTAATACCCATTTATGGACCTACCTTATCCAATAATTTTTTTAACCCAGTTACACTATTGGCTTTCACAACAGCTTCTGGTAACAAGTTCCATGAGTTAACTGTATGTTAAGTGAAAAGGTTTGTCTTAATCTGTTGCCAGTTAGTTACATAGAACATCCCTAGTTCTAGTATTACTAGAGAGGTTAAATAACAGCTTCCTATTTACTTGTTCCATACCACTCATGATTTTATAAATTTGTATCATATCCACATACACACACATGATCCCAACCGTAGTCACCTCTTCGTAAAGCTGAAGAGCCCTAACCTACGAGAATTGAAATCTGATGCAAAGAATGTAGCTTTTCTGCAATGGCCTTGTCTTCCTTGAGCGCCCCTTTCTCTACTGGATGGTCTAATTCCTCTTCTTTGCTAAACAGACGCATACATTTAATTATTTAACAAAACATCCAGATTCAGCTGCTTAATTTCTGTTTAAGGTAGCCAAGGCAATAATAGTATGAAGCTTAAAGTTTAAGTTGAAGCTCTTTTTTGCTTATTTCCTTTCACTGAGGTTAAATATTTTTATTTTTTTATTTATTTATTTTACAAAATGTATATCCCGCTCTTCCCGCCACAGGCAGCCCAGAGCAGCTAGCAACAATAAAAATATGCATATAATATAAAACAGTTTAAAATACTTTAAAACATAAGTCATAAAACAGAAAAAAACACCCCAAACATCCCCCATACCCCACCCACCCTTACCCCTCTCCCTCTCCAAATGCCTGACAGAACAGCCAGGTTTTACAGTTCCTATGGAAGGCCAGAAGGTCTGGGGCCAGACGGGCCCCCACCGGGAGTGAATTCCAAAGGTGCGACCACTGAGAGCACCCTATTCTGCATGGCCCCCTGGGAAACCTGAGGGACCTCCAACATGGTGCCTTGGACAACCGCAGGGGCCGATCTAGAGCCCGGGGAGTGAGGTGGTCTCGCAAATAAGCAGGGCTCAGGCCATGTAAGGCTTATAGGTTAAAACCAACACTTTAAATCGGGCCCGGAAGACTATTGGCAGCCAGTGCAGATATCGGAGCACTGGTGTAATGTGCTCCCGGTGGCCCAACCCTGCCAAGAGCCAGGCTGCTGCATTCTGCACCAGCTGCAGCTTCCGAGCCATCACCATAGGTAGCCCCATGTAGAACGCATTATGGTAGTCTAAATGAGAGGTAATGAAATCATGCATGACCGTGGCCAGGTCAGGAACTGAAACCAGCAGCTGGAGCCGCCGCACCAGATGTAACTGGCAGAAGGCACTCCTCGCCACAGCCTCCACCTGGAAATCCAGGTGGAGCTGCGCATCGAGGAGCACCCCCAGCTTCCGTACCTGGGAAGTCAGCGGAGGGCAGACTCCATCAATCGACGGGGCTGTCAACTCCGTCGACTTACCCATTAACATAATCTCCATCTTGTCAGGATTCAGTCACAGTTGGTTAACCCTCATCCAGTCCCCCACAGCTGCTAAACACCGGGTAAGCACCGAGAGAGCTGGGCCTGGGTCGGTCGAAAATGAGAGATACAGTTGGGTGTCATCCGCATACCGATGACACCTCACCCCGAACCCTGATCACCTCGGCGAGTGGCTGCATATACAAGTTGAACAATAGAGGGGACAAAACCGAACCCTGCAGAATCCCACATGGGAGGTCTCGGTAAGATGAAAAACAATCACAGAGTACCACCCACTCAGTTCTTCCGGTCAGGAATGAACGGCACCATTCAAGAACGTTCCCGCCCACCCCCGCACTGTCCCACTGTCACCATCATCTCGTGGTCAACGATATCAAATGCTGCTGACAGATCTAATAGGACCAATAGGGTCGATCGACCTCGATCCTTTTCATGGCGGAGATCATCCACCAAGGCCACAAGTGCTGTCTCAGTGCCATAACCCGGACGGAAGCCAAACTGCGAAGGATCAAGATAACCAATGTGGTCAAGATGCTCCTTGAGCTGCTGAGCCACTACCCGTT
The DNA here is from genome assembly GCA_003113815.1 of Sphenodon punctatus. NCBI lineage: Eukaryota > Metazoa > Chordata > Lepidosauria > Sphenodontia > Sphenodontidae > Sphenodon > Sphenodon punctatus. The sequence goes on along the minus strand of QEPC01004346.1, from coordinate 233,230 downwards.
CAATAACCTTCCCTAAAAAGAGAAGGTTAGAGACAGGCCGATAGCTGGCAGGGGTGTCAGCGTCAAGTGATGGCTTCTTGAGCAGAGGCCGCATCACTGCCTCCTTGAGACAGCCCAGCACTCTGCCTTCCCGTAGGGAGGCGTTGACCACCCCGGCCAGCAGCACCCCTATTGTCTCCCGGCAGCTCTTAACCAGTCAGGATCTAATTCACGAGGTGGTTTGAACAGCCCCAGGCACACCCCCCCCCACGTTAGTGGGTGTCACCAACTTTTTATTTTTTTTAAAAAAAAAATTATTTTTCAGACTTATATCCCGCCCCCTCCTGCAATGCAGCTCGGGGCGGCTTAAAGTGATCCCACAAAATTGGGACAAGCTGGCGCTTCTACAACCTCTCCCTCCTCCGCTGCATTAAGTGCGGCATCGTGGTCTTGGTGAATACAAGTCATTTTCTCCGCAAAAAGGTCACAGCGGGCGGAAGATGACTCAACCCCCGGGTTGAGGGAGGCTGGACTGACCAGCCCCCGAACAACCCGGAACAGTTCTGGTGGATGGGATTTTGCGGAAGCTATCAGGGCAGCAAAGAACTCCCTCTTTGCTGTCTGCATAGCTACGACCTAGACCATGTTACTGCAGTACTATTACCAAGCTGATAAATATTTTCCAGTAATTTTATTACTGTGTTTTTAGTTGTATTTTTCCCTGGGAAAACTAGTAAAAACCTGGTTCAACACTGGTACTTCCTGTGCCCGATTCAAAACTAGTTTTTCCCCAGGAAATTGCCAACTTTGTCAGTGAGTCTATATGGTACTTTCCTGGCCCTGAAATATTCAGAATGAGGCTTTTTTTGTTTGTTAAAAAGTGAGATAACAAGACCGAAGTATCTGCAAGCTATGAGTTTAAAGGACTTGTACTAAGAAAACCTGTTTCTCCTTGAGTTGCTTCAGAGAGAAACATTCTGGAAGTGTACAGCGATAGAATAATTCTTGCACCTATAGACTCCTATGAGACGTCTTACTGAAAAATGTTCAGACAAGTGTAACTTAACAGCATCAAGACAGTTTTTTTATAAGAGGCATGTGAAATGGATAATTTTATTTTGGCTTTTGTACTGTTTTAAAAAAATCAGAACTCTGTTGCAAAACAATGCTGTTACTTAAAGCATACGAATAGCCCAACCTTATTTGTTTATTTTTATTTACTGAGATTTTTATCCCATCCTATCCATTATGCTCAGGGCGGGTTACAATTCTTTAACTTATTAACTGTAACATTAACAACTCACTAATTAATTCAACTCTTATTCCTCACAGCAATCCTGTGAGGTAGGTTAGGCTGAGAGATTTGTGACTGGCCGAAAGTCACCCAATGTGTTCATGGCTAAGGTGAGACTTGAACCAGAGGCCTTCCCTTGTCTCCCAGTCCTAAGTTACTGCACTCTTAACCACTACACCACACTGGCTCTCTAAATCTTATTCTGGTGTAGACTGGTATTCTATCATTAGTCCTGTTAACTTCAATGGGATTGTTGACCGTGTAAGTGGTCATAAGACTTTGAAGGCCTGGGCCTGCTTCTGGAATTTTAAGCATCCAGATGTAGTTTCACATTGAGAGACAATGAGCATAAAGGGAGCCTTAGCACATTTTTAATATTTAGAATAACCTATTAGTCAAAACTTAAGCAGTTTTGACTGCAGCTTGCAAGCTAGTAAATCATGAGCCAGTGTAGCCTAGAAGGAGTTGGACTTGGACCTGTGAGACCAGTATTCAAATCTCATCTTAGCCATGAACTTGCTGGGTGGTCTTTGGCAAGTTTCTGTCTTTCGGCCTCAGTTGCCTATTTGTAAAAATGGAAATAATCATCATCTACCTCATAAGGTTGTTATGAGGGTCATTTAGATACAATTCAAAAAGCACTTAGGGACATGGAAAATGCTGTATAAATTAATAATGATGTTTGACAGTGGCTGGCTATCTGGCTTGTGACTTGGTACACCAAATACTTGCTTTCTCGCCTGCATAGGTAAGTGAATTATTTGTCTGTTTGGGGTTAATGTTTGGGTATTAGAATAAGAACTTCCTGATCAGTATCCATTTTTTGGATATCTGCTAATGTATGTGCCAGTTCACCATTTGGAATGACTTGTCATTTATATGCTTGACTTCCAGCGCTTGTATAAGCGATTGTGTTGGCACAGAATGTCCGGAGTGTCACACACCAGCCTGGGTACAAGATGTGCAAGTAAATAGGCAGCTGGACAACATAATCCAATTGAGCAGCAAATTAAGGAGTCTGCTGGGCAAGGACTTCACCGGTAAGCAGAAAACTGGATCTCTGATCTACTTATTCAAGCTTTTGATAATATTTTATATATCTATATTTTATATATATTTTATATATTGTACGGTCAAGAAAAGATGGCCATTTTTAAGCTTCTCAAAGATAATTTTAAAACTTTATATGGAAAAGTTGTATTTAAGCATGAATCTCTAAAGTGTGTGTGTTGGCGGATAGGGGAGAATATAGAATAGCATTCTAACTTTCAGTTCGCTAGGAACTTGGCTAAATTTTAGAAGAAACTGGCCTATTTCCTAGTCATTATCCAGATATGTTAGTGCCTGGATAGTTAAGTCGAGTAGCAGAATCTATTATAATTCATGAACATTCTATTGCTTATAAGTTACACAAAAACAATTTATATTGTTTTAAAATTTTTCATAGAGTGTCTCTTTGGTGAGAGGTTGAATCTGTGAACGTTTCATCCTGATCCGTCAAATAATGAGTGAGATATAGCTGTTTAGAAATTGCAAGCTGGAAAGCAGTCCCCCTCCCACCCCCATTGTTCCATCTGTCTTGAACTGAACAGCCTTCATGGGTTTGAAAGTGTGTGTGTGAAACTGACAAGCTGTTAGAAAATTAAAACCTGCTGGCCAGGTGTACCTTTGGCTATTTATTTTTTAAAGCAGAGTGTAGTTTTAAAGTTATTAGTTTTTGAATCTCTGCTTTAGGCTATGGGAGGGCAAGGGAAAGAAAGTTATGCATCGCATGTGTAGATGTGCAGAGGGGAGGTGGGGGAGTGTCTCCTCTCGGTTTGTCTGCTCCTCGGTGGGGCTCGAGGCAACTATCCCCTGGGGTTTTGGGGTGTTGGGAACACACCCCCAGTCTCCTCTGGTCCCTTGCCACTGCTGAATAGCTTGTCTCGCTGGGCCCTGCTCTGTCCCGTGGCTGAAAGGATCAGGCTGAAATGTGTAAAAAGCTGAAAGGATCAGGACTATGTATTGATTTTTAAATGTGTTAGAAATTGACTGAGTTGAATGCATCAGAGGTGATTGTTTGAATGAATGGATATTTTAAGTTTCTCTAGAGTAAGACAGAAAAATAAGAAAATGCCTTCCCCCCCCCCCCCCAAGTTGTAAATATATTTATGAAAGCCTCTCTGAAATTAATTGCATAATGAGTGAGGATTTGGCAAGTTAGTATTGTTGCTGCTGCCAAGATTTATGTATAATTGAAAAAACAAACAAACCCCACCTTATTGAAAAACATGGTGCAGGGGGTTGCAAAACGTTTAGAAATGTTTTAAAATTAATACCTACAAATGTGAAGCTAGCAAATCTGATTTCATTTTAGCTAGCCTAGATAGGACAGTTTGACTTAGGTTACTGCCAGCATTTTAACCCAGAAATATGGCAAAAGATATTTGACAGAAGAGCACTTAAAGGATTAAAATAAAAATGAGTGAAGATTTAGTAACTTAGCCTTGTTGTTACCAGCATGGAAACATTGGAAAGATGAACTTTTAAATAATAAATAAATAAATAAATTGTAGAATCTTAGTCCCCACTTTGCAAAAACTTCCACATGTGTTATAACAAGTTGTACTTGCAGTACTGGGGTCTTGTTGAAATGATTGTCAGTGCCTTATAAAACAATTTTAAAAGGAAACCCAGCACAAGTGATTAGTCAGAAGATCTGAATGAGTCAGGGCTGGTTTTGATAGGATAATTTGAATGAGGAGTAATTTCTTCTCCACATTTATTTATTTATTTTTAAAAATTATACTCTACCCCTCCTGCCACAGGCAGCCCGGGGCGGCTAACAAATCAATAAATAAAAATACAACATAAAATATATAAAAACATTAAATAGCAAAACCAAACAATAAAAATGGTGAGAAAAAAACCCTTAACACCCCTCACCCTTCTCCCTCGCCAAATGCCTGACGGAACAGCCAAGTCTTACAGTTCCTATGGAAACCCGGGATGTCTGGGACCAGATGGGCCCCCACCGGGAGGGAGTTCCAAAGGCGCGGCCACCGAGAATGCCCTGTCCTGCGATGCCCCCCTGGGAAACCCGAGGGACCTCCAACAAGGTGCCCCCAGATGACTGCAGGGGCTGGTCCAGAACCTGGGGAGTGAGGCGGTCTCGCAAATAGGCAGTGCCCAGACTGTGTAAGACTTTATAGGTCAAAACCAACACTTTGAATTGGGCCCGGAAGACTATTGGCAGCCAGTGCAGAGATCGAAGCACTGGTGTAATGTGCTCCCGGAGGCCCAACCCCACCAAGAGCCGGGCCGCCACATTCTGCACCAGCTGCAGCTTTCGAGCCATCACCATAGGTAGCCCCACGTAGAGCGTGTTACAGTAGTCTAACCGAGAGGTAATAAAAGCATGGATGACCGTGACCAGGTCAGGAACGGAAACCAGCAGCCGGAGCCGCTGCACCAGATGTAACTGGCAGAAGACACTCCTCACCACAGCCTCCATGTGGAAATCCAGGCGGAACTGCGCATTGAGGGGCACCCCCAGGTTCCGCACCTGGGAAGTCAGTGGAGGGCAAACTCCCTGAACCGAGGGGGTCGCCATCTCCATCGACTTACCCACTAACATCACCTCCATCTTGTCAGGATTCAGTGGCAGTCGATTAGCCCTCATCCAGTCCCCCACAGCTGCCAGACACCGAGAAGCACCGAGACAGATGGGCCTGGAGAGGTACGGTTGAGTGTAGGAAGACTTAATGAGGAACAGGGCGTGAAATTTCTGGTCGCCAAGTCACCATTGGCGACCAGAAAATGAGGGATGGTAACCTGCCCTTAATGCGGCTGCCCAGCCGCCTGTCCTGCTAAAAAATTTTTTTTTTTAAAGTTGCAGCAAATTTAAAAAACAAAAACTCAGCGGGACAGGCGACTGGGCAGCTGCTGCTCTGCCTGTGTCCCCCTGCCGGCTGCGCCTCCTCATGTCATGCTGGACCCGCCCCTCGCTCCACATGGCAGAGATCCGGAAATAAGTATGGCTATGCGATAGCCATACTTCCGGGTCTCTGCCATGTGGAGGGCTCCTACGCGACTCGCTGCTTGGGGGGGCATCCTGGGCCCTGGTCGGGGCTGCAAGTACCGGCCCAGCCCCACCGCGCCGCTTCCTCTCTGGCCTGAGAGGAGGAGTTGCTGTGGGGCCAGGCCAGGTACTTGCAGCCTCCCCAGGCTGCCCGGCTGTGTCTGCTTGTGGCGCCCCGGCTGGCTGGAGCTGCTCAGGCGGCTCGGGAGAGGAGCGGTTGGTTGGTCAGCGGCGCTGAGGAGGAGGCAGGCACAGCAGCAGCCCAGCAGGTAAGGCTGCCCCCAGCGCCTGGCCGGCACCCATAGCTACCAGCCCCTCTCTGGACTGCATACATGTCCCCATCCCCGCTGTCCCCCATCCCTGCTGTCCTGTTTCCCCCATCCCTACTGTCCCCCACCCCCCATCCCTACTGTCCCTTATTTATGCACAATATGCATAATGTACATATTTGCATAAATATGTGGTGGCTAATTATGCACATGTGCAGTTTAATTTACCCATGGCGAATTTACCCTTATTATGCTGTCCCTTATTTATGCACAGATATGCAAATATACATATTTGCATAAATAAGTGGTGGCTAATCATGCAAATTTGCAGTTTAATTTACCCTTGGCGCCCAAGAAAATGTTTTGGCTACTAGACTTGGATCTGAAATTTCATGCCTTGTTGGGGAAGATTTAAAATAGTTAGTTGGAAAACTCACTGAATCCTGCACCCTAAGAACAAGATGCAGCTAATAAAATTACCTGAGCAAAGTGGGTGACATGGGGTAAAAAACTAACCCTCTCAATCCTGTAAAAGCAGAAACCATGAAAATTAAAATGAAACAAGAACAAAGCAGCAACAATCTTGGGCATTCAGAAAGCAAAATATCTTGGTGGCACTACACGGTAATACAGCCACTATGGAGGGGAGTGTGGGAGTTAATGAATATTATGACGAAGGCGTGTATACCATATATACCAGAAACTGGACTATTGGGGATCTATCCAGACACTGTACAGGTGCGCAGATTTGTTCCTGCATGTAAGAAAATGTGCATGGTAGCTTTAAACCTAATAGCAAGGAAATGGAAACAAGAACAAGAACCTACCATGGCAGAGTGGATGAGCCTGATGTGGTACCTGTTCAAAATGGAGAAGATGGTAGCAAACATGAAAAACAAAAGAGAGAACTTTACAGCAACATGGTGGCCATGTATGGACATACTGAAGAGGGAAGGGGTGGAAGAGGAGGAGATGGCATTCCTCTTTGACTTTTACATATGATAGGGAGGAAGTAACGACTTTGAAAAACAGTATACCAGCATTTATTTTTTTGGGGGGGAGAGGGAGAAGTGGGGTTTAATTGAACACAAATGGTTAAATGTAAAACAGCGTTATAGAAGTTGTAAACATTGAAAGAAAGAAAATAAAAGTTAAAAATAAAAGAAAGCAAAATATCCAAAATATTAGGAGAGCGACCGCTCCTTCCCCTTCATCTTCCAAAACTCCACCGCACAACCCCATCAGAAATGGGCAGCAGTTCTGCCTGCCCCTCTGGCTACCATGAATCCAAATGCCAACAGGAAGCAAAATAGCACAGGGAGAGCAGCCCCTCCTAAATGGTGGTCCCCTGCAGCCTCCATAGCACTACCGTAGAGGTCACAGGGACCAGTATTAAGAAAGGACTGTCCTCTGTGCTTCACACATGAAATGCAGAAGGCATGCTCCATGTTTTATGCCCATGCTCTTGATGCAATAGTATTCCTAAATGGAAAACCATATATAAAAGCTGCAGGTGGATGCTGAGAGGAGGGAGAGCAGATCCGGGCAGCTGGAACTTGGCTGGGGTCGCTGCCCGCTGTTGAGATTTGTAAGCACCACGCAACACGCTGAGTGATTGCACCTGACGCTGCTGAATCCCTGCTGAGCCCCACCCACTACCTTCACTCCCGAGGCTATAACTGAAGGTGCGAGCCTGCGGCCATGCCACAGGTATCACGCCAAAGGGCGTCACACCTAAGGGCTGCGTGCGCAAGGGCGCGCCCTTGTGTGCGTGGCCTTAGGCGCAGGCCATGCACTGGGCTGGAACTAAGTTGCGCCGCCGTGCGTTCTAAGAAGATAGAGGCGGTGGACGTCTTCTAGGAACTGCGCTGTGCGAGAGCTCTGAGAAGATTGAGGCGATTTTCGATTAAGAACGAAGCAGTCATGCTGCGAGTGCTGAAAAGAGTGAGGTAGCTTTCACTTAACGATGCAGTTATTTAGACGCGACAGTGAATGGCAGGTGTGAGCTGTGGACAAAGTGAGCTCTGATTGCTGTATTATATTATAAAGAACCCAATTTTGAGCTTATAGATGAATAGTCTCCCCTGGTGCCTTAGAATTGACACGAATTGTGTATTTATCGAATGTCAAATTCAACTGAGCTTAAAACTAACTGAACAGAGCGAGAACTCAATCTATATTAAAGCCCGTGGTTTTAGCTACAGTGGTTATAGTGGGCAATGAAGTTTTGACTCGTACAAGCTGCAACTAATTGCAGATACCTGGTAGAGAACACTGGATAAGTAAATAAGTGGCAAAGATGTGCTCTCTCTTTTGTATCCCATATCTGGAGTATGTTCCTTAATTCTGGCAGACAGAGCATATTTCTCTAAGCTTGTAGATATATCCCACTATTTGTATCTCTCGAAATTTGGAAGATACTATAACATAATCTATTTAATACAATTACTATACAGCTGTTTTGATTGAGGTCAACATTAGATCAATAAATAGAAGGGAGGACTGTGAAATTAGAAATGGAGCTAAGATGACGCAGCCTCCAAGCACCCATTAGCTTAGCAGAAGAAATCCGAAGATCTGAAAAAGGGACTGATGTGTTGAGAATCTCTAGTATGGTACAACCTAAGCTGATGCAGTTTTTCTCCCCTGTGGTAGAATCGGAAGAATACCCAACGCAGGTGGAAAGTAGATTTCCCCCTGATACCAGATGCGCCTTCTTTTTATCTATCCCAGGGAGAAACACCTGCTGAGCATTATATAGAGCCATCTTACATTGAACGCTGTTTTAGATCATTAAACCTGAAGTTTGATGATTTAAATGTCAGACTGGAATTGGATCTCGATACAAGATAGAAAGAATTAGAAGAGAAGTTACATCAGTTTAATGATTTCTTATTTTCAATGAAGGAGTTAGTAGGTGGACTCTGGGTAGAATTTAATACTCTAACCACTAAGTTAAATGCAACAGATACAAAGAGTTCCCCAGGTAAAGAGGTGGCTACTCAAACTTGCCACAATATTAGTATTAACATTAATACTGTTTTGGTTCCAGAAAAGAGTAGAGTGGGACAAGATGAACAGCCTTTGAGCGAAGGCCATCTAAGCAGTACTGTCGATGAGTATAAAGTTAAATATATTATGCCTAAAAGAGGTCTGAAGTTTTAAGGAAGAGTACTGAGGAGGTAGATAGGAACTTAACAGCTCCGGAAAGAAATGATCTGCTGAGTAAAGACATTGGGTTTAAGGAAGGAGAAGAAAGTAGAGATTCCCAAAATATGGCCCCAGGAGACAAAAGAAAGATGGGCTCCAGCGGTGATATTTCATATTAGTAAGAGGAAAAGATGTAGTTTTATTAAAAATAAAACTTTGAGCAAGCTTTCGTAGAGTTCTGCAGAAGGACAATGAAGGTAAATTTTAATATTGAAGAGGTAAGGGACTTTAAAGCGCTGATGGATAAATGAAGATTTTTGAGGTGGGAGGTATCCTTTACCTCATTAGATCTGATTAATAATATATGGACAGCTAGGCGACAACTGAAAACCACTGGAATATATATTCAAAGAGTTGAAAATACCCCAGCAAGAGCGATTTTTGAAGCTGGTAAATTAACTAGGGCTAATGCTGAGAAAATTGCATCTAGGGAGTTGGATAATCAAGGAGAGATCAGCTCTGGATGGCAGATAGTCTAAGCTCATCTATTGAGCCTGTTACATTGATTATCAGATGAGGAGGGATCTAGAAAGGGGATACTGATGAATCTATCAGATATAACAGACGCAGAAGGAAAAGAATCACTGATTGGGAAATTATCGGAATCCTCTCAAATGAATTGTACAGTGATTTATAGAGCAAGCTCTCCCTTAGGACTGAAATTCTGTGAACCTCTGGGGGAGATACAAACTGAGCATCAGTTAGAACGGAACTATGCTTTAAATTATACCTCACCTAGTCAAAAATCAAACCAGGTACCATGACATCCAAAGTTAAGCGGTGTAACCTGTCAGAATATTGAAGGGGTTAAGGCCAAATTATCAGATGGAGAATGGAAGAAATTCATAGCCCCTTATGATATAATAGGTTTCCAAGAAACATGGTTGACATTGGATAAGGGAAATTGTTTAGTCATAGATGGATTTCGTACCTTTGCTGTCCCCGGTTTTAGGAAGGGTAGAAAAGGGTGATTGTCGGGGGGGTGGGGTGGGTAGTTATCTTAATATCTAATAGACTAAAGGTGCTGGTTAAGCAGATTCCTGTAGCAGTCAAGAATTGTCTGGTGTTGGATATTAAGTCCCAGGCGATTGACAATTACATAATTTTTAACATCTATAACCCACCAGAGGCATCATCGTATTATGAGCCACAAATATGGGAAGATTTAATCGTCTTAGTAGAATCTATGATGAAACTCTATCCCAATAATCAGGTTTTACTTATGGGTGACTTCAATGCAAGAATAGCTAATTTAGATTCTGATATACTAGATCCCCATATGCAGGCCTGTTTACGAATTCCTTCCTGGAATTCTTTGGATGCATTTGTAAACAATCATGGAAAACATCTGCTGAAGTTACTGGCAGAGCAAGAGCTGATGATTATCAATGGGCGAACCCCTTCGGATCTCTTTGGAGATTATACTTTCGACTCTAAAATTGGTGTGAGTACCATTGATTTTATTCTTACAACGTGCACTGCTTTTCCTAGTATTAAATCTTAAGAGTTTGACTAGGCCAGAGGGGAATCATTACCCTATCTGCCTAGAGCTAGTGACAACTGATGTTAGGACTCAATCTTCTTCTATTGAAACCTCTGCAGAGTATATATGCATGCCACTTAAATGGACTCCCACGGTTACTAATCGTTTGGCATCTTTGCTTATCTCGCCACATTGGATGGCTGCTCATGATATTTTATTGACTATAGAAAATATTACTTTTTGGTACAATTTTTCCAACATATTAGACCAAATAGCTCTGCTTATTAGCAAATTCTTGTCTACATAACCATTATTAATTTCAGTTTATTGTGTCAACCAAAGGTTATTACAATATGTCGATCAAAATAAAATATCAAATACACATACAAGTGAATACATTTAAAATAAATTTATAATATCCATGGAGTAAACTCTGGAATAAGACACATCCTAAAGGGCTTTAACTGTTACTTCCAAAACTAGTCAGGACGTCCTAAGTTCCCACATAAGCCGCCTCGCCAATAACTGAGGCGGTTTTAATTTGAGTAACTATACTCAGGAACCGGGCAACCTGTGCTGAAACGTGGGGCAGGCGGTCGCCCAACAAATAGGTCAAAAGTAGTACCTCGGGACGGCCTGGCAGCGATGCCAGCAGTTTAGAGAGATAAGTTTCCCTCGGTGTCGCATAGAGGGGGCAATACAATAGAATATGGGCCAGTGAGTCCACTGCCCTTAAAGAGCAGCTACACAATCGTTCCGCCAAAGGGGTCTGATTATATCTACCGGCAGTGACAGCGGATGGGAAGGCATTCCACCTTGCCAATGAGAACAGCCTTCTGGAATTCGAACATAACCATCCAGACCAAGACCTTACTCTAGAGGCTGGTATGATCAAGAATGTAGAAGGGCAAAAATAGCTCTGATTAAGTATAGAAAGAGCTGGCGTACAGCTCAATTAGATAATGATTGAAATACATTTGTTGGAAAAAGGAGGACCTCAACCAACTGTTGAGGACCAAGAGGGAAACAAAGAGCTCCCAGATGTGGGCTGAATTGCAGGTGGCTGCCAGACTCCAAGATACAGCTAAGTTTTGGAAGATTGTTAACAACTGGAACCCAAATGAGTCGGCACCAAAGAAGTGCAGATTGTAGATGAGCAATGGGTGACATATTACACAGCAGTGTTTGAAAAATCAGAGATAACGATTCCTCGATTGGATGATGAGATGAAAACAGACACATTGCTATATTTCTATTTCCACTTGTAAGAAAAGAAGGAAAGGACAGGTTCTGGTTTAAGCTTTTAAAGAAATAATAAACATTTATTTATTTTTAACAGCATTTTGGGGGGTCTATATTACCCCCAGCACCCTAAGCTCATAGTACTTTCAGTTTCTCATGCACTTCAATTGGGGTCAAATTGACCTCCAGCAGTGTCGGAATAAAAACCTTACTTTAAAAAAAATTACAAGGGGGGTGGGGCATGACACACCACAGGGCAATTGAGCCCATTGTGGTTGACACAGTCATGGAGTATGGAGTGGTAGAATTTTGCTAAAAAAGTTTTATTAACTCTTTTGTACTCCTCTCGGGTCAGTTAGACCCCACCTATCGGCCTATGGTTAAATGGGGAGTTTTTATATTTTTATACAGTTCGGATTTTTAAATTGATTTTATTTTATGTACATTTCATCTGCTCTTTGCCTTGGGGGAAGAGTGGGCTATAAATTGAAATATATAAAATGCAAAATCTAACAAATTGTATCTCTTCTCTCTAACATCCTTCATACTGGTCTATCCATTTGTAGATTGTGTCAATTAATTCTCATTGGGTTGGAGTATAAAATCCTCATACTACTTGTTGGGAATAATAGGGAAATGGAAACAAAATGATTGTAGGCAAATCATTTTGCTGTGGTGAATTAAGGGGAATTTTTAGATGTTTTTGGTAGCTGTAAGCTTCCCTGAGCCTTAATGGGAAGAACAGCATATAAATTTGAATAAATCTTTTTTTCCCTCATAACCCCATGAGAGGTATGTTAAGTAGTACAGTATCATGATTTTGAAAAGTTAACTGACACGTTAATAAAAGTTAATATTTTTCTTCATTGCTGATCCCCAGTATATGTCTTAATAGAAGATTTCTCCTTTCGTCAGCTTGATCCCATCTGCGTATTAGTACTAAAACTGGTAGTCCTTTTTTGATTTCTACGGTCTAGATTGTGGTATAGCTGAAAGTAGGAGTCAAGAGGGTGGGGTGAAGTTCTTCTGTTTGCATTAGGAGCTTGCATGACCCCCTTAACCATAGATTCTGAGCACATCAATCTTTAATGTATTTATCTGCACTAAACCCTTGTGGTGCACAGGTCTGAGGTGCAAAAACTAAGTGATTTGTTCAGTGTCACACAGAACGTCTATGACTGGAGTCTTTGGGTAATTTCAGATGTTACGAAAACTCCTTTCACCACAGTGAACCCCAGTGTGTTCCCTGTGGTGGTGGTGTTTCTGTGAACGTCTGTTTGGTCCCAGCCAGAAGTTCACAACAGCAAACCTCCGGCCGGGATCAAGCTTGACCACGGTTCTTGACCTCTGGCCGGCCAGAGGTTGAGAACCATGGTTAGAGTGGCCACGATATGGGATGGGCCAAAAGTAACGTGTGTTACCTTTAGCCTATTCCGGATCGTGGCCCCGACCGTGATACAGGATCGGGCGCAGCGGCCTGATTTGCCACTGTGCCCGCCCGTCTCCCCGAGGGCAGTCGGTTGGGGGAACGCGGCTGTGCGGCCGCAGGTTGTGCCGTGCAGCCCCTCCCCCTCCTCGATTCCTGTTAGCGATCAGACCGACACGTCTAAAGGATGGACGACCTGATCACGGACTGGGATCTGAGACTGATCCCAGTCCAGGGTTCAGCGTGGCGGGCCTCCGAGCCCGTCAGTCTGAAATTACCCTTTGTCTCAAAAGCCCCAGACTAGCATCCTGACCATTGGACAAAACTTTAGCCTCCTAAGACCCAATGACTTTTGGAGAGATTTTGGCTCAAAAATATCTAACTCTCTTTAGTTTAAAGCCAGAGACTGAGCCCAGTTTCTCCAGTGTAACAAGAAACTTGGTTGATTTTGAGAGCCTGACTTTAGCATTATGCCACCTCCAGCAGAATGGAGAGGGAAGGGGGAACCTTAGAATTGCCAATTTCTGTTTCCTTGGGTTAAAGGTAATGCGAAGATCCAACCTTAGAATTTTAATGTTTTTATATTTATGCTTAGCTGTTAAAAAGAAAACCTCCTGGCTAATTTCTTGTTTTGATTTATCTATTGGCAGTTTAAATTTGCAATTAGGAAGTATGTTGAAGCTTTAAAAATGTTTTAAACTAGACAGCTTAAAAATTAATTATCAAATTAGTGTTATAAGAAACTTCCTGCAGGTGGCAGTGCATGCAATCAGTTATTTAAGTAATTTAAGGGGGAAGTCGCATTTTATTTCACATGTAATTAATTTCAAAATTAGAATAACTAGAATGTTTCTGCTATTTAGCCAGCATTGAATCAGTGATGCTGCTGCTTAAACAAATAAGCTGGCATTTTATAAAAGTCTGGACTGTGAGAAATTTTGCTGGCCTGTTAAAGGCTTGGTCATACTTATGCAGGGCACAAAGAGTAAGAATATAAGGGAAATCCACTACTGTGCCTGCATAACAATTTCCATTTTTCCAGCATTAATGCATGCTATTGATCTGGCAGGATTTGAACGTCAAAGAATGATGATCTTGATGCGCTAGATTTTTATACATGTTGTCCCTGTGTTTCATGAAGAATTAACACCATTCTAGAGAGCATTTCCCAAATTACTTAAACCGTTCACAGTTAATATCTTCATCCTTTAAAGTATTGCGTGTGATATAGCAATTGCCAATAAGGATCCTCCTTTGGCTTTCAGTTGTCCTCCCCCTGCCACAAAATGCAAACGTCCTCTCCTCTGGTGTGGGAAGGAGGTAAATGACTCCCCTAAATGGTCATTAATGGCTCTGTCATCTACTAGAACTGCAAGGCTTTCTGTTCCACTGTATTTGACAATTCCCTTTCCAAGTGAACCGTATTACCTGCATTTACTCTAAAGTGTATAATTACTGTAATTATGGTGGGTAATTAGGAAGAACTTGTCAAATCGAGGACATAGTATATGGCATGCTGGAGATAAAGAAGCCTGATTTACAGTAACGCTTTTCAAAATGAGCTTCTAAATACTTAAGCAGATTTTTCTCAGTTCAGTGTTCTTTTAGGAGAAGCGATTGTCTGTAATAAATTTTCCTGACAACTATTTTTAGATAATTTTACCTTATTCTTTAACACACTCTGCCTTCAACTAAGAGTTAAACTGAAAGCTTTTTCTTTCTCTTTCCCCTATTCTGTATTAAACAAATCTTGCAGGTGTTGGTCATACCTTATTAAGTACATTTTGTTACTGGTGGACAGTGAGACAAATTAACTTTGCTTAAGCTTTATAGAATCCCAATTTAATTTCTCATTTTCTGGTGTGGAGAGGAAGATCTTGCATTCTTCTCGTAACAGATTACATAGTGCTTCATGTATGCGATAACATTTTTCATAATGAGTATTTGAATAGCTGGAATTTTTCCTTGTTTCCCCCCCAGTGCTGAATACTTAGCTTGCAAAATAATCATTCTTCAGTGAAGACACTAATGTTGCACAGATGGTATCAAAGTACTTCCCTTTGATTTTTAATAAGGGACTAGTTTGTCAAAGAGATTTCTCAACTTCTGTTCTGAAACCCATAATAGAGAATAATTTGAAAGGCACACAATGTGCATCATTATATTCCTTTGATGCAGATTAATGATAGCTAAACCACGTTTTCTAATTGCTTCTTTTTCCTCTATAGTTTGTTATTGCTTTGCAAGAAAAACTTGGATAAGCAGCTCTGTAACTATAAGACTTTCCGTATCTCATATTTTTGTCTACTCTGAAAAATATTTAAATGTAAGAATTTGAGTTCCATTAAATGTTAACATTAATAAGCCTTTTTTTGTAAAAGTCAGCCCCTTTGAACAGAGATTGTCCATTTACTATCTCATGCCTTTGAATGTTATGTTAAACGTTTAGGCAATCAGGAGTAAAATTAGCTGGAACTATTATAGGTTGAGTTTTTTACATTATTGTAAATGCTTCAGATACTCTAGAACTAACAAGTTTTGTTGCATTGATCTGGTCCAGTCCCTCAAATATATACATTTTAAAGTCTTGGAAACAGTTCATACTTATTACTAAATAAAATAAATAAATAGTGGTGGTATGTCCAGCTTTCATTCTCGAGATTGAGTTGTATTGATGTATTTCCAGCTTGAAAACAGTAAAGTTTTTTTTGTTTATCAGAACCTACTTGTCTTTTCACTGAGGCAGGAATGGCCAAATCTGACCCATGACTGGCTTTTATTTGGCTACGTTCCCATTTTTGGATCTGGCCCATGTATCAGCACTCTGCCCTCAAGCTCTGAACGAGAGAGGAGTGAGGAAGGGAATGTAGATGAGGACATGCACTCAGGGACAAAGAATGGATGCAAAGTATAGAGCCATGATCTGGAACCTCCTCTTCCTTTCCCCATTGTGAGCATACCCCTGCCTGCTAACTCTTATGTGTCCACAGAGCTTGTACAATTTTTAAAGTGGCTTGTGAAATGGAAAAGGTTCTCCACCTCTAATGGAAACCATTTTCTGAACATTTCTGTTTAATCTTTTTGCTGTTAATATACAATTTTTATACTTAGAATGTGGATCCTCCTGGATTCTAAAGTGGAGCATATCAGAGGTGGGCTAAGGCCTATTGTCCCTCCATTACTGAAAACCGATCAGGTTAATCTGGGCTGTAGTTAACAGAAAGCTATAATTGCAGAGCATGTTTCCTTTTCCCTCCATAATATAATGGAAGTTTCCTTGTAGGATCCTCTGGAGCATAGAAGTTTTGTGGGGAAATAGGCTTACCTGTTCCTGAATTGAAAGGTTAGTCCCATGTTTCTTGGGATTCCAAAATAGAGTTGCTTATATTGAAATAGACTGCTTGCCCATGTTCATAATTTCATGTTCTTTGATATCTTTGATATGAAATTTTGTAACTCGTACATGAACCTTTTCTCATTTGGCAGGGAAATTAACATGATGTCAGGGCAGGGAAATCCAGCTCTGACACTTGAGTTCTGTATTATGTGAGATTTGAATGTGTGCATGGGGTGAGTTCTATACTATGGGAGATTGGAATGTGTGCGTGGAGTGAATTTGACTTATGTGAAAATTACAAAGTCATGTGCCTGGATCCTGAAAATAACATGGCCATGCAGCCTAGCACGAACCTTATGTTATTACTATTGTCGCATGGGGTAGAATCTCGCATGAAAATCAGTATGTGGGCAAGCAGCCTTAGAGAGTCCTTGCCTCACCAAAAATTCCCTTGATGGGAGAGGTGGGCATTAGTGGATTGGGAAACAGGAGACTCTGGGGTTGATATAACTTTTCCACTCATTGGGGGTGTTAATTCTGTGTGTTCCACAATATTCACCTAATTAACTGGACAGACAAAGATCCTTCGGGCAGTTCTAACCCTGAGGTGCATGAGGAAGAGAGTGGACGTATGGCATAGAGGGATTCCCTAAGCCAGGTGTATACTTGTGTTCTTAAGGAAAGTGTTTTGGATTGCCCGAATTCTTGCTATAATAAAATGGTACATCATACATGCACACTCACTAATTTAAATTGTAATGACCTTTCCCATGTTAAGGTTGCATCAAAGAATATCATGTTAACTTGAATGAATTTAAATTGATGGGGCCTGATGAACTGCATCAGGCAAGAAGACGAACTGCATCCTGAAAGAATTAGCTGAAGAAGTCTCAGAACCACTAGCAATTGTTCTTGAAATCTCACAGAGAATACACGAGGTCCTAAAGGACTGGAGAATTGCAAACATAGTGCCTATTTTTAAGAAAGGGAAAAAGGAAGGCCTGGAGAATTATAGGCCTGTCAACCTGACATCAGTACCTGGATAGATCTTCCAATAAATTGTACAAAAAATCGGTTTGTGAATAGCTTGAGAAAAGTGGAGAGATAACGAGTAACCAACATTAATTTAAGAACAGATCTTGTCCGCCCAGCCTAGTTTCCTTCTTTGACAAACCGACTAGCTTAGATTACAAGGGGAATGCAATAGGCATCCTATATTTTGACTAAGGCCTTTGCTACAGTCCTGTATGACATTCTCATAAAAAGCTGGAGAAATTTGGGCTGCATAGAATTACAATTAAGTGGGTTCACAATTGACTGGAAAGCCATTCTCGGAGTAGTAATTAATGTCCCCCTCTGTGTCAAATCAGTAGTCTACAGATCATAGTTTAGGAAGCTTTATGGTAAACCTACCAAGCCATATTGATGCCACACTTATTGTTAAATTTGTAGTCAATATAATTTAAACTTAAATGCCTGGAAGCTGTTTTGGATCTGTACTAAGGACTGATCCGTTCCTAATATTGTTTACTTCGACAGACTGTTTTCACAATGCAGCATGTAAACATGGCTGGTATAGAATTTTTGCACAAATGTTTGCAGGCTTATTTCACTCTTGCTGTCTGTTCGGTAGAGGCAGATATTTATATCAGGGTAAATATTTTAGAATGAAGCTAGTAGTTGTGTAAACAGAGAAGACAAAAGTAAATACTATTGACATCTAATGTGTGTATCTGCAATCAATCCTTTAGTTTTGTTAAGATGCTATTGTTGTAATCAAACTAGATATAAGGAAGTGCGTCTTTAGGGGGTTTTTAAAAATATTTTTTTTAAGGGCTGGCTAGTTACAGGATCTGAGTTTCAATTTCAACTTTTTTCTTTCTCTTTTGTATCAATCCTGTTGCTTAAGGCAAGTAGAGAAGCTGTGGTACTGTACCTGACAATTGCCTATATAGTATTGGAGTTCTTGGATGCATAAATAATTGATAGGTTAGCCTGCAGCAATATTGTTTTAGGAGTAAGTCATAACCTAGATTTTGTCTCTCTTTAAAAGTGAGTATCTTACAGTACATACAGTAATTGTAAAGGTAAATGCGTGTGTGGTGCGGGAGGGGGATTAAATAACAGAACATCACACCTTTAAATGTCCTTTCTTAACAGCACTTGACAGATTTACTTTAACATTTGACTGCTATGCTCCACCATGCTGCTTTAGTCCTTTCTCTTTCTTCCCCTTCCTCTTTATTATTATTATTATTTATTTATTAAGCATTTATATAGTGCCAGCAATGTACCTGGCACTTGACAATTGTAAGAAAGAGACCTAGTCCCTGCCCTAGCAGGCTTACAAACTAAGAGAGGAAGGGGTTGGGGGGACAGAGGAAGAGACAAGGATACATACATGAACTCATGAGGTCTCAGGTGCACGTGCCTGACTTAGTTACAAAGGTATAGTTACTCATTTAATGTTACACAAGATACAGTGATTCGGGATAAGTCAGCAAGGGGTTGAGGGGAATGAGGAGCCAGGGAAAGCTTGACGGAAGAGGTGGGTCTTGAGGGATTTGGAGGGAGGAAGCAGAACAAATGTGTTCAGGGAAGGAGTTACAGGCATGGGGGGCTGCCAGAGAAAAGGGGTGGATGCGTTTTGAGGAGCAGGGGAGTCGTGAGCAGGCGAGGGTGGTGGCAGAGGAGGAGCAGAGCTCTCAGACAGGAGTGTAGCAGGAAATGAATGCTGAGAGATAAGAGGGGAGCAAGGCCGTGAAGAGTCTTGTAGATAAAAACCAGGAGTTTGTGCAGAATGCGTTTGGGAAGAGGGAGCCAGTGGAGAGAGGAGAGGAGGGGGCTGTACGTGGTCAAAAGTGGCAGGCAAGGTGGATGATCTTGGCAGCAGAGTTATGAACAGAAATGAGAGGAGGAAGGTGAGAGCAAAGAAGGCCAGTGAGAAGGAGGGTGCAATAGTCAAGGCGAGAGATGACCAGGGCATGGACAAGAGTTTAAGCAGAGGAAACAGTGAGGAAAGGACAGATCTTAGCAATGTTGTGCAGAGAGAAGCAACAGGATTTGGCAACGGAATCTATCTAAGGTTTAAAGGAGAGGGAGGAGTCAAAGATGAATCCTAGGCTACGTGCCTGAGGGATGGGTTTGATGTTGACCCCATCAATGAAGACAGAGAAGGAAGAGAGAGAGGAAGGATTAGGGGGGAAGATGAGTTCGGTTTTAGCCATGTTAAGTTTGAGCTGACGATGGAGCTGTGAGCTGTGTGGAAACCACCTGTTAGCCTGATTTGTATAACAAGGGCTCACAGGGAGGCGTTCTTCGTTGCTGCCCCAATACTATGAAAGTCCCTTCCCCCCAGAGGTTTGCTTGAGCCGCAAGCATCTTCTGGAGGCGGTGTACGACTTTCTTCTTTGTAAAAGCATCCAGGCAGAAATGTCAGAGAGGCAGTTAGTGAGGCAAAACTGGAGAGATGGGGGGTGGAGAGAGAGTTGAGTATCATCCGTATACAGATGGTACTGGAAGCCATGAGATTCAATGAGTTTGTCTAGTGACAGAGTGTATAGAGAGAAGAAAAGAGGGCCAAGGACAGAGCCTTGGGGATCTCCAACCGAGAGGGGAAGAGAAGTAGATGAGGCACCAGCAAGAGACACATTGAAGGATTGGTCAGAGAGGTAGGAAGAGAACCAGTTGAGGACTGAGCCATGGAAATGGAGGGAGTCAAGAGACAGTTGGTGACAGTGTCAAAAGCAGCAAAGAGATTGAGGAGGACAAGGATGGAGTAGAGGCAATTGGATTTTGCTAAGAGAACGTTGTTAGTTATTTTAGCAAGAGCAGTCTCAGTAGAGTGGAGGGGGCGGAAGCCAGATATCTCTGTGATTTCTTTTTACATGTGTATTTTGATAATGGGATTTGTGTTAATAGTTTTCTCCCGTCTTTTTGGTTGTAGTCCAGTGATGGGATGATTGCAGAGTATGTTTCCCGCTGCTTGAGTTGAGAGGGTAAAATATCCAATCCTAAAAATAGAAGGCAAAATAATGGGAGGAAAGTTAATGTACTGAAATAGAAGTAATAAATTATTGGAGTCACTCTCATAAAGGCTTCCATTTTTTAAATTTCATATTTTGATTTGCATCTCTTTATTTTTATAATGTTAAACAGCTGATCTTGGCCTTAGCCCTAATTTTAAAAAATCCTATTTGCTTCACTAGGTAAAGTGATTTATGATCAGAACTGTAGGATACCAATCATTAAAAACCTAGAAAAAGGAAAGCGTGAAGTTCACCCATGCCGTACACCTGTTACCCACAACAAAGCAATTGTGTAGGATACAGTGACCTGGTTCTTCTGGATGTTCCTTGCTGAAGTGGGAAAAAATCAGGGTCTCTGTTACTGTTGACTATTCTTGAGAATCTCCCCGATTAGTCTTTATACCAGTGATAATTTTTGTGTCTAATTATCAGATAGAATCAGTTGAGTTTTTTTTCTCACTTTGGTGAACACAATGTGATCATAAGCAATTGTATAACTTACCTGTTCATAGACTGCAGCTGGTGCAGAATGTGGTGGCTCATCTCCTTTTGGGGCTGAGGCACCAGGAGCATGTTACACCGGTGCTCTGCAGTGGCTCCCTATAGTGCTCTGGGCACAATTCAAGGTGCTGGTTTTGACCTTGGAAGCCCTAAAGAGTCTGGGCCCCACATATCCTAGAGAATGCCTGTCCTTCCATGCCCCATTGTGGTCCCTGCGATCGGCCAGGGGCTCCTCTGTGTGGAAACCACCTGTTAGCCTGATTTGTATAACAAGGGCTCACAGGGAGGCATTCTTCATTGCTGCCCCAATACTATGAAAGTACCTTCCCCCCCAGAGGTTTGCTTGAGCCCAAGCATCTTCTAGAGTCGGTGCACGACTTTCTTCTTTGTAAAAGCATTTGGCAGGCAGGAGTAGCAGATGGAATGGGTTTGGGGTAGGATTGTGAGGGGATGTTGTTGGAGGGAAGGCGTTACTGAGTGAGTTTTAATTTTAAAATAATTTTCATTTTTTGTAAATGAACTGACATGATTTCCATGCTTCCTCTGGGAAAGGAGGGAAGTTTGGGGAGTGGGAAGAGCCTTGGAGAATGGTGGTATGACATAGTGATAAGCTGCTTTGGAGCATGGGTGTCAGAAGGGAGGGTTGCTGATGCACCGGAAATGGGAGATGGAGAGTCAGTCCTCTGGCCATGCACCCACACTTGGGGGTGGGGCATAGTAACTGGCTGCATGCCTGTGCCTCTGCGCTTCCTATTTCTGTTCCAAGATCCAGCTAGCCTGTAAATGCCAGTAGGAAAATAAAGAGGTTCAGGCCTGCAGCTGGCAAATGCCAATAGAGAACACAGAGGTTTCAGGCCTGAAGCCAGCTAATCTGCAAGTACCAATAGGGAACCCACAGGGAAAGGCCACCTGATGGGAATAGCACATGGAGAGGTCCCAAAGAGGCTAAGTATGTCGTTGTAGTGCTGGGTGAGAACCAGGTGGGCCAGAGGAAAACAGAGTGACACACAGGAAATATTTTTAAAGGCTTTATTAATGACAGAAAAAGATAGTTTAATGAGTGTGAGTGAACTGTATCAAATTGTCACTGATGATGGGTGTTGGGGCTAGCATTGTGGTTGATGGGCTAGCATTGTGGTTGATGTGCTAACACAAGGTGTCCCTGATCTCTCCAGCTATGCACTGTTCTGCTCCATTCAGTGGCACTTGCTCACTGGAGCTAACTGGTGGGGGTGTTCTCCAACCCAACCCCACTGGTCTTGCAGATGTTATGGAGAACACGGGCGGTAGTAGTTAGCGGTGGAGCAGTCTCTAGCTAGAAAGATCCTAGCAGCTATTGATCCGCAGCACTGCTTCGAAAGCCCTCTCCACAACAGAGCAGGTGGTGTTGAGCTGCTTGTTAAATTACTTTTGCCTTGTGAGCACCCCTTCAATGTATGTTTCAGTTGAGAGTCCGGTGTTTCCAGCATACACGCAGCCAATGAAGGGGGACTGGTGGAAAATGCAGGCGTCGTGGTTCTTCCTGGACCACCTAGCCAGCACATCCACCTACTGACACAGTGGTCTGTTATGGCCTGGAGACCACAGAGAAGAACCCCTTCAAGTTCATTTAGTCGTTCTTGCTATGGGGTGGGGAAATGGTGGCAATATGGCTTTGGGGTGGGCAGATGATGGCAATATGGCTCCCACTGATTGTCCCTATACAGTTAGGGAATCCCTTCTGCTGAAAGCCCTCCATTACCTCCATGGAGTCAGCCAACTGCACCACCTAGTCCAGCAGCACTTCCACAATGACTGTGCGAAGCTCCGTAAGTATGGTGCCCATCGTGGAGGTTCCAATGTCAAATTGCTGGGTGAGAGAGTGGCAGACATCTGGAGTGGTGAGTTTCCAGATGGAGGGGGCCACATGCTTCTCCACAGGCTTGGACATCCACGTCACCGTAGTCTTTCTCTCCAGTCAAGATCTCTGATCTGATCTGATCAAGTCAAGATCTGGGGATCTCGGCTATCTGCAGGACAAGGCATCGTGGCATCCTAAAGTTTGTGACCCACTCATCGTCTTCCCTCAAGGACAGCACATTCTCCCACCAGTCTGTACTTTTTCTCCTTCACCCAGACCAGCCTCTCAGTGGGTACAGCCCTGCATATAGCGTTGGTGATTGAAGCCGTGACTTCTGATAGGCCCCTCTGTGTGCTCATCGACTGTGATTGTGTGGCTTTGATCCTCCCCAGCGCACCAGAGGTAGGCAAGTGCATGGTGCCAAAGTAGCAGTCACCTCTGTGGTGGTGTGTGTCCCGCTATCCCTGCCAGAAATCGAGTGAGAGTCTTGCTGTGCCTTGATAGCAGTAGGCTTGAATCTGTTTCATTGCTCACAGGTTCTGCTCAGCAGCGGAAAGGAAGGCCTGGAGCTCAAGAACAAGCACAAAGAAGTTCTCAGCATGTGTCTCCATGGCTGTCGTTTCGACGTCCATGAACTCTGCAGACCACACACCAAATCTTTTGAACAGCTTAAAGAGCTGACAGCTACCTAGCTAGGATTGGCTGCACACTGCATGTAAGCAACTATTGTCCGCTATTGGTCATGTGCTCTTGCAGGACTGGCTGCGTGCTGAGCGTGAGCTGCTGTTGGTGACGGGCTGCCTTTTGGTTGAAAACGTTTCTGCAACGTTTATGCCGTGTGTGGTGTTGCACTGGCACTGTCAATCCAGGTGGCTATTAAACAGCATAGACATTTGTCATGAACATGTCATTGCACTTGCCAGCTCACCTAAAATTTTTACAGATGTTAGCATCACAGAAGCATGTAATTTTTAAATTGTGGTGGGGGAAGCCACTGAATGTTAAGAAATGGGCTTATCTTTATGGCAATTCTTGGTTTTTGTTTATAGGGTATGTAGTTTGGATATTTCATGGTATGACATTTTCTTGTATTCATCATACGTGTAACCCTGATGAACACAAAATCACACCCCAACCGTTGATCTTTTACACTTGAACCAAGCTATGTATCCTCCTGGTATGCTTATATTGCAAAACAAAAGAAGAAAAACTGAGAAGTAATCAAGTTATCAGGAGAATAATGCTAGTCTAGTGTGTCTGTAGCTCCCCAAATCCTACATTTTCTGAACATTTAAGGGACACACGCTCAATATTCAGTGCATGCATGAGAGTTGGGCTGACACAGACAGCTTTATCAACATTGCCCACACTGCACACTTGGAAATAATTAGTCAGGCCTCTAGAAGTCAAGAGATTCTAGAAATGAGGGATTTCGTTTGTTTTCTGGGTTCTGTGCCCTTAATAAATTTATTTTATTTTATTTTTCAGTTTAATACCCCGCTCCTCCTGCCATCAGGCAGCCCGGTGCGGCTTACAATATTAAAAACACAAATAAAATCCAAGATAAAACATCTTTAAAAACTACTAAAAGGTGGGCGACATTACCACCCCACCCCCATCCCTCTCCCCCACCAAACGCCTGGCAGAACAGCCAGGTTTTACAACTTTTCTGAAAAGAGGGGAGATCCAGGGCCAGCCGAACCCCACACCAGAAGGGAGTTCCACAGCCGTGGCGGGGCCACCAAGAATACCCTCCCCTGCGTGGCCCCCCGGAAGACTCGGGGGACCTCGAGCAGGGCACTCCTGGATGACCGCAGGGGTGGATCCAGCACCCGGGGGGTGAGGCAGTCCCGCAGGTAGGCAGGGCCTAGACCGTTTAGGGCTTTACAGGTTAAAACCAACACCTTGAAGAGGGCCCAGAATGCTATCCGCAGCCAGTGCAGAGCATGGAGGACTGATGTTATGTGCTCCTGGTGGCCCAATCCCACCAAGAGACGGGCCGCCGCATTCTGCACTAGCTGCAGCCTCCGAGCCATTGTCATGGGTAGCCCCATGTAGAGCGCGTTACCATAGTCTAGTCTAGAGGTGATGAAGTCACGTTTTCAGGCTTTGCAATCCTGAGGTCTGGAAATATATATTTTAAAAGTCCTATTTCAGGCTTATCTCTCGGGTATTTATCTTTTATAATATGGGATAGTGGTGGGGGTAATTTCACTTTTATCTCTTAGTGGGGAAAACCACAGAGTGGATCCCAGCACAAATGCCCTTTGAGTGGGCTTTGAACCTGGAATAAAATTATCAGGAACAAAATCTCACAGGTGTTGGAGACCATGCACAGGGAGCAGACAGCCCTGGTCCTACCATACTAGGGGTTTCCTTGTGGAGGCGGGATAGGGAAACAGGTGCATGTGATACGTGGGTAAAGGTTTGGCAGTGAGGGGATAAGCAGAGCCCCCTGGGAGTAGGTGGTTCGCAGAAGCTCATGAAGTTGTGATCTCTGGGTAGGTACTAGAGTAGGGTGCTGGTGCTAAGGGTTGAGGTGGGC
Source organism: Sphenodon punctatus (assembly GCA_003113815.1). NCBI lineage: Eukaryota > Metazoa > Chordata > Lepidosauria > Sphenodontia > Sphenodontidae > Sphenodon > Sphenodon punctatus. The sequence continues at coordinate 208,016 of QEPC01004346.1, read as the reverse complement.
AGAGCTGGATGGCACACTTTGGAAAGCTTGTGCAAACAGGGGACTCTCACTCAGGCAAAAGGGCAGCATGTGTAATGTACTGCAAGGGCAGAGAAGGCAACAAATGCAAGAGGACATATACCCATTTGTGCATGCTCCCTTTGTGTAAGAGATACTACCACTACTAATAATCATTTCTATAGTGCTACTAGGGGGTACACAGTGCTTTACAGTCACAGATTTTCAGATCGGTCCCTGCCCAATGGGCTTAAAATCGAAGATGGACAAGGATATGGGGAATCCACAGGGAAAGACCGACACGCACATAATCCCATTCCTCAGATGGGAAACTGAGGTTGAAAGGTTGTGACTTGCCCAAGGCGACCCAGCAAGTTCATTGACTTAGGTGAGATTTGAACCCTGGTCTCCCAGGTCCAACACCATCCGCACCTTATCCCCTACAGATGGCAAGCTCAAGTGCAGCGGAAGGTGGAAATAGGCCAATTATAGGGAAAGGAGGACCTGCATAGAAATGTTTGAGGAAGTGTTGCATGGTATGTGTGGATTCGCATGTAAGTGAGATGTAATTTCAGGGGTGGGAGGTGGAATGTGCACTGGATAACTCACTTTGAAGAGGTCATGTAGAGGGAGAATGACACAATGGTAGGCTAACAGGGAGAGGGGGGAAGATAGACCATCAGCATAATTTGGAGGGGATTGGACAGGTGTCCCAACTAGGATAGAGGAGGTTTTCCATTGTGCAAGAGTCTCTGATGGTGGGAGGGGGGAAGAAGAGGCAACTCAGCTACTGTTATGCACCAGAAAGCTGCTTTGCAAAAGAGGTAGAACTCTGCACCTACCACTCCTCTGCTCACCTGGCTGGCCAGCTACGGGTCAAGTGATATGATCTTGAGGAGCAGATCCGGCCCTCAGCTGATCAACTGCCCATCTCTTCTGTAGGCTGAAGTATGTTACACTTTTCTTTAGGAAAAATGGTGTGTGTGTGTGTGTGTGTGTGTGTGTGTGTGTGCCAACCTAAGTACATGAAAAGATAAATGTAATATACCTGGTGTTTTTCTATGCAAATATCTAAAACAATACTATTTTTCCTTGACAACCAACATATTTTCCCCAGCGACAACGCTGAAAACAGTAAAACACTAACTAAAATCTCCCTATATATGAAATTTACTTGTCCAAAAATAAGTGACAGCAAAGTTATTACTAGGATTGGTATGAGCTGACTTGTTAATAATATGAAACTTATTTTTTTCATTAAAAAAAACCTCTACTGATTTCCCCACCCACAATGACGGACACTCTCTCAACCTCATCTTCTCCAGAAACTTTCCTAGTGCTGACCTCTCCTTTGACCTTTGTCCCATATCCGACCATTACCTCGCTTCCTTCAACCTCTCCCACCAACCCCCATCTTCTTCCCCAGCTCCACGCCCCTTCCGTGATCTGCAGGCTATTAACCCTTCAGATTTTGCTTCCTCCCTCTCCCTTCTCCTCCTCTTCCCCTGACACTGCCATCTCTTCTCTTAACGCCTCTCTCGCCACGACCCTAGACTCCTTGCCCCCCTCTCCTCCCGCACCGGTCGACCCCCAAACCTCCGTCCTTGGCTGACCCCTACTATCCGCTACCTCCGCTCTTGCACCCGGGCTGCTGAACGCCTCTGGCGCAAATCCCGCTCCCACCCAGACTTTCTCCACTATAAATTCTCCCTCTCCTCCCTGTCTTCTGCTATCTTCCTGGTGAGGCAACACTACTAGCCTGTTAACATTCCGGCGAAGTTGTAAGACTTGGCTGTTCGCCCAGGCCTTTGGGAGGGAGGGTTGTTTTAGCTCCCCTACCTACTTTGGTTTTATATTGATAACTCAGTCCTGTTTTAATATTTTATAATATTTATGAGAGTTTTAATGGTTTTATTGTATTTTAATGCTTTTGGAAGCCGCCCCGGGCTGCATGGCAGGAGGGGCGGGGTATAAATCTATTAAATAAATAAATAAAATACTATGCTTTCCAGGTCGAATCCTACTCTCGTGACCCGCGCCACTTCTTCTCCACCTTTGACTCCCTTCTCAAGCCCCCCAACCCCCCTCCACCCTCTTCCCTTTCTGCTCAGGATCTCGCGTCATTCTTCACCTCAAAGATTGACAGGATCGGCCAGGACATTGCTTCCCACCCATCTCCTCTCCCTGCTCCCTCATCACCTCCCCCCTCTCCTCCTTCCCTCCTGCCTCCCTTTAAGAAATCTCCTCCCTGCTCTCTTCCTCCAACCCCTCCACCTGCCCTCTCAACGCAATCCCCTCCCACCTCCTGACCTCCATTGCTCCCACTGTCCCCCTCCCCCCTTTTTACATGTAATTAATCTCTCCCTTTCCACTGGCTCTTTCCCCTCCACCTTCAAGCATGCTACTGTATTTCCCATCCTCAAAAAGTCCACCCTTGACTCTAGTTACCGGCCGGTCTCCCTCCTATCCCTTTGCCTCTAAGCTTCTGGAACGTGTTGTCTACTCCCACTGCCTGGATCTCCTTTCTGCTAACTCCTCCCTGGACCCTCTCCAATCTGGCTTCCGCCCCCTTCACTCCACTGAAACTGCCCTTGCCAAGATCACCAATGATCTACTTGTCGCTAAATGTAAGCACCTTTACTCCATTCTTGTCCTCCTTGACCTCTCTGCTGCCTTTGACACCATTGACCACTCACTCCTACTGGACTCTTCGCTCCCTAGACTTCCGCGGGTCTGTCCTTGACTGGTTCTCCTCCTACCTCTCTGACTGCTCCTTTAATGTGTCTCTTCCCAATTCCAACTCCTCCTCCTTCCCTCTCTCGGTTGGAGTTCCCCAAGGCTCTGTCCTGGGCCCTCTCCTCTATCTACGCCCTGTCCCTTTGCAAACTCATTTCCTCCCATGGCTTCCAATATCACCTCTATGTTGACAACATTCAACTCTATCTCTCCACCCCCTCTCTCTCCCCTTCTTTCCAAGCTCGCCTCATCAATTGTCTCTCTGATATCTCTGCCTGGATGTCCCAACGTCAGCTCAAGCTCAACATGACTAACACTGAGCTCCTCATCTTTCCTCCCTACTCTTCCTCCCTACTCTTCCTCCCTCTCTTCCCTGTCCATCCCTATCGATGGGGTCACCATCTGTCCCATTCCCCAAGCCCGTAGCTTGAGCTTCGTCTTCGACACTCACCTTTCCTTTAAACCTTACATCAACTCTGTTGCCAAGTTCTGTCGCTTTGCCCTCCATAACATTGCTCGGATTCGCCCCTTTCTCTCTGTCTCCTCAGCCAAAACCCTTGTTCACGCTGTGTCATCTCTCGCCTTGACTACTGCAACCTCCTCCTTGCCGGCCTCCTCCGCTCTCACCTGTACCCCCTTATCTCCATCCAGCGCTCTGCTACTAGGGTCATCCACTCAGCCTGTTGCTTTGACCATGTGCAGCTTCTCCTCTCCTCACTTCACTGACTCCCCCTTCCCCAATGCATCCTTCACAAACTCCTGGTGTTCACATATAAATCCCTTCGCAACCTGGCTCCCCCTTACCTCTCAGCCCTAGTCTCCTTACACACTCCTGTACGCACTCTTCGCTCCTCCTCTGCCCCCTCCCTCTCTCTCCCTCGCCTCCCCTGTTCCCCTAGCCGCCTTCATCCCTTCTCCCTTGCTGCCCCACACGCCTGGAACTCCCTCCCTCCCTCCCACATCCGCCTTGCCCCCTCCCTCCGCATCTTCAAATCCCTCCTCAAAACCCACCTCTTTCTTGCCGCCTTTCCCAACGCCTGCTAGAACCTTCCTTCAATATTTACTGTCTGCCCTCCCCGCAGCAACCAAGCCAAGCACGTGCACCTGAGACTTCACATCCGCTTGAATGTTATTTATCCCTTGTCTCTCCCTATGTCCCCTCTCCTTTTCTGCCCCCTCCGTGTTTATTAGATTGCAAGCTGTAGGCAGGGACCGTATCTATCTTATTCTGTAAAGCGCCAGGTACACAGCTGGCGCTATACAAATGCTTATAATAATAATAATAATAAATTAATAAATCAAATGTTCATTTTGAATCCTGTGTATTTCTGTTTGGCACTGTAATACTTAATTCTGAAGAAAATAAATTTTTATTTCCCAGTCTGAAAATTATGGCATCCTACTCAAAATCATTCTTGTTGCACATATCATTATTGTGAGTGGCAGGGTCAGCAGCATTTTTGTGAATGTTCTTGGAGGATGTGGCAGATAATGGAGGCATTGGGGAGAAAAAGCCTACCCAAATGATTGGCCCCTACTTGTTACTGTGCACCACTGACAATTCTCCAGATGGGAGCTATGGGCCGCACTGGACCTGTGTAAGAAATTGTGGATTGGGGTACGAGGGGACAGGCTTGGTGACTGTCCTAATGACGCATGTGGACAGCAAACAGCTTGATGCTGGTAAGTGAGGCAGTCTCCTGACCTGCCTGCTTGCCCCCAACTTCCTCCAGGTGTTTACACATGGCCAGTTGAAGTGCCATCTTTGAGCAGGAAAAGGCGGTGCAAGAGAATTGCCGTTACTGTACATGTGCTGGCTAAGTTGGCACTCCGTTCCAAGTTAGTCTCTTCTACTGTGCTCAGACTCCCACTTAGAGGTAGCTGGGGGCCTACTGCTGCAATCTACACTTCTCATGTGCCACTGCCCTAAGCAATCATCTCTGAAAAGGAGTGAGAGCTTGGAGGGCAGCACTGCTCCACTGCATATGTGTCTAGCATGTATAGTGTAGGCCATGACCATGCTGCGTGTGTGCCATCCAAACTAGAAAGCACAAGCTGAGTAAGGGCAGTTCGCACTCTCTTCCTTATCAGAGATGGCCTGGGGTAAGTATGAGGGGGCCGACTGACTGGCCTCCCCCCATGTAGAGCTCACCTAACACCTATGGTTCTTGGACTTCTGGTGCATTTATACAACTGTTTAAGTAAGGCTGGAATACCTTTTCGACATTCACATGCTTGCAGGCACAGTACGTTGCCTGTAACATGTTGTCTGGTTTGGGACTATTTGTCGTCCAGGTGATGGCACATTCCTAGTTTTGTAAGTGCTATCCATGGCCAACAGGAAAGAGGAGTTCTGTTGTTAACAAGAGAGTGCTTTTTATAACAACCTGGTAATTCGTTGGCTTGCTGTGTTGGTGCACAGCACCACATGTTGGTAATAAAGCTTGGCCTCACGGATGGCACATGTTTCTCAGCATAAGGAATGTTGAGTGTTGCAGTGTGAAGTCTTTCCCAAGATCAGTGAAAGCTTCAAGAAACTCTTAACTCTCAGGCCACAGCAAATGCCTCTTTTCTTTTCCTAGAGAAGAGAGAGTGTTGACCCTGTGAGGTCTGAAAGCTTGCACACTTCCTCCAGCTTGAGTTGGTCCAATAAAAGATATCTCAACACTGTTTTGTCTCTCCTTCCTAAAGAAGGCTCGTGTGCAATCGCATCCTGTTAATGTGTGAAGTCCAATAAAGAAGGTATATACATTCAGACCTAGAGGAGCACAAGTCCTTCCTGAGCTTCCAATATATGATCAGCGACCCAACACGTCGGGGGGTGGGGTGGGGACAGGGACATACCTTAGACCTTGTGTTTTGCACTGGCCTTAAGGCGGGGGGTGTCTGTTGGTGGGGTAGATATCAGCTGTGCCCTTGTCATGGATGGATCATTACCTCCTGCAGGCCTCTTTCCTGGTGCACGTCTGCCCCGGAGGGGCGTGGAACCAATTTGGATGGTTCGCCCCCGGAGGTTGATGGAACTGGAGCGGTTCCGGATTGCTCTGGGGGAGTTTCTCTCTGACCTTGATGACTGTCTCATTGATGACCTCGTTGTGTTATAGAATACCTTGCTGACAGAGGCCATCGATTGGGCAGCTACTAGGCGTCTGCTGCCCAGGTGACGGATCCGCAGGCCTCCTTGATTTTCAGAGGAACTGCGGTTGCTGAAGTGAGAGGAGCGGCGGTTGGAGTGATGGTGGTGTCGTTCGCATGCTGAAGCTGACAGATTGCATCATAGAGCCAGTTTATGAGCCTATGCCATGGCTATGCGGGCAACAAAAAAGGAGGTTTTTGCTGCCCTCATAGCATCTGCAAAATCCCGTCCAGTGGAGCTTTTCCAGGTGGTGTGGGGGCTGGTCAGTCTGGCCTCCCTTCACCTTGGACTGGAGTCATCTGTTGCACGCTGTGACATGTTTTTGGATGTTTTTTGTGGATAAAATCGCTCATATTCACCATGACTTCGACGCCGCAATTATTACAACAGGGGAACTGGAGGTTATTGAAACCTTGTCTGGTTTTATCGGATCAATTTCTGTCGGTGACACCCGCCGATGCAGCGGATGTTCTTGGGGTGGTCAGAGCCACTTCTTGTGAATTAGATTCTTGCCCGTCCTGGGTTGTTAAGTCCTGCCAGGAGACAGTGGGGCTGTTGCTGGCTGGGGTGGTCAACACTTCCCTTTGGGAGGGCAGAGTGCCAGACTGTCTCAAGGAGGCGGTGGTGCAGCCTTTCTTCAAGAAACCATTACTTGACGTTGACTCCCTCACCAGCTATTGGCCTGTCTCTAACCTTCCCTTTTTAGGGAAAGTTATTGAACGGGTAGTGGCCCTGCAGCTGCAGGGGCATCTTGATCGTATTCGTTTTCTTGATCCCTTTCAGTCAGGATTTTGACTGGGGTATGGCACTGAGACTGCTTGTGGCTTTGGTTGATGATCTCCGCCGGGTATGGGATTGGGGTCATTCGACCCTGTTGATTCTATTAGATCGCTCGGTTGTGTTTTATATCGTTGATCATGAGACGTTGGTGACACGCCTGCGGGACCGTGCAGGGGTGGGCGGGACTGTTCTTGAATGGTTATGCTCATTCCTGACCAGGAGAACTCTGCGAGTGGTGCTCCGGGATTATTTTTCATCCTACCGAGACCTCTTGTGTGGAGTCCCGCAGGGTTCTGTTTTGTCCCCTTCTGTTCAACGTGCATATGCAGCTGCTCGGCGAAGTGATATGGGGGTTTGGCTTGCGGTGTCATCAATATGCTGATGACACCTAGCTCTACCTCTCTTTTTCCATAGATCCAGGCCCAGCAGTCTCGGTGCTTACTGTTGTCTGATGGCTGTAGGGGACTGGATGAGGGCTAATCGACGGAAGCTGAATCGTGACAAGATGGAGGTGATGTTAGTGGGTAAGGTGATGGAGGGGTCTGCCCTCCATTGGTTTCCCAGGTATGGAGTCTGGGGGTGCTCCTCGATTCGCAGCTCCGCTGGATGTCCAGGTGGAGGCTATGGTGAGGAGTGCCTTTCGGCAATTACATTTGTTGCAACGGCTTCAGCCATGTTTCTGACTCAGACCTGGCCACTGTCATCCATGCTTTCATCACCTCCAGATTGGACTACTGTAACGCGCTCTATGTGGGACTACTCATGATTATGGTTTGGAAACTGCAGCTGGTGAAGAATGCGGAGGCCTGTCTCCTGGTGGGACTGGGCCGCCGGGAGCATATCAGTTCGGTGCTCCGTTCTCTGTGCTGGCTGCCGATAGTTTTCCAGGCCCGATTCAAGGTGTTGGTCTTGGCCTATAAAGCCCTAAACGGTCTAGGCCCTACCTATCTGTGGGACCGCCTCATCCCCCAGATTCTGGATTGGTCCCTGCGGTCATCCGGAAATGCCCTGCTCGAAGTTGCCCAAGTCTTCCGGGGACTACACGGGGTGTTCTCGGTTTCTGCACCCTGGCTGTGGAACTCCCTTCAGGTGGAGGTCCAACTGGCCCCAGATCACCCCTCCTTTCGAAGGAGTTGTAAGACCTGCCTGTTCCGCCAGACATTTGGCGGGGGAAATGGGTGATCGGATGGGGGGAGTGGGTTACGGTGGGGTAGGATATTTTTATCCTCCTTCTGTGATGTTTTTAGTATTATTGTTGTCTGGTTTTATTGATTGTAAGCTGCCCTGAGCTGCCTGTGGCAGGAGGGGCGAGGTAGCAAAAATTTTAAATAAAATAAATATTTCATAAATCTTAAGTGTTGTTCCAAGAACATTTGGTGGCTATTGGGAACAAGCACTTTTGACTATTCTTACCAGGACTGCCAGAGGTTCCTGGGGCAAAATGCTACTTGGAGCCCCTTATTTCACTATATCCACTATGTTCAAAACTACATCCCTATTTCATTATGTTGAGCCATGTTTAAATGAGACCCAGGGTTAACTGGCCCATTTGTTTCTGCTATGGGTGACCCTGGCTTCTAACTTGTTTTTCCTTTTATTTTAAAATTTTAAATTTTAATCATCATTTTGAGATGTTGAAGCTTCAGTGTACGATGGATGTGCTTAGACTTTTGTGCTAATCTTTTCAGTTTCTCTACAATGGAGAATATGCTTGCCATGAAAATGCTTGTGGCTGTCACTATTTTGAAAGGCTTTTATTTGAAATATCATGCATTTATTACCAAAATACTTTGTTTGGAGTTTAAAGGGAATATGTGTTTTTATCTATTTATGAACCATGACGATGGATAAATTAGGTTTATGGAGTAATGTGTTTTGCCTCAATTTTACCAAAATAGATGGCAAGGTTATTGCACCTCATTTTTGCATGATCAATGAGGAAAACTTCGGTGTATGATATGCACTAATGTGTCTAGACATCTGGGCTGTATAAGCAATTTTATGGGTAATTTAAAGGTTTAACACAGATTTTTTGTTCAGTTTAAGTACATTTTCTGTTGTGTATCATGCATGAGCTGCATTATGCTTTTGCTAATCTCAGTATTTTTGATATTTCAATCATTTTCAGTCCTCGTAAGTCCAGATTAAGTAAATATTAATGACGTTATGGACAAGAATCCTACATAAACATGTCAAAATTGGTTGATCGCCAGGTAGCTTCAACCTGGCTTGGATGTGCCATATTAAAAAGCTGTCTGGCTTCTTGTGGAGAGTTTTTACCATGAGGTGCCTCACATCTTTGGCTACATAAATCTGTAGACAATAAGTAGTGGCCTCAAATGAAGCAACACAGAAATAAAGCTCACCGAATGTCCTAATAGTGCCATTAGCTGGTCTCTTGAGTCCACAAATCTGGTTCTAAGTTTGTGAGAGCTTCACACCTCTGAATTAGAGGAATTATTTCAGATCCTCATTCAGAAAAGCACGCATGTGATATTAGGCATTTATGTAACCTGTTCGTTAATTTCTCCTGCTATCAGCGGAGCCTATTTCTGGAGGACCTCCTCCAAACACCAGTTTATCGGGAGATAACCCATTGTACCTAACTGCTTGTAGATACTTGCCTGAATTTGTGCAGAAAACTGAGTAGCAGACTAATGAACTACTTACAAATCATTTTGAACTTAGATGTCTGTGCAGCAATCTTCTTCAGAGCTTGAAGACTGGGAATTCTGCTGGTGTCTCTCTTCCCCCCCCCCCCCCCTCCTGCTGTGCAAAAGACTCGCTGGCTTAGTTGGTCTCAGAGGTGGCATTGAAGTCACCCCGACATATTGTCTTGGATACTTTCAACATACATTCTGGGACCAACCTTTTGGGGCCAGAGCAAGACTCCATGACAACCATGGGTCTATCCCAAACGATGATGACACACATGTTGAGCACATGTTGGACTTAAGCTGCTTTTCGACATTACTGGGTGGAAGTGGGGACTTGTGCAATCATGAGCGTGGCTCAGTAATTGAAGGATTAGCGCCTGTGAGAATACAGTAATCCCCTTTTATCATGCAAGAACATGTGTCCTTGTAAATGCTGCATTTGGGACCTGGTAACATGCAAGTGTTCTCGTATGGTAAGAGGGGATTAGTGCATTTTCACAGGTGCTAATCCCCGCAATTACAGAATTGCACTCATGATTGCACAAGTTCTCTCCCCCCTACCCCCACCCCAGTGTAATATTGGAAAGCGGCCGTTATGTTTTGCACTGACCTGGAAACGGGGGTTCCAATTATAAGGGATGTTGTTTGTAAAGATACCATTGTCCTGACTGGATCATTCATTACTTTCTCATGATCCAGATCCCTGCCCTCCTATGCCCCTGTCGGGGTGGTAGACCAGTTAGGTTGGTCTGCTTCTGGAGAATAATGGATCCAATAGGATTCTAGAACACTGGGATTCCAGCACACTGCTCTGTTGATGGCTTGATCTGTGGAAAAACATGTTGACTCAGGCCGTTGACATGAGACATGTGTTCCCATTGCAGTGGCAGTGTAGGTCACCCTGGTAGACAAAGGGCATGAGGCAGGAGGGTAGGCAGTTAAGTGACACTCATGCTGAAGCTGACCAACTGTCACTTTTTAATTTTTTTTTAAAGATTATGTCATGGCAGAGCCAAAGAGAGCTTTCTTCTCTGCTGCCATAGAGTCTGAGAATGTTCAGTGGAGCTGTTCTGGACAGGGAATGAATTGGTGAATCCTGGTTCTCTCCACTTTGTTAGAACCATCTATTGCCTGCTGTGATGCGTTTGCCACCTACTTAACAGACAGTCACTTGTATTGGGCACAAGTTGGGAGCTGCTAGTTTAGTGCAGAGTCAGAGTTCGGAGATGAGTAGGCTCAGTCTGATCCAGTTTGCTTGGATCAATCTTAGTTACTGTCACTGTCACGGAGGAACATAGGGTCACACACGTGTAACATGGGCCTACATGTAGACTACGAGTCTGGTAAATATGTAATGCAAAAGGTTTCACATGTATGTAATGTTACAATTGAGAACTGTAAAACTCACATTAGGGCTGTGACACGTGACCAAGCTCCAGGAAATGCAAAGAGATAACAAGAATGTGTAATTTGGGAACCCTAGCCAGGCAGACCTGCGGAGATGCAAAACAACCTTCATGTTTGCCTGGGTTGCCTATGTGACAGGTCACACATTTCCATTTCCCCTAGGCGGGAAACCCAAGGCAAAGGGATGAGGCAGGATACTTAAGCAAGGGCCATTAAGCCAGCTTGGCTATCGCTTGCCCAGAGCCACCTTGAGCACTCTCATCTGCATCCTAAAAGCTGCCAGCCAGCAAGGCTGTGAAAAACCATGAACTGAGAGACACGATTTTGCTCTCTAGTAACTCTAAGTCTGGAGACCCAGACGCTTACGTTAAGGGCTGAGAAGAACTTATGGACCTTTGTAGGGTAAGATGCTTATTTAGGAACTCAACCAGTATAAGGTTAGGAATGCGTTATATTTACCTTTGATTTCTAGTAACCACTCTGTATCAACTATCTTGCTTATGTAATCAATAAACTTACTACTTATCTTTATGAAGAAGTGTCAGTGTCTAACATTGGAACACAAGTGAGCAACAAGAGTTCCCAAGCTCTTGCGAACCCAGAGATTAAAGAGTCGGTAAACAGGAAGGATCGGGCCCTTGAGTAACAAAGGGGTTGTCCCTGCGGCAGGCTTGAACTGGCCAGAGAGAAAAACTGATTCAAGTGGGCTGGGCGCGAGGGAAACTGAGTCACTCAAACCCGGTAAAGTGAGGGTGCGGACCTCCAACCCGTGACAGTCACCCACTGATGTGGAGGGTGTGCTTGAAGTGATGCAGATGCCCAGTTGTGAACTAGATCCATGCCCATCCTGACTGGTGAAAACAAGCTGGGGTATACTTGGGCCGTTGTTGGCTGGGGTTCTCCGCACCATCCTTTGGGAGGACAGGGTGCCCAATGGTCTCAAAACTGCGGTTGTCTGGACCCTGCTTATTAAACTATCCCTGTATGTTGGCTCCCCTGCTAGCTGCTGCCCCATCGATCTTCCTATTTTTAGGGAACATTATTGAACGAGTGGTTGCCTTGCAGCTTCAGTCGTACCTGGATGATGCCATCAGTTTCTTGGACCTGTGTCAGTCTGGCTTTCATCCTGGTAATGATGCTGACATTGCACTTGTGGCCTTGATCAATGATCTGCGTGTTGAGGTCAACAGAAGAAATTGTACCTTGTTTGTCGTGCTACATCTTTTAGTGGCCTTTATTACAGTTGATCATAAGGTGGTATAGTCACAACTGTCGGACTGGTCTTGAGCGAGTCCGTTCGTTCTCATCAAGGAGATCCCAGAGGGTGGTGATGGGTGTTTGCTCTTTATCTTCTTGGGGCTTTCCTGTGGGGTTTTGCAGGGTTCCATTTTTGTCTCCCCGCCTGTTCAGTGTGTAAATGAGGCTGCTGAGTGAGATCATACATAGATTTGGAGTGAGGAGCTAATACACTGATAGCACCCAGTTCTATCTGTTTTCATCTGACCCGGGTCCTGCAGTCTCAGTGCTTTCCCAGTGCCTAGCTGCCATTGGGGACTGGATACGGGTGAACTGATTAAACCTGAATCCAAAGAAGACTGAAGTGATGATGGCTGGCCAGTCCTGTAACCTGGGTGGCATATGGAGACCTGTTATTGATGGGGTTCAGTCCTCTTTGGTTATATAGCCTAAGGGTGCTCCTGGACCCATTGCTGTGCCTAGAACATCAGGTTGCAGAGGTGGCCAGAAGTACTTTTAATCAACTCCAACTTGTGGGAAGGCTGTGAGGCTTTCTATCAGATTCAGATTTGGCCACCATCATCCATGCCTTCGTAATCTCGAGGCTAGACTACTGCAATGCACTCTATGTGGTGCTGCCCTTGATGATACTTGAGATGCTGCAGTTGGTACAAAATATGGCAGCCCATTTTGTGTAGGCGTGAGTCGCTGAGAGCACATTACCCCACTGTTCCAGAGTATGCACTGACTCCCAATAACTTTCCAGGCTCAATGCATGGTGCTGGTTCTGACCTTTTAAAAGCCCTAAACGGCCTCCTCGCTCATGTCCCACGGGCCTCTGAGGTTTGCTGGGACTGCCCTCTTGCACATACCATCTGCCCAGCAAGTTCACACAGGGAAGGCATACAGAGAGGCTTTCTTGGTGCCTGTTCCACAATTATGGAACTCCCTCCCCCTGGAGGATCGTCTGAGCCCAAGCCTGCTAATCTTCCAGAGGCTATGTAAGACTTTTGTTTGGCCGTGCATTTGGAAGCAGGGAAAGGGTTTGGGGACTTTGCATGTAATAACCTGCCCTAAGCCCTTGGGGTATGGCAGGATAATAAATTAAAATAAATACTAGCATTCTTTATCATATTGCTACTTGTTTATCTTTTTGTCTTGCATAATTTATTGCCTTCTAAATTCTTATGAGTTCTTTTGATTTTGCTTTACCAGTACTGATCAGAAACTATGGGCGCAATCCTAAACATACGTGCGCAGGAGTAAGTCCCATTGATTTCAATGAGACTTACTCATGAGCAACTGTGTTTAGGGTTGGGGCCAATGCAGGCAATAGCAGCCTCTCAATTAGCATAATATTGCAGACTTCTTCCAACACTCTGTGAAAAGGGACTTCGTCCACGAATTGCTTATAACTACTTATCTATCTTTTGCCAGTCTAACCACCTGTCTCCTATCTGTTTCAGCAGAAGACTTATCCCCACCAAGAGAGACTATTGAAGAATCTGGAAATAAGAGGAGACAAATAAAAATGTGGTTCAGCCCTCGCAGTGGGAAGACGAGATTTGTTCTGAACAAAATGTCTCAGAAGCAGAATCAACCGGTGACCAAGAGTGACAGTGTTCATTGTGCCTTGTCATCTACTTATGATTTCCTTCCCTCTCCTCCCCAAAAGAAGCCTTCGCAGGAGAATCAGAACTCTCAGAAGAAATCCAAGAAAAAACAGAAGAAAAGAAGCTTGGCAGACCTCAACCAACAGTGGAGATTAGAGAAGGCAAACCACAGAGAGAGCAGTGGGACAGAAGAGGATGCCTCAAATAAAGTCAGGGAAAAGACAGTATCTTTCTGCAGTCAACCATTACTCATACCTAGTGCAGACCCAAATATTACTGAAGAAACATTAAGACAGGAGTCTATAGCAGAAATGGAGTTTACTGAGAATGGAAGTGACCCCAACATAGAAATAACTGCACAACTAAAACCCACACAGAAGAATGGCAATAATGTTACGTGTTCCCCAAAAGTCAGCAGTAAGAGTGATCTTGCTGTGGAGAAATGCCTTCAATCAGGAAATGAAACCGCTTCTTTGAAGCGTAGAAGACAACAAAACAGATCTCCCTCAGCTTTTTCTAAACGACCCAGAATAGGTGAACAGAACACCAATAAGTATTTGATCCGCCAAGACGTTTCCTCAGAACAGTTAGTACAAAATTGCCCTGCAAAGTTTTCTCCTGCTACTGATCCTGGAACCCAAGTGAATGTCTCCTTTCCTCCGCCTACCATCGGCGGCACCTTACCAGAGTTTAGAGACTCTGGAGATTTTAAAGACATAAATATCCCAAACCATCTCAAAACTCCACCTGTGTCTGAAAATCCTATGCAAACAATGACATTGCAAAGCTCTTCACTCAAGAAGTCTCCTGCTAATCACTTAATTACCAAGCGGAATCCTAAAGGAGAGACCTTGCTCCACATTGCTTCCATTAAGGTAAGATTGTCTTATTCTTTTGACTGGAAACAGAATGGCTCAATGAGTTACTTTAAAAAGGTGTTCCTCAACAAGGCGGCCCGATCTGACCAGCATGTCCTGCTCCTGTGGCCCTTAACTTCTTTCCACACATAAGTGGCTCAACTTGAGCTTCCCATGCTGAATTGAAGCTGAGGCCTGCTCACTCTTCCCATCCCAGGCTGTGTGGGAGGAGGAGAAAGTGAGGGCTAAATCCATCTCTGATTGACCAGGTAGTAATCCTTTCTCTTCCCCCTCGAGAGCTGAGCCACAATGATAGTAGCTTAGACTCAGTTTATAGCTACATTAACTCCTTCATGTGGTCAGGAAGGAAAGGGTGAGAATGAGCCCCCGCACTCCCCAAGACTGAATATGAGATACTGCGTTTTGCATGAGAGGCACTGCAGAATTTGTTCTACCCTTGTTTGTTGTACCTGCACTATCCTCCTTCCCACTCCAATCCTGCGTGCCCTGCCAATTTCATTTCGCCTCTTTCCGTGTCCCTTCATGCCCAGTGCTGTTCCTACCAGCCACTTCCCAATACCCCAAAGTTTTTATATTTAATTTTATGCAATGAAAATGAAGAAAATAGTTAGAATGAGGAAACTAGTTAGAGGAAAACTAAAAGGAGTAGTTGCAAGGATTAAATATCTGTAAGAAGCATGTTGTCTATTTAAAAACACCATCTTGAAAGCCCAGATTAAATGTATTCCAAAAATAAAAAAAGGTAGCAAGAGGACCAAATGTCTGCCTGGTGAAGAAGGCTATTAGAGCCAAAAAGTGTCCTTTGAAAAATGGAACGCTAGTTCTAATGAAGAAAATAGGAAAGAACAGGGATTGTCAAATTAGATTTAAATGTGAATAAGGCAGGCAAAGAAGGAATTTGAAGAGTGACTTGCTAAAGATGGGGAATCAAATTTTTCCCCCCAAGTGCATTATTTATTTATTTATTTCTAGATTTATACCCCGCCCCACCTGAGAACAGCTCGGGGCGGCTTCCAACAAAAAAGTATAAAATACATATAAAACCATATAAAATGCATCAAAAATACATAAAGTATTAAAACAGGGCCCGGGAAACATTTAAAATAATAAAACCGGGTAGGGGAGATAAAACCCCATTAACCCACCCTCCCCAAAGGCCTGGCTGAACAGCCAGGTTTTACATCCGTGCCGAAATATCAAAAGGCTTGGGGCCAGGCGAGCTTCCTCTGGAAGAGAGTTCCAAAGGCGTGGCCCGGCCACCGAGAATGCTCTTTCCATTGTGACCCCCTGCTTAACACGGGGGACCTCCAAGAAGGCACCCTTGGCCGACCGAAGGAGCCGCTCTGGGGTGCGGAGGGTGAGGCGGTCCCTGATGTACGGGGGCCCAGACCGTGAAGGGCCTTGTAGATCAAAGTCAAAACCTTGAACCTGGCTTGGCACGCTGTTGGCAACCAGTGCAGAGTCCGGAGCACAGGTGTTATGTGCTCCTGACGACCCGTTCCCGAAAGGAGGCAGGCCGCCGCATTCTGCACTAGCTGCAGCCTCCGAACCAGGAACAAGGGAAACCACACGTAGAGCGCGTTACAGTAGTCCAGCCTCGAGGTGACGAAGGCATGGATGAGGGAGGCCAGGTCCGGGCCGGAGACGAACGGATGCAGCCTCCGCACCAGATGCAGCTGGTGAAAAGCAGCCTTTGCAACTGCCTCCACCTGCTGCTCCAGGTGGAGATCCGCGTCCAATATCACTCCCAGACTCCAGATCTGCTGAGCTATAGGAGGGCGAGCTATTAGAAGCAAGACGCTTGCTTAGAGAGTCAGTTGGGCCATTAGATGACCAGGGGCGCTCAGGGAAGGATAAGGCCTGTCTCTTATACACATCTAGATGTGTATAAGAGACAGGGATAAGGCCATAGCAGAGATGCTGAATGAATTCTTTGCTTTGGTCTTCACTGCAGAGGATGTTTGGGAGATACCCATGCCGGAACTATCTTTTGGAGGTGATGAACTGGAAAAACTGTCACAAATCAACGTGACTATGGAAGAGGTTGTAGAGCAAATTAACAAACTAAATAGTAACAAATCACCAGGAGCAGATGGTATTCACCCTAGAATTCTGAAGTAACTCAAGTATGAAATTGCTGACCTGCTCCTAGCAATAGGTTACAAATTACTAAGATTGGAGGATAGCAAATGTAATGGCGATATTTTAAAAGGGTTCCAGAGGCAATCCTAAAAACTACAGACCAGTGAGCTTGACGTTGGTGCCAGACAAACTGGTGGAAACAGTTGTTAAGAACAGAATTACTGGGCATATTGATAAACACGGTATAATGGGGAAGAGTCAACATGGATTTAGCAAAGGGAAATCGTGCCTCGCTAATCTATTGGAATTATTTTAGGATATAAATAAACATGTAGATAAGGGTGAGTCAGTCGATATAGTGTATCTGTGTTTTCAAAAGGTATTTGATAAGGTGACTCATGAGGAAATTAAATAATCATGTGATAGGAAGCCGTGTCCCATCGTGGATCGGTGAAGCAAAGAGTAGGACTAAATGGTCAGTTTTTGCAGTGGAGAAAAGTAAATAGTGTTGTGCCCCAGGAATCTGTACTGGGCCCAGAGTTGTTGAATATATTTATTAATGATCTGGAAAAGGGATTAAAAAGTGAGGTGATCAAATTTGTAGATGACACAAAGTTATTCAAAGTAGTTAAAACCCGAGTGGACTGCGAAGAATTGCAGGACGATCTTACGAGACTGGGTGACTGGGCATCTAAATGGTAGATTAAATTTAAAGTTCACAAGTGCAAAGTGATGCACATAGGGAAAAATAATCCAAACTATATGTACACAATGCTGAGTTCTAAATTTAGGCGTTACCACTCAAGAAAAGGACCTTTGAGTCACTGTGGACAATACATTGGAATCCTCATTTCAATGTGCAGCAGCGGCCAAAACATGCAAACAGGATGTTAGGAATCATTCAGAAAGGGATAGAGAATAAAAGTGAAAATATCATAAAGCCACTATATAAATCTGTAGTGCGACTGTACCTTGTGCTGTTCTGGTCGCCCCATCTCAAAAAACATATACTAGAAATAGAAATAGAAAAAGTACAGAGAAGGGCAACAAAAATGATAAAGGGTAGGGTATGGCTCCCGTATTGAAGAGAAACTTGATAGGTTAGGGTTATTTAGCTTGAAGATGAGATGAAGGTGAGAGAGGATATGATAGGAAGTTTATAAAATCATAAGTGTGTGGAACAAGTAAATAGGGAATGGTTATTTACTCTCTCCTGGTGTTTGATAGCTTTGTTTTTTGGAGTTGGAGGGGATGTAAGGGTGTGAATTGAGGCTTCTTCCCTTTCATCTGCTACGTCAATACTGATGAAATGTTGCTAACTTTCCTCTTTGGAGAATGTTCTTTATTCAATGTAATTCTGTTCAGTTGTGTTAATTCTGATCTGATATACCAAACACGTTTACTGTGAAAGGTTTATCCCTGTAACTTTCCTTCTAACTGACACACCATTTCTGCTTATAAAGATAGAATTTGAGTCTTCATAGCAATTTTCACCTGAGATTGTGAAATAAAAATCGTCACTTTCAATGATAGTGGAAGCTGCAGGTTATGTGTACAATTCCCCAGTTTGAAGTAATTTATACTTACTTAGTCACTGGGGAGATAACTTCATAGTTATCTGGGTAGTACTGTTCCTTCAGTACACAAAATCAGCATTTTCATTATTAAAATGCTTTTCACAGACTTCCTTTATGTTCCTCTGGGGCTATTTTTAAGGGATGTTGTCACTACGTGGTTTTTCTAATATTAAAACTCCCAATTTTCTCACAGTCGTATCCCTTCCTTCGTAAACATTCATATCACAATGTAAATACATTAGACACGTGAGGTTCATTGGCTGCAATCTTTCTCAATATTTTGTGTTCTCTACACAGTTGCGAGTAGCACCCCATATTATGTCTTATCTAATCAGTCACTTTGTTGAACCATGCTTGCTGTGGGTGTCCACTGTCTTGGCAACATTTGATGCAAACACTTGCTTTCGCGGTTTTCCTCACTACTGGAGTTTCTCAGCACAAAGATGTCAGTTTCCATACAAGTGACGACAAAGTACTGCTTCTCTGAAGTGTAGACTGTGTTAATTGTCTGTGATTATGAATAATAAAGTTGGTGCAACCGCACCTTGAATATAGTCTGCAGTTCTGGTCACCCCATTTTGAAAAAGATATTGTTGAAATAGAAAAGGTTCAGAGAAGGCCAATAAAAATGATAAGGGGTATGAAACGACTCCTCGATGAAGAGAGGCTGGATAGGTTGGGGCTTTTCAGCTTGGAGAAGAGACAACTGAGGAGGGATATGATAGAAGTTTATAGAATCATGAATGGTGTGGAACATGTTAATAGGGAATGGTTATTTACCCTTTCAAATAATAGTAGGACAGGGGACGCTCCATGAAACTAATAGGTAGCAGATTTAAAATAAATAAAAGTATTTTTTCACTCAGTGCACAATTAAGTTATGGAATTTGTTGCCAGAGGACGAGGATGAAATAATTCTTGTGTGAATGGAAATGAAAGCAGCCACATATTTTATTGCATCTCTGACACAGACTTCCTGTGTGACCGTGTGTCTGTTACTTAGGAGCCTGAACTCTTCATGTGTAAATGTAATAATAGTTTCTCTCATTCTGCCTCAACGGTGTAGGACTGTAAACTCTTGAGAAGGGGAACAGTTTTATATTATGAGTTCGTGCAGTTCCTAATACGTTTTGGTTGGGGCTTCTAGATGCATTTATTTATTTATTTATTAAAAGGTTACTATCCTGCCCCCTCCTGCCAAGGCATCTCAAGGTGGCGTACAATACAAAAATAACAAAATAAAATAGATAACATAAACACCTAAACATTCAATAAAAACAGCATGTCCTCATTTTCCCTCCCCCCAACCCAACACCACCGCTCCAGCCCCTACCTGTCTCCCTCACTAAATGCCTGGCGGAACAACCACGTTTTACATTGATGCCTAAAGGAGGGAAGGTCCTGGGCCAAACGAGCCTCCACTGGAAGGGAGTTCTACATCCGAGGCGCGGTGACCAAGAATGCCCTCTCCAATGTGTTACCCCCGCTGAACACAGGGACCCTCCAAAAGGGCGCACCCAGCTGACTGCAACGGCTGTTCCAGAACCCATGAGTGAGGCAGTCCCGCAGGTAGGTGGGGCCCAGACTGTGCAGGGCTTTATAGGTAAGTACTAACACCTTGAATTGGGCCAGAAATGTTATAGGCAGCCAGTGCAGAGAACGGAGACCTGGTGTTATGTGCTCTCGTTCCCGTGAGGAAATGGGCTGTCACATTCTGCACCAGCTGCAGCCTCCAGACAATCACCTTGGGTAGCCCCACGTAGAGTGCATTACAGTAATCAAGCTTCAAGGTGATGAGGGCATGGATGATGGTGACAAGGTCACAGTCTGAGATATGTGACTGTAACTGTTGTACCAGATGTAGTTTAGTAAATGCACTTGTCGCCACAGCTGCCACCTGGGCATCCATGTGGCGCTGCAAATTGAGGAGTACCCCCAGACTGCGAACCTGGGGAAACAAGGCAGGACACACCCCATCCATGATGGGGACCTCCACTACCTTGGCCCTCCCCACCAGCATCACCTCAGTCTTGTTGAGATTCAACTTCAGGCGACTCGCCCTCATCCAGTCCCCCATAGCTGCCAGATATCGAGTAAGTAACAAGACTGTGGGGCCTGAGTCTGCTGAAAATGAGAGGAAGAGCTGGGTGTTAGCAGTGTACTCTGGACTGTTGCTGACCGGGGTTGTCAGTGCCTCCCTTAGGGAGGGCAGAGTGCTGGGCTGCCTCAAAGAGGTGGTGGTATGGCCTCTGCTCAAGAAACCATTGCTTGACATTGACTCCCTCGCCAGCTATCGACCAGTCTCTAACCTTCCCTTTTTAGGGAAGGTTATTGAACAGGGGTGGTGACTCAGCAGTTTCAAGGGCATCTGGATCGGGTCAGTTTTCTTGTTCCTACAGTCCAGGTTTCGTGAGTTTGGCACGGAGACTGCACTTGTGGCTTTGTTCGACGACTTGCACCGTGAGTTGGATCAGGGCAGATCATCTCTTTTGATCTTACTAGATCTGTCGGCAATGTTTGATACCGTTGACCACGAGATGGTGGATCGCCTGCGGGACCGGGTGGGAGTGGGCGGAATTGTTCTTAAATGGTTCTGCTCTTTCTTGGCCAGGAGAACTCAGCGGGTGGTACTTGGAGTGTTCATCATCTCCCCGGGACCTCATGTGTGGTGTCCCGCAGGGTTCTGTTCTGTCTCCCGTCTTGTTCAGTGTGTACATACAGCCTTTGGGCAAGGTCGTGAGAGGGTTCAGTGTACAATGTCATCAGTACGCCAATGATACACAGCTTTACCTCTCTTTTTCAGCAGACCCAGATTCAGCAGTCTCGGTGCTTACCTAGTGTCTGGCGACTGTGGGGGATTGGATGAGGGCGAGTAATCGCAGAATGAATCCCGACAAGATGGAGGTGATGTTGGTGGGTAGGGCTGGAGGAGTGGTGACCCCCATCACTGATGGGGTTTGCTTTCCCCTAGCCGCTCATATCCTTAGTCTGTGGGTACTTCTCGATTCGCAGCTCCACCTGGATTCCCAGGTGGAGGCTGTGATGAGGAGCGCCTTTCACCAGTTACATCTGGTACGACGGCTATGGCCGTATGTTTTGGATTCTGACTTGGTCACCATCATCCATGCCTTCATTACCTCTAGACTGGACTACTGCAATGCACTCTATGTGGGGCTACCCTTGGTGACGGTTCAGAGGCTGCAGCTGGTGCAGAATGCGGCGGCCCGTCTTACGAGGACGGGTCGTGGTGAGCACATTACACTAGTGCTCAGTTTTCTGTACTGGCTGCCTATTGTCTTCTGGGCCCGATTCAAGGTGTTGGTGTTGACCTATAAAGCCCTAAACGGCCTGGGTCCCACTTAGCTGTGGGACTGCCTCAGGCTGTGGCGCGGCCCTTGCAGTCAGCCAGGGACGTCCAACTCGAAGTTCCCCGGGTTTCCCAGGTGGCGGTGATGGAGAGGGTGTTCTCTGTGGGCGCTCCTAGGCTGTGGGACTCCTTCCTGACAGAGGCCCGCCTAGCTCCGGACCTCCCTTGTTTCTGAAGACAGTGTAAGACCTGACTGTTCCACCAGACCTTTGGGGAGGGAGACAGGTAGGGTGGATTAGGGTTGGGGGCAGGGGGGAAGAGTGTCTGACGTTTGTTCTGCTCTTTTAATGAGTTTATAAGTTTTACTAAGCTTTATAAGTTTTATAATTGTTATGTATTTGATTTTAATTGTTGAATTGTATTTTAAATTGTTGAAGAGTATTTTGAATATGTTGTGAGCTGCCCCGAGCTGCTATTGTGAGCAGGAGGGAGCGGGCTGCAAATGCATTGATTGAAATGAATGAATGAAATAAAATAAAATAAAATAAAATAATCCTGGGGAGATGATATACAATCACCCAGAACCACATGGTGAGTTCTTCCTGCCAGGAACGAGCGGAACCATTAAAGAACAATCCTGCCCGCCCTGGCATGATCCTGCAGACGAGTCACCAACATCTTGTTGTCAACGGTATCAAAAGCAGCTGATAAATCTAACAGGGCCAAAAGGGTCTACTGTCCCAGATCTAAAGCATGGTACAGGTCGTCGACCAAGGTCAGAAGTGCGGTCTCTGGGCCATATCCCTGATGAAAGCCAGACTGCAATGGATCCAGAAAACTGACCCAGTCAAGATGACCCTGGAGTTGCTGGGTCACAACCCGCTCAACAATCTTCCCTAAAAAGGGAAGGTTAGAGACCAGTGGTAGCTGGCAAGGTCATCAGCGTGAAGTGATGGTTTTGTGAACAAGGGTTGCACCACAGCCTCCTTAAGAGACCCTGGGACTCTACCCTCCTCAAGGAAGGCATTGACCACCCTTGCCAGCTCCGACCCCAACATCTCCCTGGTGGCCTTAACCAACCAGTACAGGCGAGGATCTCATTCACACGTTGTGGCCCTAACAGCCCCCAGGACGTCCCCCGCATTGGCAGGAGTTACTGACTGAAATTGATCCCATAAAGCAGGAGAAGCCAAGGCATTCATAAGCTCTGGCTCCCCAACTGTATCAACTGTAGCGGCGAAGTCATGGTGAATGCAAGCAATTTTATCCACGAATAAATCAATAAACCTAACATAGCGGGCCTGGGAAATCTCCACTTCCAGGTGGAGGGAGGCTGGACTGACCAGCCCCTTCACCACCCAGAAGAGCTCTGCCAGGCGAGATTTCGCAGATGCTATGGCGGTAGCAAAGAGCTGCTACTTTGCTGCCCGCACAGCCACCATATAGGCTTTCAAATTAGCGCTATGCCGCAATCTGTCATCTTCAGTGTGAGTACGATGCCACCATCGCTCTAACTTCCTCCTTTCTTGTTTTAACTACCACAGGTCCTCTGTAAATCACAGGGACCTGCAGCTCTGATGTTTGGGAAGCGGACACCTGGGAGCTGCCCGGTCAATGGCCTTTTAGATAGTCATAATCTCTACTCCTGTTTTCTCTAGATAATCATAGAAAGGGCAGAATAGGACAGAAGAATACATGTATGGACGAAAAACCAAAGAATATAAAATGGGGGATAACTGGATCAGTAACTGAACTACGGAGAATGAACTAGCTGTAGTTTTGGATCACAGATTGAACATGACTCGTCAGTGTAATGCTGTTGGAAAGAAGGCTGATGCCATTTTAGGCTGCATTAACAGAAGCTTTCCAAGAATTGGAAAGGGGGGCCAAAACATGGAAAGTTATTGTACTGCTCTACTCATCTTTGGTTAGGCTCTAGCTGGAGTAACTATGTTCAATTTCTGGCACCCAGAGGGAAAACTGAAGAACAATAAATCTCAGAGCAATAAAGATAATGAAAGATTTGGAACACACATGAGGGAGAAATTCAAGGATCCAGGTATGTTTAGCTTTGATACAGTGTTAAACTGAAGTAACTACTTCGATTTAATTCAGATAACTTCTCCACTTCAGTACTGATCATGCTGCAGCTTCAAACAGATGTAGTTAGTTCACAATTTCCTCATAGTGGTCATGGCAATGAATGTGAAGTAAAGTGCTCCAGTTACTTTAAAGTAAAAAAAATGAAAGGGGGTATGTACTCATTTTTCAGGAGTACATAGTTTTCTTCCTACTCTTGAATAACTTCTCTCTTGAGCTTTGAAAATCATTTGGAAGCTTGAGCCCCTAGAGAACAGTTCCTACTGCAGCTCTCATGAGGTTCCCTTGTATGGGTTTGATATTTTATATTGAATTAGTCTATTTTCACGGAAACACCCCTGATGAAGAGCTCGTCTCAAAAAACTTTGGTTTTGATTTCAAGCTTCGAATTCATAATATAGCTATTTTGGCTTTTTTTAAATAATTGAAATTGTACATGTACATAGAGATTATATTGCATCTTTTTAAATATATATTTTAGTAAATTATATATATTGGTTGCAGTAGCTTTGTTGTCTTTTGACTTTGTGTAAGATCTCTTGATGTGTAAATGATTTAGGAGTAAAACTGATTTAAGGTTTAACTACTTTGAAGTATCTGTTTGTGGGGAATGTGGCCCAAGGGGGCAGAGAACAATCTACAAATATTTGAAAGAGTACAGAAATAAAATGAACATTTTTTTCCCCTTGCTATTGATGGCAGGAAGAGCTAAAGGAAGGAAGATTCAGCCTGAGCTTCAAGGAAAACGTCCTCGCAGCAAAGATAGCGAGTCAGTGGAACTTAGAGAAGTTGTGGATTCGCCATCATTTGAGGCTTTTAAGAAGTTATGGCAGATTAATCTGGATGGAAGGGGGCTGGGCTCGATGAGCCTCTGAGTCCCTTCTGCAGTTCCATGGTTATGCAATTCTAAGAGCTGCTGCCGTTCAGCTCAAGCAGAACAAGTTTTTTTTTCTCGTACTTTACCCTTTAAGGGAACTTAAGGGTTTTCCCAATATCTTCATCCAACCATGTTTGTCAAATTGTCAATGTAATGGAAACCTTCAGGGGGCAAAAATATATCAGAATTACCCTTAATTCTCTTGGATTTCATTCATTATCAAATAAATCTATATTATTTTCATTAGCTTCTTGGGCCTTAATACACCACACTTAATGAAAGTTAATTGAGTTGTACATTTTCATCTTTTAAAGGGGAGAATTAACACCATTAGGCATTAAAATTAAGTGTATTGTGCTGTTCCAAATCAATCTGGGCTGGAATTGTGAGGAGCTCTTTACCATTTTACTACTGCAAAACTAATGATAAACATGCGGAAAGTGTAGTGGTTCTGAAAAAAAGATTCTAGAGTTAGATGAGTTTAGTGCTGAACTACCTTCATAAATTAAAATGAACATAGCCATTTGCCTACTAAACTGAAATCTTGTTTCTTTTATTACTCTCCATACTCATTAAATGTAAAACTTTCAAGTAGTTAAAATACAAAATGTAACTTCTTTTATTATTTCAGACTAAACTGTTGGGGGAAGCCCTACTCAGACATAATTTTATTATATTTTAATTATCCTTTTTTATTTATTAATGAGAATTTAAAAAGCACTAGCTTTCTTAGAATTTTGGTGATTAGAATATTATATATTTTCCTTGGCCTGTAATTACTATAGAGTTTTTTTTATTTGACATGAGACTGGAGATCTTCTGTACTTGCACACTTTTTCAAATGAGATGTTGCCTGCATTTCTCCTGGTGGTGCTGCAGTGTGTGTGAACAAGACTGCATGTGCAAAAACAGAAAATCAGAACTGATGGGATTGTTCCATAAGTGGCAATGCTCTTGAGAGCCAAGTCTGACTGTCCTGACATCAGTGGCAAAATTCCCATTGACTTCAGTTGCATAGACCACACTGAGCATGCAAGAGGGCTTTATGCAGCAGGTGAGAAACCTTTTTCCTTCTGCAAGCCACTTTGAACATTACTGTTTCTTGGTCTGTTTCTTTTGTGGACTGGATTAGGAGTTGAGGCAGGGGTGCTTAAGAAAGAGATGAGCTCAGGGTTTGGGAAGGAATGGGAGAACCCAGACCATAGATCTATATGCCCTGAATGCATGCCGTCCCTTAGAGTATGCCCTCCTCTCTGCTCCTTTTCACTGAGCTCGCTCTGTCAGTGTTTGAGGGCAGGGAATGGATCTGTGTACCAGGTGTAAGAATTGGAAAGGGGGCCAAATAAAAAACAGCCAGGCCTCAGAGCTGTCACTGGAACAGTGGTGGAATAAGTCGGGACTTCTTCCACCATGTTAAGCAGAACTAATACATCACATTGTGTTCCAGAAGATACTTCAGGATAAACATTGAATAGAGAGTAGTCTGTCACAACTTCTCACCAGAGCATGTGGTTGCCATGTTGGTCCCAAATGGGACAAAGTATTTCAGATGATATCTTTTATTGGACCAACTTCTGTTGGTGAGTGTGTGCAAATTTTCAAGCCACACAGGATCCTTCCTCAGGTATGTATTGTAGCCAGTCATTTGAACTACTTTGTCTCCATGTTGATTTTAGAGCACTTGCATAATTCTCCTTCCAAAATAGAGAATTGATGCAAAAATTTATTTTTTCCTCTCAATATCTCCCTGCACTCCAGCAGAATCCTCTTAGTAAATGAATAAGATGACAAGTTTCCTGCAGTTGCCTTCCAGTCTCTAATACAAGCTGGCACTGAAGTTTGAACGATGACCTAATGGGTATAGTTTCTTTCAGTGTTTGTTCAATTACTGAGTAAGCCACTGCAGAATAAAAAATTAGCCTGTTCAATCTTCTCCCAAGGCTGCTGTGCAAGTTGCCTTTCTTCAAGAAGAGAGAGCAGGGTACAGAAACTAATGGCTAAACTTGATGCTGCACGTTAGTTGAGGTCAAAACTTCAACTCTGGTTTGAGATGAGAAATTTTGAAAATGGGATTTAACGCAGTTTTTTCTGGAGTGATATCTTGGGGACCCCTTCACTAAATGTCTCCAAACTTTCAATACATGTAGCCATCTCCTACAAAAGTTAAAAAAATGTTCCTCTGTGTAAATTTCTGGGCTGCTCTCACTATATATAATTTTTAGATCAAGTCCCCTTCAGTTTGAGAGAGGAGTTAAGGTTCTTACAAACTCACTCATGCTCCAAAAGCATGGAAATTATAAGTCAAGGCTCCTGTCTTAACTTCCATGCAATGTAAGCAGTAACGACGTTAGACAGCCTTACATAATCGTGTTGGTGAGTGTTTGCTCCCGGCCAACATCCATCTCCAGCAACGGACACCACTGCCAGTTGCTCCGTGGGTGGGTGTGGGTGGAGATGGGTGTTGGCCAGGAGCAAACACTCACCAACACCCACCGAAAGTGGCATTTACACACACCCACCCATCTCCACCCAGGGAAATGCTCCCCACCCACCGGCCAACACCCATCTCCACCCAGAGGATCTGGGTGGAGGCATCATGTGTGCACAGGGCCCATGGTGATCGGGTGCACTGTTGCCCTGCAACATATATAATAAAACGTAACACCCATTTTATGGGTGTTAGAGCGTCTGTGTAAAAAGGGCCTAAGTGTAGCCCTGTCTACTCTGGCAGGGTTGGGATTTAGAACTGGTGACCTCAGCTCCATCTGCATGATC
This sequence comes from Sphenodon punctatus, assembly GCA_003113815.1. NCBI lineage: Eukaryota > Metazoa > Chordata > Lepidosauria > Sphenodontia > Sphenodontidae > Sphenodon > Sphenodon punctatus. Next base: position 180,858 of record QEPC01004346.1, on the reverse strand, counting down.
CTCTGTCCTCTAAGCCAAAAGACCCGAGTCCCTCAGCTCTGAGAATAGCAGGCTCATGAACCTGTGAGTGGTTAGTCACCACTCACACCACTAGAGGGGACTTCTGCGCCAACTCTCTCTGGGGGCTACATAAGGTACAGCGTTTGGAGGTAATACTAGCAGAGCGCACTCCTAATTTTTCTGACACATAGCCTGTTTCTAGTGTGGACAGAAAGTCTTGTTGAATGCTGGAGTATCTGCTTTTCTTTGAGGCATTTTGTTTCATAAAAAGCTTTGAAATTGTCACTGTTCGTCTGTTTGACGTTTTTAAACTTACTCAGAAATTGGGCCAGATTCCTCTTAGAAAATACTGTCTACTTGGATTAGGCCAAACCTTCCAGTCTGTGCTTTCCAGGCTAGTTTTCTTTCTCTTTTCCTGTCAAGACCACGTGACAGGAAAGACTGGGGTGGGGAGGGGAGAGAGAGTCCAGTGCCCGCTGAAACCTGCAGGGGGATGACCCTGTACCTGCACCCCCCTGCACATGATCTCACCCAACTCAGTTCCTGGCCAGGAAAGAAGCTAAGGGATTGGCTTGGCTGGGAAGCTGGACGAGTCCTCCCTCCTACCTACCTGCACTGGCTTCTGCTTGTTCTGGGCCCGGGTAGAGGAGTGAGTTAATGAGGCATTTTAAAATAATCAATTCAAGCTATGACCATTAATATACTATGACTGCATTGTCTGACACATCACACTTTGCTGTAAAGTTCCAGTCACACGTGGATGGGGGAGCGGGAAATATTTTGTGGGGAGCGTCCGCTTCCCTTTGCTTACCCCTTGGAGTCATCCCTGATTACTTGTATGAACCAAGACCATTGTAACCTTTTACCAGTGCTGATCTTTGTCCCACTTCAATAGTCTATTAGCTCAATAGAGCTCTATGAAACCCAATGGAGTCTATTAGCATCAATGAAATTTTATTAAATTCTATTAATTCTATGTAAATTCATATAGGGATTCTTTTCAGGAAGTTATTGAAGAACAGATGCTAGATCTGCCTTGGTTCTACTCACTTTAGAAAGAAATTTCTAGAGCAACACTGATTTATAATGAATTTCTCATTAAGACACAATTCAAAGGAAAAATTACTTATTCATCTGAATGGTGTAATTTTGAAGCGAAACCTTATGTTGAAATAAACTTTAATCCATTCATTAAATAGTTATTCTTAATTTCTTTAGTCCCTAATTTCTCCCCTAGATTTCCAGAATTGTTCCTAATTTATACAGAATTCTTTCATTAATATACCTTAAAACAATTTGGAATTTACCTTATGAAATATATTGATTAATACTACTCCAATTGACAGCTTTTAAAACCCTTATTTAGCTTAAAAATTAAACCTATTTCAGCATCTGAGATATGATTGAAACATTAAAACACCTTTTTCCATGGGGTGGCGGTGTTTCTCTATTATCAATATTACGACTTCATTATTAGTTGAGAATAGGTTTTCAACTCATTTAATGTTATGAGAAACTGTTTTGACCCAAACTTGCAAAAAGACCTTGGGTTCCAGAAACAAACTTGTTATCAGTGTCTCTTCTAATTCCTTTGTGCCAATTATTCTAAAAGTCTGCTTAGCTACAGAACAGACTAAAAAGCAAACTGCATTCTTTAGGCCAAATTAAATTTACTATGGTCTCCAATAAAACAGACCATAACTTAAGGACTGCTATTGCTTAAAACCCAGTTTTCACTAAAGACATCACATTATGGAGTTCTTTGCCGCCCTCATAGTGTCTGCAAAGTCGTGTTCGGCAGAGCTGTTCCAAGTGGTGCGGGGGCTGGTCAGTCCGGCCTCCCTCCGCCTGGATGGGGACTTGACCCAGGCCTGCTGTGAGGAGTTTGCCACCTACTTTGCAGACAAGATCGCTCGGATCCAGAACAACTTTGACGCTGGATTAGGGGCAGTAGAGGTGGAGCGTGAGGTGATGGAGGCCCCGTCTGGTCCATCTTCTTGGGTTGAGTTTCAGGAAGTGACACCAGCCGATGCTGTGGATGTTCTGGGGTCTGTTAGAGCAACCAGTTGCGAATTAGATCCATGCCCGTTGTGGTTAATGAAAGCCTCCAGGGAGACATTAGGGACGGTGCTGGCGAGGGTAATCCTTTTGGCTGGGGAGATTGCCCCCTGGTCTCAAGGAAGCTGTGGTGCGCCCCCTGCTGAAGAAGCCATCTTTGGATGTGGACGCACTCGTCCGCTATTGACCGGTCTCTAACCTTCCCTTTTTAGGGACGGTTATTGAACGGGCGGTGTCACTGCAGCTCCAGGTGCATCTTGACAGCATCGGTTTCCTTGACTCATTTCAATCGGGGTTCCGCCCCGGCTATGGCAGAGACGGTGTTAGTGGCCTTGGCTGCCTATAGCATATTGAGCCAGATTCAAGGTGTTGGTGTTGGCCTATAAAGCCCTACACAGTCTTGGCCCTTCATACTTCAGGGACCGACTCCCCCTCCGTGCCCCAGAGTGACCTGTTTGGTCCGCCGAGAGCGACTTGTTGGAGGTCCCCTGTGTAAAGCAGGGGGCCACAATGGAGAGGGCATTCTCAGTGGCTGTGCTGTGTTTATGGAACTTCCGCCTGGAGAAAACCCATCTGGCCTCAAGTCTGTTGGTCTTCCGCCGGGCCTGTAAAACCTGGCTGTTCTCCCAGACCTTCAGAGGAGAGGAGGGTGGGTTGGAATAAAAAAAATATTTGGGGGGGGGGGTGTTTTTAGGAGGATTTAAGATGTTTTAATTTTTTCTGTTTTATTGCTGTTTTAAATTATTGTGACTTTTTGTGTTGTAAGCCACCCCGAGATGCCATGGGCATGAGGGGGTGGCTAAAAATGTAAATAAATAAATAAAATTATTGAGTATATTAATAAAAGACCGTTTCAATTGGGGTGTGGGGAACAGATCTCAAAAGTCTGTGCTGAAGATAGATGAAGAAACCAACATAAGACAGAAGCAAGTAGATTCCAATCAAAACAACAAACTGTGATCAAACAGCAAGTAATCAAGAACAGTAAATTATTATTAAACAACAAGTAATCAATAATGAACCATAAATACATATATCCAAACAGGTGGACAGAGCCATATTAAAAACCAGTGTCTATACTGTGAAATACTGCTAGGGGACCCCATTTTGCCAGAATTAACTTCCAATTTCTTCCAGCATGTTTACTGCATTCCAAACCTAATATCAAAGCAAGATAGTTGGAGCAAAAACATGTCTACTGCTACTTCCTGCAATTTCACCATAACCAAAACAAGATAATATTCAGTGAAAGGCCAAAGTGTTTCCTGCTAGTTGTACAGCGTGCCATAGGTCGCAAGAAAGGAAGAGCAGAAAGAAAAAATGGATTCCATGGCCTATTCTGAAACATGAACACTTCTTAAATTTGTGATGGATTTTATCTGTAGTTAGGATGGAAAAGTAAATTTCAGACCTTAGTAGACCCCATAAGGAATCCCTCTCTCTCAGCTGGGCACTTCTCTCTCTCTCTCTCTCTCTCGCTACACACACACACACACACACACACACACCAACAAACATTTTTTGTTTCAGTGTCTGGGTGTACGGCCAACAAGTATGAATGAATAGTTTATTAAGCGTGACCAAGGTCATTGCACATTGGAAATTATTAAAAGAAAAGAAAATAGGTAATAGCCATTCCTAATCAGACACAAAATGTGCATATAATCATAAATAAAATTTAACTGAAAACATAATTATAATAAGAATTGCTCTAAAAGCATATATATAACAACACACACATACAGCAGACGGTATATAGGGATACGAATGAAAATAAGTGTCACGGTCCAACACCCAAAGGCAATTTATAGCTAAGAAATGCCTGCCTGAGGTTCATTGCATGAATAAAAAACCTAATTATATTCAAGGTGTCATCGGCCACCTGATCAGACAATGCCAGTTGGAGAAGAGAATGATCTGACTTGCCTGGGAACTTTGCCAGGAAAGAATTAAGTAATTTTGCCCTTATGTCATCATAAAGATGACATCTCAGCAAGACATGATTAACCGTTTCCACTTCCAAGCAATCAGAAGGACATAAATGCTGGAGAAAAGGCAATCCACTATACCGCTCCTCCAAAAGCTTAGTGGGGAGGGCATTAAATCTCGCAGTCAGGTAGAGTCTTTTCCCCCTTGCAGAGCAAGGGAGGGAGAGGTAGTTAGCAATGCTAAACCCCCTAAAGGTAAGTGGCAAAAATATATCCATATGGGGGGAAGCTCGAATCTTGGCAATCTCATCCTACCAGTTTATATCCCCCCATCTCTGGTGTAATTCTGTCTCAGCAACTTGGGGTCCCTTCCCCAGTAGGTAATCTTTGGGAAGGCCTAATTTCTCCAGATGGACTTGTACCTTACATTGCCATTGACTCTTGTATGGGTCTACTTCCAAGAAAGCCAGAAAGCCAACTCCAGGGGATCTAACAGTCTTGTTCCAAAATTTGAACACGCGTGTCCAAGCTAAATAAAACCAACTGCGTTGCCTCAATTCCAGCCTTACTGCCGCGCATGGAGTACCTTTAGGAGCACAAACCAGAGACTGTAGAAACTTGGATTGGACAAGATCTACATCGTCACAGATTGAAGGAGCACATAACTCGGCGCCAAACAGGAACTGGGACAAAACCTTGGAATTGAACACATCCAAAGCCAGTTTATACTCAGATCTGCCAGAACTGGCAAAAAATCTGAGTATACCAAAGGCCGGACCCCTCACCACTGCAGTAGCTCTTTTGTGATGTTCCTTCCAGGAGCCAGAATAATGAAAATAAAGACCTAGGTACTTGAAAAGTTTAACCTGTTCAAGTGAATGGCCATCTAGGTCCCATCTGTGTGGATTTTTGGGCAAGGTCTTAGTAAATTATAATTAATCTTAATGCGGTTGGTCGTATAGTATAATGAAAACTCCGCCAATTGTCTTTTAAGACCAATGCGGGTTTGAGATAGTAAAACGAGATCATCAGCATAGAGGAGGCAACCAGTAAAATGAGAGGCCAACTTGGGGGGGAAAGGATGAAGTTGAGCCATAAGGGGAACGATGTCATTAATGAATAAATTGAAGAGAGCTGGTGCCAGCACACAGCCCTGCCTCACCCCTGAAAAAACACCAACCTCCTCAGTTACAGCACCGCTATGATCCAATTTGACTACCAACAAGTATGTAAACAAGATAAACCAAAGAACACTTTTAATAAACATCTTTCAGCACAGAAATAATGACACCAGAAACTGACCATACTTAAACTGACCTGTCTTTTAGCAATTCAAGGGCTGAATTGGGCCTGCTTTTCAGGCCTATTTTTCCCGGCTACATTGTACAGTCTCACATATTGTGCTCACTTACAACTTAGGCTCCGTGCACACACGCTTTGCCTTCATCTTTCAGCCCCAATCCTCTTCCTATTTGCAGGTTGGCTGCAACACTGAAGCTGGGGACAGGAGGGTGTGAGCTGGCCCCTCACCCCTTCCTTTCCGTCTATCCTCTCATTTCAATGGAGAGAATGGGACAGCTGACTAATGGGACACAACCGTCCCTCTTACTCACTAGTCTCCGCTGCCGTCCCAGAGCACAGTGAAGCTGGGTAGAGTCGTATACAAATGTTTAATTAAAACTAAGTTGGGTATGCATTGAAATTAATAAAATGGCATGGCCAGCCAATTTCTAAATAAATACTATTGTCATTCCAACATCGAATTAAGTGATTGTGGAATTATACAACACAGTTGCAACTTTGGGAGTACATAGGGAAAGCAAGAAGGTGTGAAATGATGAGGAAGGCACCAGGTGCAGTAAGTGGAATGGTTGGAATGATGGAAAGGTACAGAGTGTGCAGGATTAAGTTAACTACTTTAACTATTTTAAGTCCACATTACCCTCAGGGTCATTTAACTAATACAATCCCTGTCGAAAAAGGGGTCCAGCAAGGCTGTCTTTTTGCTACAACTTCATTTAATTTATTTGTTAATGGAGTCGTTTCAGCTATCGGGAACTTGGAGTTTCAGCCCTCTAAATTAGACGATATTCCAATTCCTATACTTCTCTATGAGAATGACACACTGTTGATCTCATGCACGCTGGTTGGGCTCAGACGGTCAATCACACAATTTCAGGAGTACTGTGCAGAGGATTTTTTAATGGTTAATTATTCCAAAACTGAAGCGTAATGGTGGTTGGTCGCTCAAGGGCAAAATATTGCTGGCTTATGGGAACTGAAATTGTAGAACAAGTTTCTTGGTTCAAATATCTAGGTGTGATATTTGCTCAAACCACCTCCTGAAGGCCCCACTTGAAGGCTGCTGTGGAGCAGGCTAGATCTGTAACTAAAGGCATTTTGGGTTTTTATCTGTCTGGGGGTGAGAGTGGGGGATTAGTAGGACCACCTACCCGCCTATTTGGAACCAAAGTACTGTCTCAGCTTCTTTATGCAGTCTGCGTGTGCGGACCTCAGTTACTTTTAGAATTAGAACCTGTGCAAAATGGGTTTCTTTGTGCTGTTTTGGGGGTACCTAAATGTACCCCTCCAAGTTCTACTTCAAGCTGAAACTGGATCTCGACACACAACCCCCCCCCCCACCATATGTCAGTAGCCCAGCTAGCAATATTAAAGTTCTGAGTTAATCTTAGCGTTCTTCCAATGGATTCTATTGCTAGAAGGGCTCTTTTCCCTAAATTATATGGGCCATGGGAATTATTATTATTATTATTATTATTATTATTATTATTATTAACAAACATTTATATAGCGCCAGCTATTACAAAGTAATAAAATAGACACGGTCCCTGCCCCTAGGGCTTACAATCTGAGAGACAGGAGCTGGGGGAGACACTTAGGAAGGGGAACAGAGGGAGAGACAAGGGGTCTAACATTCATGAAGATGCGAGGTCTCAAGTGCACGTACTTGGCTTGGTTACGATGAGAATGACAGCAGGCAGGTCCATGTTGCAAGGATAAGGGTAAACCGATCGTAGGTATAGGAATAGTGGCTCAGCAGGATAAAGAGTCAGACAGAGCAGAGCGAAAGAGGTGAGTTTTAAGGAGAGATTTGAAGGTATGAAGGGAGGGGGCAAGGCGGATGTGGACAGGGAGGGAGTTCCAGGCATGGGGGGCAGCAAGTGAGAAGGGACGAAGGCGCTTAGGGGAGCAGGGAAGGCGTGGAAGGGTGAGAGAAGGGACAGAGGAGGAGCGAAGTGCACGGGCTGGAGTATGGAGGGCGATAAGTGCAGAGAGGTAGGGGGGAGCAAGGTTGTGAAGAGCTTTATAGGTGAAGACTAGGAGCTTGTGCAGGATTCGTTCAGGAAGGGGAAGCCAGTGAAGCGAAGAGAGGAGGGGCTGCACATGGTCGAAGCGACTGGCGAGGTAGATGACCCTGGCAGCAGAGTTTTGGACAGAGATGAGGGGAGAAAGGTGAGACCGGGGAAGGCCAGTGAGAAGGAGGTTACAGTAATCGAGGCGAGAGATGACCAGAGCATGAACAAGAGTTTTGGCAGACGAGACAGAGAGAAAAGGGCGAATCTTAGCAATGTTATGGAGGGAGAAGCGACAGGATTTAGCAACAGAGTCAATGTAGGGTTTAAAAGAAAGGGGTGAGTCAAAGATGAAGCCTAGGCTACGGGCTTGGGGGACAGGCAGGATGGTGACTCCATCAATAGTTATTGACAGTGAGGAAGGAGAGGAAGGATGAGGGGGGAAGATAAGGAGTTCAGTTTTAGCCATGTTGAGTTTGAGTTGACGTTGAGACATCCAGGTAGAGATGTCAGAGAGACAGTTGATGAGACGAGCTTGAACAGAGGGAGAGAGAGAGGGAGTAGAGAGATAGAGTTGAGTGTCATCAGCATAGAGGTGGTATTGGAAGCCATGGGAGGCAATGAGTTTGCCTAAGGATGAGGTATAGATCGAGAAGAGGAGAGGGCCAAGAACAGAGCCTTGAGGAACACCAACTGAGAGGGGGAAGGAGGAGGAGGCGGAGTTGGAGAGAGACACATTAAAGGAGCGGTCAGAGAGGTAGGAGGAGAACCAGTTATGGACAGAGCCACAAAAGCCAAGGGAGTGAAGGGAATCCAGCAAGAGTGAGTGGTCAACAGTATCGAAGGCAGCAGAGAGATCAAGGAGGACAAGAATGGAATAGAGACGTTTAGATTTAGCCACCAGAAGATCGTTGGTGATCTTAGCGAGAGCAGTTTCAGTAGAATGAAGGGGGCGGAAGCCAGATTGGAGGGGGTCAAGGGAGGAGTTGGAGGATAGGAAGTCAAGGCAGCGGGAGTAGACAACACGTTCAAGCAGCTTGGAAGCAAAAGGAAGGAGTGAGACAGGATGATAGCTAGAAGGGTCAGAGGGGTCAAGAGTGGACTTTTTGAGAATAGGAGAGACTGTGGCATGTTTGAAGGCAGAAGGGAAAGAGCCAGTAGAGAGGGAGAGGATGATGTGCAGGAAGGAAGGGGCAACAGTGGGAGTAATGGAGGTGAGGAGGCGGGAAGGAATGGGATCAAGGGGGCAAGTGGAAGGGTTGGAGGAGGCAAGCAGAGAGGCGATTTCCTTAAGGGAGTCAGGGGAGAAGGAGGACATGAGAGAAGGAGTGGGAGGAGGGAGAGGGGTGGGAGTGGGAAGAGAGGAGTGGGAAGCGATCTGGCATTGCAGGCCTTTTAGCCTCTTTAGGCTTTTCCAGCCACTATTTATTAGACATAGATTTGAGTAAGGCAATATCTATGCTTACACTTAGAACCAAAGATCAATAGTGTCAGATGGAATTAGCCACAATGTAGTCACAAAGAATTGCTCCCTTATACTTTGCCTTCCAAGTTCCTGTGAACGGGGCAACATGTTTGTTGGTCATAAATGACTGGAACCTTAGACATGCTTTGACTTTGGCTAGATTTAATGTGCTGCATTCAGCTGTACTTGACAGTAGGTTTTTGAAACCAATAGGTTTTCAAAAATGGTAGGTTTTTGAACTAATGACAGGTTGTGTCGGTGTGATATGCTAGAGGTGGAATCACTGAATCATTTGCTACTTTCCTGTCCTTGTTATGGCCCTAGTAGCTCAAAATACATTGCCCCACTCATAAAGCAGCCAGCTCGTAATGCAGAGGATCTGCTTAGATACTTGCTCTCTGATCAGGACACAGAGGTGTCTACAGGTGGCTAGATTTTGTGTTATATTATATAAGGTTAGGAAAGCTATTTTATAAACTCAGTTGTAGATGATACGGGGGTATATAATAAATTTTACGTGATTTTATTTTGTATGTTATTTTAATATACATGTTCATTTTATGCTTCCTTCTGTATTTTGTGTACTTTGTGTGTTAGTCTGGTTGTAATGGCATTGCTATGCAATAAATACGATGATGATTGATGTGTATCGGTTGGTTTGTCTTTCTTTTATGGGGTTTTTTCCCCACAGTCAGGGCCAGAGATTTGATGAAAACTTGGTTGTGAGATATTTATACACAGAATGACTTGGCCTCCGTATCTGAGAACAAAATAGCTCCTTACTATGGCAAATTCAAGTCCTCACATCACTTGGAGCATTACTTGGCAGCACTGACAAACTTTCCCATATGAAGGTCACTGACATTGGTGAGATTCCAGCTGATGCCATCTGCTATAGTTGATGGGAGGTTAAATCAGGTCCCCTATAATGAAAGATACTGTCCTTGTGGTCGGTCCAAAGTGGAAGACTAGCTACGCTACCCTTTTGAGTGTAGATTAATGGAAGGCATAAGGGGGAAATATTTAGAACCCATCGTGCAAGGAAAATGCCATTGGAATGTAAGTATGAAAATTGCTTATATCCTTGCGAACCCCAATGAAGACATTGGAAGGAATATCGCAAATATGGTTTACGTTTTTGCCTGTCAGAAGAAAAACCGCTTTGTTGATATACTGTGCTGAGTGGATTAATCAGTTTCTGTATGAGATGCATTTAAAGGTTGATTTTAGGTTTATTTTTTGCTATATATCTACTGTTGCCTTATGACCCACAATACACTTGGTCGTTTACTACCACTCAAGTCAGAAATAGTGTTTAATAATGTTAAGTTACCTTCGTCATTATCTTGAGAGGATTCTGTCACTCACGGCTAACCCCGAAAAGAGCAAGGTTATATTTTATTTGATTATACTCAATTAAGTACTTTATTAATCTGATTAAGTATAATCAGCGGTCAAGTTCTGCCAAAGTAAACCCCCAAAAGAGCATAGCAATATTTTAATGAAAGGAGGCTAAGTCTTAAATTTTGCCCTGACTAGCCCTAGGTTAATGAGATAAGATTCCCATGATTATAAGGAACATATCTTTTTATTTAAAATATCAAGTTGCTTTCCTGCCTAGGTTTAAGTAGAGGATATGATAGTCTTATTAGAACACCAATCCTTGAGTTATTTTTAATTTTGACCTGCTCGCCTTTTGGACTAAGGGGAATATGCTATGTTGTATTTTGATCAATTTTATGTTTATGTATTCTCTTGTCAACTCATTTAATGTAGTATGTGATGTTACTTTTTTCTTATTTTTTGTAACTTTATACTTGGCCATGGCATAAGCAAGTTATTAAACAGCTCTAGAACTTGAGACAATATTTTACCGATAGTTAGGGATGTGGCCCACAGATCTTTTTTTCTCTTGCATTTATCTTTTTCTTTCAAATACTCTTATTGTTAAGCAGTTGAATGCCTTTTAAGAACTTATTAAAAGATGTGGTGATCAAAAAGCATAACCTCCATGAATCTTCTAACATGCTCTGCAGCTTTAATTTAAAACTTTAATTTGACTGTATTTCCTTTTCCAATCTCTAGGCCATGAACAGCTCTTTTAATGCATCACTTTTAATCCTGATCGACAGTACTTGTTCAATTCTTGTGCATGTGTATAATTGCAATGAAAACTTCTCCGCATTCGTTTCACTTTTATTACCAATTGCAGATGCTAAGAGGAGGAGTCCCATTTGCAGGTTCGGTGACAAATTGGATTTTTTTCTCATTTCCAGGAAAATAAAAATTTTCTTCGAGCTCTGTTGTAAATGGGAAAATATGGATTTTTAGTTTTCTTCTAAATATTTTTCATTCTCTGCATGACAGAATTTCTACTTGTCTTACAGAATCACAATTTTTCTATTTAAAAGATTAAAATAACATCATGGATTTGTAATGAGTGTTAGCAAATTTTTGAGCATCTACTCTAATGCTTACTGCCCACATCGGATCTGAATTATTTGATAGGAATGTCAGCCGTTCAAAGGGAATACTGCCAAAATGTCAATCATTTTTGTTCATGTGTCTTCTGGATGTTTTATTAGACAGATGGATCTTGGTTATATTACCTCCTTTTAGTCAAGAAAAAAGTTTTAGAAAGTTGCTATGAATATGTCATAGACAGCTATGAATATGTCTATTTGTACCTGTTTTCGAAGTATGTCTCTCTTCTTGGAGCCAAAATGTAGTAGTATGAGAGCAGCATATTCTTTTTTTAATTTTTTTTTATTAAAGTGTGTAGAAAGTAATACATTTTTTTAGAACTCAGATTGCAAATAACTTGTGGACCAAGTATCTGTCATATGTTAATTCAGTTCTGTGATTTAAATAAAGCGATTCTCGGCATTTTATATGAAATGTCAGGTTATCGTTACTTCTGTCAGTTGCTACATATTTTTTTGCAGACCCTTGTTCAATGTCCTGGAAGAGTATTCTCTTGTCCTAGAGAATGGGAATTAATGCTACTCTTTGTCTCACAAGGGTCCCCTGAAAACCTATAACCGGGGTAATGCAGGTCTTAGGTTTATACCTTGTAGTCACTTTTGCTGAATTTTAGGGCATGTTGGGAGATAATGACTTGACGGTCCAAAAGAAACTGTTCAAACACTATTATGTCTCTCTCTAATTTTTTTCCACAGCTCCATTGTTATGAGCTAGTAACAGGATTTTGGTCCTAAACCAGTAGCTTCTGCTCTTATTTTAGGTTGAGATCCCATCTACCATTATTATTATTATTATTATTATTATTAAGAAAAGGTTTTAAGTGAATATAATGCATATCTGACATCCTGCCCTCATGGCAAAAACATGAACATGAGGAACCTCCCTAAATGCAGAGGAGGAGGAGTTGTTTGTTAATGATGATAAAAATATTACCTTAGATCTGCGTTTAGGGAATTCTCCATGTTCATTCTTTTGCCACCAGGGCAAAATATTTAATATATTAAATCTGACCAGGTCAGATCTATAATATATTCAGTTAAACTTTTTCTTTCCCCCCACCCCCATGTCCAGATTTTTTCCTCTGTTTCTTTACTCTCTGGAACATTGTCTGTTGTTCTTCGAGGATCTCCGTGATTCTCACTCTTGGGATTCACTTCCTGCTCTGCAGGCACCGGAAAACCTCTCGTCAGCAGTATCCAGGCAGATTACGCCTGGAAAAGACTAGAACATGGTGAGGGCTCCGCCCTCTTCACCCCCCCCATCCCGAGAAAAGCGCAGGCCCGCATCACGAGGGATGGTAGAATAAATAGGGGGAGGAGCCCTCACCGCCTGAGTTCCTTCCAACCGCGTGGCGTTGGAAGACTTCTCAACGCTTTTCAGTGTTTAGTCAGCAACAGAATTAGAAGATAGAAGAAGATTCTTGTGAGTAAAAGTGCTGCCCTAGCCCATGGGGACATTCCCCGGGCCTTTACGCCCCTTGGGCGATCGGTAATGCCCAAGCAACCGGGCTTTAAATGATGTAGCTCCTGTCCGGCCACCCTCTCAGTTAGTGACCAGCACTACCGATGCCTGGCCTGCCTGGGAGAAGGTCATAACACGCGGACCTGTGGAGCTTGCTCAGTTCTGTAGAATAGAGCAAAACGAGCCAGAGCACTTCGGCTACAGGGCATTCTGACAAAAAGGGCATTAGAAGGCGGTGAAGAGGGGCCTCTGAGGCTCCCCGCTCGGCACTCTACACCGATGGAAACTTCCCAAACAATGCCGGCTCCGGCTCCGACGGTACCACTGAGACCCATCCCCGTACCACTGGTTCCGTCTGGTCCGGGGAGATCGGGATTGAGGTACCGCACAGTGCCAGTACCGGTACTGTCCGTACCGGGGAAGGCGGAACCGATGCACGCGCGTCCAGCCCCAGGCGCCCTGCGGAAACCGGTGCCGATGCACCCCGCATACACGGCTCCACACACTCACTGGAGCGGGGCTCGAAGAGTGGGGAGAAAAAGAAAAGCTCCTCACGGGAGACGGCGGAACGCCCTGCGGCAGGTGCCATACCCCAGAGACGGGTCACCGTTGGGACCAACGGCCGTGCCTACGCAACCCCAACAAACGCCGGTGCCGGTGTCGGGACCGACGAGGGTAATCACACTGTTGACTCCACGGTCGGTACCGCCCCTACTACTTACCCTACCGGCACAGAGGGAATCCCGGTCACAGTCCCCCCACTATCGCTCACGGTCCGGATCACCGCGGTACCGAGACGAACGCGGACCCCTCCGGTACCACATGGAACGCAGATCCCGTTCACCGTGCTCATGCTGCTCGCCAAGGGATAGGCACCGGGACTACAGTTACGCCCACGACTACCGGTACCGCTCACGTAGTC